>CM038145.1:475995853-476550345 GCA_021437245.1 Aegilops speltoides | reverse complement strand
GTACACTTGGGCCGGCTCATCCTACTTCCTCTTGCTTCTCTGTTTCGAAAAAGTCAAAAAAAAAAAAAACAGTGCATCCGCCGCGAATCGAAACGCACTCATTCGTTCTAGAAGAAAACGCACTAACCAGTTGGATCAGAATACACGAAGTGCTTACAATTCTTTTTATCCTTTCTTAATACAATGCGAGAAAGCCAACTGTTTTTCTGTTTTCTTTCGTTTTTTCTATCTTGAATTTTCCTTTCCCATAAATGTGTGAACTTTTTCAAAGGTGACGATTTTTTTTGCAAATTGATGAACTTTTTTTTTCAAATTTGATGAACTGTTTTTTTTAAATCGATGAAATTTTATTCAATGTCAATGAACTTTTTTCAAATTCGATGAACTTTTTTTCAAATTCAGCAAACTCTGTTTCAAATCTGATGAACTTTTTTCAAAATCGATGAACTTTTTTTGAAATCGATGAACTTTTATTCAAACTCGATGAACTTTTTTCAAATTCGGCAAACTCTGTTTCAAATCCGATGAACTTTTTTCAAATTCGATGAACTTTTTCCATTTTTTGTTTTCAAAATTGATGAACTTTTTCAAATTCTTGAACTGTTTTTCAAATTCATAATTTTTAGATCCATGTGGTTTTCAGTTTTTTAAACGAAAGGGACGAACAGCAAAAAGAAAAAACGAACGAAACTTGCACGAAGGAGCTATAGCGATCGAAGGAAGAAAGGGAACGGGCGCTTGCTGGGCCGGCCCACCCGAGACTGCTGCGTGAGCGCCCACTAAGGGAACGAGGGCTTAAGGCGCCAAAGAGGAGGACTCGACCAACCCAACCTATGACTCTTTTTAACGCAATACGAACGCAGATGCCCACATACGCACGCATACACTTAACCCTATGAACGCACACACGTACATTTTATCCCTATGAGCATCTTCAAGATATTGAGACGACACAACATCTTGAGATTGACAAATTTGTCACTGACGCCTTCGTAGATGACAGAGACGTCTCCTCTTACTGAATGCACATCACCGAAAGGCTTGATATAAATCCAAAAAATGTGATGACAGGTGCCAAATATAGAATTTGAACCTTCGTGGGTTGGTTCCATCACAAGTAACACAACCATTTGAGTTAGGCTCAGTTCGCCCCAGCCTATGAACTTGTGGAACATAATCCACTGAATGGTATGTGACCGAACAAACAAAAAGTATGCAACCAATGGAAAAAATATCATCGAAGATGCACATCCACGGGTCATGTGCAACTAAGTGGTCGTAGTTGGTTGCATTTTTTCGAAGAATATCACCCTACGGGTTACATGTTCACCAGTCATGCAATTGACGGTGGGAAGGGGTGATTAGTTGCATTGTGTTTTCTTTTTCAAATATCAAATCACATCCTGTAGTCGCATGAAGAAACTAATTATGATCTCTTTTACCTCGAGGCAAAATATGATTTCGCAAAAAAAAAAAAGGTAGCAACAATTCACCAGAAACATGAGGCAAAAAACCACTACTCTCCCTTCGTATTAATTGTCACTGATTTTAGTACAACTTTCTAGTAAATTAGCAACAATTAATACGGATAGAGGGAGTACAAATTTTCGTAGTTGTGGGTGATGTTGATGAGTCGTTTCTCTTTGTTGAATCCGCAATAAAAGCATCTACAACCAAATCAGGCTAATATGCCACCCTGTATGTCTGCGGACACGTTCGAGGACAGCGTACGATCACCTTCATTTGTCCGTGTTCATAGCCGCATGCCTCATGTGCAAACCTCCAAATCCACCCCACATATGGGTTGAGTTTGAGGGGTGCCGAACAACATGGTGATTGGGCTGGCTCTCGGGGGTTCAGTTGATCGGTGTTGTTGAATATATGGTTGTGCATGTATATTGTATATCTTGGCCCACCTCCTAGTCCTTGTATAGTTGAGGTCGACGCCCACTTTGTACACCCATATATACGTGTGTTATGCACCGATCAATACATTGAGTTGCATTGCCAAAGTAATCTCTTTCAACATGGTACCATACCTACGATCCTACCCCTAAACCTGCCGCCGCCACCGCACCTCGCCGCCGCTGCCACACCCCCGCCGCTGCCGCCGCGTCTCCCACGCCACCGTGCCGCCGCCCGGGTCCCAGCCGCCGCCTTCCTTCCCCCTACCTGCGTCCACTCCCTTCCCCTAAACCCTAACCGAGCCGTGCCGCCACCCCTAGCCGCCGCCAACCATAGCCGCCGCACTTCCCCTCCTCCCGAGCTGTGCCGCTCCACCACTCCTCCTGAGCCGCATGGAGTCCCCCGGTTCCTCCTCCACCCGCACCAACCCGTTCGCCGGTCCCGACCCCGTCCGCATCTGCGATCTCAATATCTTTGGTCGGGTTCCCGTCATCCTCGATCACCACACCTCCACATACTATGCCTGGAAGGCGTATTTCTCTCTTGTGTTCCGTGAGTACAATATCCGGGATCACGTTGATGGCTCCGTGGATTCCTGGTTCATGGAGAACTATGATGAGTGGATGACCATCGACGCCACTCTCATCCACTGGTTCTACTCCACCATCTCGAAGGACCTATTCCACATGATGGTCTCCGCCGAGGATGATGCTCACGCCGTCTGGACCAATCTCAACAGCCTCTTCACCGACAACAAGCTTCAGCGCAAGGTTTTCTTGCACGGCGAGTTGTTTGGGTGTCAGCAGCACGAGTCGTTCATTCGCGACTATTGCATGCGCCTCAAGAAGCTTGTCGATGAGCTCCGTGACCTCGGTGAGAAGGTCTCCGACGAGCTTTCTTCTCAGCATGCTCATCAACGGCCTGAACGACGACTTCGGGAACGCCGCCTACAACCTCCCTCTCATCACCGATCCAACTTTTTCCAAGGTTGTGGTGTACCTGAAGCTTGAGGAACGCAGGATGAAGATGTCGCGTACTCGAGCCACTCACACAGCCCTCACCGCCGACAAACAAGGTGGTGCCCCGCCCGCCGCCCCGGCTCCTCAGCCATGCCGCCCTGGCCCATACCAGCGTCGCCCGCCTGGGTACCGTACCGCAGCCGCCGGCTCCCACCGGCCCCGCCGAACGCCGCCACGGTGTCTGTCGTAGTCGCAAGCCGCAGCAGCAGCCGGCCGCCACCCAGGGCAGGGACCCCCGCCAGCAGAAGCCGCACCAGCCGGCGCCCTGGCAGGCCGGCCAGAACCCCTGCACGGGGGTTGTTCACGTGTACTCCATGCCTGTACCGCGCGCCCCGTTCCCGGCTTCTTCGACGCCCATCCGAGCACTCATCAGGCGCTCGAAGCGGCCCCTCAGCCGTACGCCTCCACGCTGCCCTACAGAGCGCCTCCTCCAGCTGGCGGGTACCCCCCACTCCTCGTGGCGCCACCACCACAGTCGCAGCAGGTTGGGGAACGTAGTAATTTCAAAATTTTCCTACGATCACGCAAGATCTATCTAGGAGATGCATAGCAACGAGAGGGGAGAGTGTGTCCACGTACCCTCGTAGACCAAAAGTGGAAGCATTTAGTAACGCGGTTGATGTAGTCGAACATTTTTGCGATCCAACCGATCCAAGTACCGAACGTACGACACCTCCGCGTTCAGCACATGTTCAGCTCGATGTCGTCCCTCGTGCTCTTGATCTAGTTGAGGACGAGGGTGAGTTCCGTCAGCACGACGGCGTGTTGACGGTGATGATGATGTTACCGGCGTAGGCCTTCGCCAAAGCACTACATCGATATGATGGAGGTGTGTAACTGTGGAGGGGGCACCGCATACGGCTAAGGCAAAACTTGGTGTGTTCTAGGGTGCCCCCTGCCCCGGTATATAAAGGAGGGGGAGGAGGAGGTCGGCCCTATAGGGGGCGTGCCAAAGGGGGGAGTCCTACTTGGACTCCAGGTCCAAGTAGGATTCCCTCCCCCCTTTCATATTCCAACTAGGAGAAGGAGCGAAGAGGGAAGAGGGAAGAAGGAAGGAGGGGGGCGCCGCCCCTCCTAGTCTAATTTCGACCAGCCCATGGGGGGGGGGGGGCGGCAACCCCTTGAGGCCCTTCTCTCCTTTCTGATAACCAACAAGTGTAGGGGATCGCAATAGCTTTCAAGGGTAAAGTATTCAATCCAAATTTATTGATTCGACACAAGGGGAGCCAAAGAATATTCTTGAGTATTAGCAGTTGAGTTGTCAATTCAACCACACCTGGATAACTTAGTATCTGCAGCAAAGTATTTAGTAGCAAAGTAATATGATAACAAAGGTAACGGTAGCAAAAGTAATGTTTTTGGGTTTTGTAGCGATTGTAACAATAGTAACGGGAAAGTAAATAAGCGAAACACAAGATGTGAAAAGCTCGTAGGCAATGGATCAGTGATGGATAATTATGTCGGATGCGATTCCTCATGTAAAACTATAACCTAGGGTGACACAGAACTAGCTCCAATTCATCAATGTAATGTAGGCATGTATTCCGTAAATAGTCATACGTGCTTATGGAAAAGAACTTGCATGAAATCTTTTGTCCTACCCTCCCATGGCAGCGGGGTCCTAGCGGAAACTAAGGGATATTAAGGCCTCCTTTTAATAGAGAACTAGAATAAAGCATTAGCACATAGTGAATACATGAACTCCTCAAACTATGGTCATCACCGAGAAGTATCCCGATTATTGTCACTTCGGGGTTGTCAGATCATAACACATAATAGGTGACTATAGACTTGCAAGATAGGATCAAGAACACACATATATTCATGAAAACATAATAGGTTCACATCTGAAATCATGGCACTCGGGCCCTAGTGACAAGCATTAAGCATAGCAAAGTCATAGCAACATCAATCTCAGAACATAGTGGATACTAGGGATCAAACCCTAACAAAACTAACCTGATTACATGGTAAATCTCATCCAACCCATCACCGTCCAGCAAGCCTACGATGGAGTTACTCATGCACGGCGGTGAGCATCATCAAATTGGTGATGGAGGATGGTTGATGATGATGACGACTACGAATCCCCCTCTCCGGAGCCCCGAACGGACTCCAGATCGGCCCTCCCGAGAGAGATTAGGGCTTGGCGGCGGCTCCGTATCGAAACTGCGATGAAACTTTCTCTCTGATTTTTTTCTCCCCGAACGTGAATATATGGAGTTGGAGTTGAGGTCGGTGGAGGTCCAGGGGCCCACGAGACAGGGGGCCCGCCCCCACCCTCGTGGACAGGGTGTGGGCCCCTTGGTCTTGATTCTTTCGCTAGTATTTTTTATATTTTCCAAAAAGTGCCTCCGTGGATTTTCAGGACATTCCGAGAACTTTTCTTTTCTACACATAAAACAACATCATCGCAATTCTGCTGAAAACAGTGTCAGTCCGGGTTAGTTTCATTCAAATCATGCAAGTTAGAGTCCAAAACAAGGGCAAAAGTGCTTGGAAAAGTAGATACGTTGGAGACGTATCAACTCCCCCAAGCTTAAACCTTTTCTTGTCCTCAAGCAATTCAGCTGATAAACAGAAAGTGATAAAGAAAAACTTTTACAAACTCTATTTGCTCTTGTTGTTGTAAACATGCAAAGCCATGATTCAGGTTTTAGCAAATATTATGAACTAACCATACTCACAATAACACTTAGGTCTCACAATTACTCATATCAATAGCATAATCAGCTAGCGAGCCATAATAAACTCAGATGACAACACTTTCTCAAAACAATCACAACATGATATAACAAAATGGTATCTCTCTAGCCCTTTCTGAGACCGCAAAACATAAATGCAGAGCACCTTTAAAGATCAAGGACTGACTAAACATTGTAATTCATGGTAAAAGAGATCCAGTCAAGTCATACCCAATATAAACCAATAGTAATGAATGCAAATGACAGTGTGCTCTCCAGCGGGTGCTTTTTAATAAGAAGGGTGATGACTCAACATAAAAGTAAATAGATAGGCCCTTCGTAGAGGGAAGCAGGGATTTGTAGAGGTGCTAGAGCTCGATTTTAAAATAGAGATTGAATAACATTTTGAGTGGCATACTTTCGCTCTCAACGCAACAACTATGAGATGGATGTATCTTCCATACTACATGCATTATAGGCAGTTCCCAAACAGAATGGTAAAGGTTTATACTCCCCCAACCACCAACAAGCATCAATCCATGGCTTGCTTGAAACAAAGAGTGCCTCCAACTAACAACAGCCCTGGGGGAGTTTTGTTTAATTATTTTGATTTGCTTTGATCTTTTTGGATCATGGGACTGGGCATCCCGGTTACCGGCCCTTTCTCGTGAATGAGGAGCGGAGTCCACTCCTCTTGAGAATAACCCACCTAGCATGGAAGATGTAGGCAGCCCTAGTTGAAACATGAGCTGCTCAAGCATACAAAACAAAATTTCATTTGAAGGTTTGGAGTTTGGCACATACAAATTTACTTGGAACGACAGGTAAATACCGCATATAGGAAGGTATGGTGGACTCATATGGAAAAACTTTGGGGTTTAAGGAGTTTGGATGCACAAGCAGTATTCCCGCTTAGTGCAGGTGAAGGCTAGCAAAAGACTGG
Organism: Aegilops speltoides; assembly: GCA_021437245.1. Lineage (NCBI taxonomy): Eukaryota > Viridiplantae > Streptophyta > Magnoliopsida > Poales > Poaceae > Aegilops > Aegilops speltoides. The sequence continues at coordinate 476,543,794 of CM038145.1, read as the reverse complement.
GAAGCGACCAACTGAGAGAGCGACAACAATCATAAACATGCATTAAAATTAATTTACACCGAGTACAAGCATGAGTAGGATATAATCTATCATGAACATAAATATCATGAAGGCTATGTTGATTTGTTTTAACTACATGCGTGAACATGTGCCAAGTCGAGTCACTCAATTCATTCAAAGGAGGATACCATCCCATCATACCACATCATAATCATTCTAATAGCATGTTGGCACGCAAGGTAAATCATTATAACTCATCACTACTAGGGAAAACCCTAGCAGTAGCGCGTGTTTTGTGCCCACTAGTAGCGCGGGTGGCCGCGCTACTAATAAGGCGCTACAGCTACTGCTTAGCAGGAACGCGTGCCATCACGCGCTACTGCTAGGACAAATAGCTGCAGCGCTTGTTCACTACAGCGCTACTGCTAAGGTATCTACTTGCAGTGTGTTTTCTTTCCATCGCTACTAGTATTCTTTTATTTTTTTTATTTTTAGTGTATTTATGCGCCATCATACAAATATTGGTACAATACCAGCTGTTATGAGGTTTACATCATTATATCCATAACAGTGTATTAAATGAAGGTGGATTAGGTTCAAGTGGAGGCAATATGTGGTGCATGTCAAAAGTATACTACTAATCCAAACTTGATCTAGTTTGGACTAGTAGTACTTTCGATGTGCACCACATGTTGCCTCCACTTGAATCTAATCCGCCAGCACAAGATATTTAATCATCATCATGGTCATTACCACCAACAGTATTTATTTAATCACCACTAACACTAGCTAATAATAATCATCATAGTCATTACCACTAACACTAGCTAATAATAATCATCATAGTCATTACCACCAACACTAGCTATTTTATCATCATAGTAATAGTGTAGCACATCATCATCCTGAAACTCATTTCTAGCCAGCTACTCACTCCTGCTGCTCTCTTTTAGGTAAAAGAACATAAAACATGTGTAGCTCTCCTCCTTGATCAAATTGGAGCATGCAGATGAACCTGTCTCCTAATCGTGGAAGGCGCCTCTGTTTGCTGCTCCCTAGTACTTCTCTGCGCTCCCCCAACACATATTTGGTCCAGTCTTGCACTATTAAGCATCCGTCGCTAATCTTGAATGCACTAAAGTAAGCTGTAGGATATCTTGGCCGTAAGTTGATAATACTCATGATACCTTTAGTCTCGATCCCATAAGGCACAACATTCATCGGGAGTCCCTGTTGAAGAACATCGTATGGTAACATACTTAGCAATGAAATTTAGCTTCAAAAATAATGTATGGAAAATATGCAATGAGGCAATAAGGACAAAAAGTAAAAATCTTACCATCCGTCCTAAATGGATGTGACCGTAGTTCATTACGAACACTATTGGTCACACATTTTCAGACTAACATTTCTAAATGCAGGAAGAAAATTTGTCTTGACAAGATCAAGATCCTCAAGCCATGAAACATAATGACTGAGCTCCTCGCAGATTGAGTTCAGCCCGTGACGATATAACGGTCCTGTCTACCAAGCGCTGGACATGTTTGCTTGCGGAAATAAGTGACAATACAAATTAGTTGTCAACTATTTTTGAATAAACAATATCAAAGACATAAACATGGTTGAGAAACTTACATAATGGTATAATCGAGGCATTTGCACATTGACCCAGATGTCGGTATTACCTTCAATATCATCTTCCGCATTTAATATCAAAGGTGATAACCATATCAGGCTCAAATGCATAAGTCTTGCATAGTGCTCGCCATGTTTTGCATCCAAAATAGGTGTAGTCGTCTGAATTGTATAACTTCGCATGGAAAATATAACCATGCTCGGTCTTCAAGTAAACTTTCTTTTCCTCCATACTATGACTGAAACCTATCTTATCCAATACAAAAACTCTTGCATGGCAGGGGATACGCTAGTAGAATAGTAAAAAAACATAAGTTGAAGCAAATGAAGCAGATGTCATGCTTAATTACGAAAAAAGACTTGTCGTTGTGACTTACTGTATCCACTTAGAAGTTCTCGTCCAGCTTGATGCTGAAGCGCCTATCATCATCTAGGAAGATTCCGTTGCACAGGCCGCGCTCGTTTTCGCAGTATTTGCAAATACCGAAATCCTTCTCGTCGTCAGACATTTCCTATGTTCTTAGTTAAAACATTAATTGAAAATTGATTGAAGACAACTACCAAGATACTCAACACACAAATCCGGGGCACTCGATATTTCCTACATATTCTAGCACAAGTCATGCCAAAATTCACGGAAAAATCCGGCATGACCTTTGCTAAAATAGGACATATCGGCGCTGAAATTTGCTTGAACGAAATGAATCAACACTCCGGCAAAACATAGGCCACTCGAAGGTGTAACCTGCAAACATGACCGGCCACTTGGACATTGAACAACACAAGATATACATTTCAAAAGTAGATCATCTCATGCATTCAATAAGCAAAAGTAGATCATCTCATGCGTCAGTACATCATCGAATATTATCACTAATACATCACGAATAGTGTCATACATATAACATCACTAATACAACTATAACTCTAGCACACGACGGGTATCGGCGCGGGCGGTGGACACCCACAGAGAAGGCACCATCACGGGATCATAGCTCCAGTGAGATCCCCGGAGAACCTGCCAGGTATTGGAGAACGGCCTGTGCTCCAACGCAAACAAGTAGCGACGGACGTGCGCGTCCTCCTCACTGACATGGTGACGCACCACCTCCGCGGAGTCCTCGAGCCTCTGGATCGTCACTGGCCCATGCGACCGCCACCAAAGAAGGTTTGGGTCAACGACAGGCTGGCTCCTCACCAACCTGCGCCCCCCGGCAGGTAGCGCCTCCAAGTACCACCCCGGCGGAGCCCAGTCCCGGACATGGCTGATCTGGTCAAGCAGGTGTCGTCCTCCGCCGACTCGACGACGAGGATGCGGGATAGGCATCGTCCACGTCGAGGCGGGAAAAATTGCTTTAACTAAAAAATCACCTAATTAGTACCTAGTTCTTACTAACTAGTTCTTACTAACTAAATAGAAGAAGGTCAAATTTTACTCGTTTTATTATGCATTACACTAGTGTTTATTCATCATCTAAGAAAATGTCACCTAAGAAAAAATCCCAGCCAGATCAGATCCAATTCATTTCCACCCATAGATGAACCCTAACTATTTGATGCAACTAAAATTTGAAGAACTCTATCTCGGGCAGAGGTAGGGGAGGGGACGAGCAGGCGTGCTTACCTCGATCTGGTGCTCTCTGGCGAGAGAGGGCGGCGGCGCCGAGGTCGGGCTTGGGGCGGCGTCCGGGCGGCGTTGAGGTCGGGGCGGCGTCCGGGCGGCGTTGAGGTCGGGGGCGGGGGAGGCGTTGAATCCGGGGGCGACGGGCGGCGGCGGCGGCGAGAGCGGAGTAGTGAGATTTGGGGGAAGTGGCCGTGGGGAAGGACGAACGCGGTGGTTAAGTTAGAAGTAGCAGTAGCGCGTTCTGTTATATGCGCTACTGCTACAACTTTCTCCTTTTTCCTCTTCCACTTATTTTTCTTCACATTTTATTTTTTCCTTTCACCTTCTTCGATTTCTTTCATTCTCAATTACCTTTAACTATTTGCTTTTCATTTAATTTTACATCATTTAGTAGTAGCGAGTTTAGAGCGAAACGCGCTGCTACAAAGAAAGTAGCAGTAGCGTGGTTCTGTGTAGATCGCTAGTACTATGTGTACCATATGGGCTAAGCCGTGAGAATTTTAGTAGTAACGTGTTTTCTACGGGACGCACTACTGCTACGAAACTATCTGCAGCGCGGTTTCGGCAAGCTCGCTGCTGCTATTTAGCACCAGCGTGCTTCTTTGACACAAGCTACTGCTAAAGTTCTGTGTATAAAGTTTTCCCTAGTAGTGCATAGCTAATCAAGCATGTCACAAGCAACTATAATCTCTAAATGTCATTGCAAATATGTTTACTTCATAATAAGCTGAATCAGAAACGATGAACTCATCATATTTACAAAAACAAGAGAGGTCGAGTTCATACCAGCTTTTCTCATCTCAATCAGTCCATCATATATCGTCATTATTGTCTTTCACTTGCACGACCGAACGATGTGTATAATAATAATAGTGCACGTGCATTGGACTAAGATGGAATCTACAAGCATTCAACTCAAGAGAGAAGACAGGGTAATATGGGCTCTAGATTAAATAAACAATCATGCATAAGAGAGCCACTAAGCACCTTCAATATGGTCTTCTCGACCTCCGAAGGAAAGAAAAGAAAATAAAACTATTCACACGGGAAAGCTCCCAACAAGTAAGAAGAAGAATAAGAAATATTTTTGGGTTTTCATTTTAATTTCTACTACAAGCATGGAAATTAAACTAACTCATTTTTTTGTTTTTTCTTAAGGTTTATCAAACACGCAAGAAGAAAGCGAGAAAAAGAAAATTAAACTAACATGGATAATACAATGAAAGAGTATGAGCACCGACGACTAGTGCGTGAACATGAATGTAAAGTCGGTGAGAAATACGTACTCCCCAAGCTTAGGCTTTTGGCCTAAGTTGGTCTAATACCAAGGACCGCCTGGCTGATATCCGTAGTTGTAGCTGGGGTCGTACTGAGATGCAGCAGCAACCGCCTCCAGAGCTGCGGCATGTTGGCGAGCTGCCTCCGCTCTCCCCTCATGTTCAGCTGCTTCCTCCCTGGTAACAACATATCTTCCTTTTGCCTGATAATCAAAAAGGAGAGGAGCAAGAAGAGTAACATGGACGACATTGCGTCTATCATAGATTAGTCGATAATGGAGGAATTGTTCATTCCTCCTAAGAAAATGATGATTGACCATAGCGTCATAATATAAATAAGCAGGAGGTATCATCATATCCCCCTCTCGTGGGGCTAGACCAAGATAATTAGCCACACGGGTTGCATAAATTCCTTCAAATAAATCTCCATCTCTACCATTATTCTGCAACCTACGTGCAACTATTGCCCCCAAGTTATAACCTTTATAATCTAACACAGCACTCTTGAGGACGCAGAGATCAGGGACACACATATGACATGCTTCGTCTTTACCATTAATGATCTACCAATGAAGAGAGAAAAATAATGTATAGCAGGAAAATGAATGCTCCCTATGGTAGCTTGAGCTATGTCCCTAGATTCTTCCACAGTAATACTAGCAAGAAAGTCTCTAAATTCAGATTTGTGAGGGTCATTAATATTACCCCACTGCGGAAGTTTGCAAGCAGTTGTAAAATCCTCTAAGTCCATGGTATAAGATGTATCATAGATATCAAATAGGACACTAGGAGAATTACGCGTACAGTTATATTTAAACCTCCGTACAAAGGAATCAGTCAATTCATAGTACTGAGGACACTTATCTTGTAAGAAGTCCTCCAGCTCAGCATTACGCACATACGCGTCAAATTCCTCCTTAAAGCCTGCTTCAACCATAAAATCATCGGATGGCCACTCACAAGCTCATACATCCGCGTCCCTCGGTAATTCAACATCTTGCTCACGTATATCAATCCTGGGTCCTTTCTTTACCGAGGAACCACCTTGGTACAATCTCCTAGACATAATTCTTTTTCTGAAAAATTTCTGAAATTTTAGTAACTTCAAAATAAAAGTGAATAAAACTAAACAAAATTGATAGCAACTACTCCTACGAGTGCCTAGAGCCTATATCATGCATTGGAATTGCTTGGGACCTCATAAATTTAACATGCAAGCTCAAGAACATGGTCACCTATGCAGCAAAAATTTGCAATGAATAAAGCACTAGAACAAAATCTAATTAGACCAACGGAGGAGTCACATACCAAGCAACAATCTCCCAAAGCGATTTTGTGAATGGAGCTTTGAGCAAGGAGATCGAAAATCGCAGCAAAATGAACTAGAACTCGTGCTTGATCTAGATGGGGATTTTTTGGGGAAGAAGATGGAGTGTGTGGGTGCTGGCATAAGTGGAGGGGGCCACCAGGGGCCCACGAGACAGGGGGGCGTGCCTAGGGGGTGGGCGCACCCTCCACTCTCGTGGCCTGGTGCTTGCCCCTCCTGCAGTGATTTCAGTGCCTAAAATCCTCAAATATTCTGTAAAAAATTATACTAAATTTGCAGGGCATTTGGAGCACTTTTATTTTCGGGATATTTTTTATTGCATGGATAATTTGGAAAAGAGACAGATAATACTATTTTTGCTTTATTTAATCTAAATAACAGAAAGTAAAAAGAGGGTACAGAAGGTTGTGCCTTCTAGTTTCATCCATCTCGTGATCATCAAAATGAATCCACTAACAAGGTTGATCAAGTCTTGTTAACAAACTCATTCCGAATAACACGGAACCGGAGAAATTTCAAATAACACTAAGTTACCTCAATGGGGATATGAAAATCCCCAACAATAAGAATATCATACTTTTTCTTGACAGTAGGGAGAGGAAATTCAAAACCTCCAATAATGATAGTTGGAACTTTTCCAATAGAATTGATGCTATGAACTTGAGATTGTTTCCTCAAAAAGTGTACCGTATGCTCATTACCATTAACATGAAAAGTGGCATTGCCTTTGTTGCAATCAATAACAGCCCCTGCAGTATTCAAAAAGGGTCTACCAAGGATAATCGACATACTATCGTCCTCGGGAATATCAAGAATAACAAAGTCCGTTAAGATAGTGACATTTGCCACCACAACAGGCACATCCTCACAAATACTGACAGGTATAGTGGTTGATTTATCAGCCATTTGCAAAGATATTTTAGTAGGTGTCAACTTATTCAATTCAAGTCTACGATATAAAGAGAGAGGCATAACACTAACACCGGCTCCAAGATCACATAAAGCAGTTCTAACATACTTTCTTTTAATGGAGCATGGTATAGTTGGTACACCTGGATCTCCAAGTTTCTTTGGTATTCCTCCCTTAAAAGTGTACTTAGCAAGCATGGTGGAAATTTCAGCTCCCGGTATCTTTCTTTTATTTGTAATGATATCCTTCATATACTTAGCATAAGGATTTACTTTGAGCATATCAGTTAAGTGCATACGTAAGAAGATAGGTCTAATCATTTTAGCAAAGCGCTCAAAATCCTCATCATCCTTTGTCTTGGATGGTTTAGGAGGAAAGGGCATGGGTTTCTGAACCCATGGTTCTCTTTCTCTACCATGCTTCCTAGCAACAAAATCTCTCTTATCATAATGTTGATTCTTTGATTGTGGGTTATCAAGATCAACATCAGGTTCAATCTCTAAATCATTGTTTTTGCTAGGTTGAGCATCAACATGAAAATTATTATTAACATTATCACTAGGTTCATGTTCATCACCTGATTGTGTTTCAGCATCAGAAATAGAAATATCATTGGGATTCTCAGGTGTGTCTACAGTAGGTTCACTAGAAGCATGCAAATTCCTATCGTTTTTCTTTTTCTTCTTTTTAGAAGAACTATGTGCTTCTAAATTATTTCTCTGAGAATCTTGCTCGATTATCTTAGGGTGGCCTTCAGGATACAAAGGTTCCTGAGTCATTCTACCAGTTCTAGTAGCCACTCTAATAGCAAAGTCATTTTTATTATTTAATTCATCAAGCAAATCATTTTGAGCTTTAAGTACTTGCTCAGCTTGAGTAGCAACCATAGAAGCATATTTGCTAATGTGTTTGAGTTCACCTTTAACTCTAGCCATATTATCGCTCACGCGTCCTATCTCGAAAGCATTATTCTTTAACTCTCTACCAACATAAGCATTAAAACTTTCTTAGCCTAGCCATAAAATCATCAAATTCATCTAAGCATGGGCTATGAAATTTAGTAGAGGGGATTTCAACTTCATCATATCTATAGAGAGAATTTACATTTACTACCTGTGTCGGGTTATCAAGACAATGTGGTTCTTCAATAGGCGGTATATTAAGACCATGTATTTCTTCAATAGGAGGTAAGTTCTTAACATCTTCAGCTTTAATACCTTTTTCTTTCATTGATTTCTTTGCCTCTTGCATATCTTCAGGACTGAGAAATAAAACACCTCTCTTGTTCGGAGTGGGTTTAGGAATAGGCTCAGGAGTTGGCTTAATTGGTTCAGGAATTGCCTCAGGAATTGGCTCAGGAAGAGTCTAATTCTTTTCATTAGTCAACATATTATTCAATAGCAATTCAGCTTCGTCGACTGTTCTTTCCCTGAAAACACAACCAACACAACTATCCAAGTAGTCCATGGAAGCATCGGTTAGTCCATTATAAAAGATATCAAGTATTTCATTTTTCTTAAGAGGATGATCGGGCAAAGCATTAAGTAACCGGAGAAGCCTCCGCCAAGCTTGTGGGAGACTCTCTTCTTTGATTTGCACAAAATTATATATTTCCCGCAAGGCAGCTTGTTTCTTATGAGCAGGGAAATATTTAGCAGAGAAGTAATAAATCATATCCTGTGGACTACGCACACAACCAGGAGCACGAGAATTATACCAAGTCTTAGCATCACCCTTTAATGAGAACGGAAATATCTTAAGGATATAATAATAGTGAGATTTATCATCATGAGTAAACAGGGTGGCTATATCATTCAACTTGGTAAGATGCGCCACAACAGTTTCAGATTCAAGGCCATAAAAGGATCGGATTCAACTAAAGTAATAATTTCAGGATCAACAGAGAATTCATAATCCTTATCAGTAACACAGATAGGTGAAGTAGCAAAAGCAGGGTCAGGTTTCATTCTAGCATTAAGAGACTGCTGCTTCCATTTAGCTAATAATTTCTTAAGATCATATCTATCATTGCAAGCAAAGATAGCTCTAGCAGCTTCTTCATTCATAACATAACCCTCAAGAACAACAGGCAATTCACAATCATTGGGAGAATTTTCATCATCACTATCATCAATAATAGCATTTTCAATAATTTCATTCTCTCTAGCCCTAGCAAGTTGTTCATCAAGAAATTCACCTAATGGCAAAGTAGTATCACATACAGAAGTAGTTTCATCATAAGTATCATGCATAGCAGAAGTGGCGTCATCAATAACATGCGACATATCAGAATTCATAACAGTAGCAGGTTTAGGTGTCGCAAGCTTACTAATAACGGAAGGAGAATCTAGTGCAGAGCTAGATGGCAGTTCCTTACATCCCCTCGTAGTTGAGGGCAAAATCTTGGTTCTTTCGTCTTTCAAGTTCTTCATAGTGATCAACAGATACAAGTCTTGTGTGACTCAGAGAATAGAGCTATGCTCCCCGGCAACGGCGCCAGAAATTAGTCTTGATAACCCACAAGTGTAGGGGATCGCAACAGCTTTCGAGGGTAAAGTATTCAACCCAAATTTATTGATTCCACACAAGGGGAGCCAAAGAATATTCTTGAGTATTAGAAGTTGAGTTGTCAATTCAACCACACCTGGATAACTTAGTATCTGCAGCAAAGTAATATGATAACAAAGGTAACGGTAGCAAAAGTAATGTTTTTGGGTTTTGTAGTGATTGTAACAATAGTAACGGGAAAGTAAATAAGCGAAACTCAAGATGTGAAAAGCTCGTATGCAATGGATCCGTGATGGATAATTATGTTGGATGCGATTCCTCATGTAATAGCTATAACATAGGGTGACACAAAACTAGCTCCAATTCATCAATGTAATGTAGGCATGTATTCCGTAAATAGTCATATGTGCTTATGGAGAAAAACTTGCATGACATCTTTTGTCCTACCCTCCCGTGGCAGCGGGGTCCTTGCAGAAACTAAGGGATATTAAGGCCTCCTTTTAATAGAGAACCAGAATAAAGCATTAGCACATAGTGAATACATGAACTCCTCAAACTATGGTCATCACCAAGAAGTATCCCGATTATTGTCACTTTGGGGTTGTCGGATCATAACACATAATAGGTGACTATAGACTTGCAAGATAGGATCAAGAACACACATATATTCATGAAAACATAATAGGTTCAGATCTGAAATCATGGCACTCAGGCCCTAGTAACAATCATTAAGCATAGCAAAGTCATAGCAACATCAATCTCAGAACATAGTGGATACTAGGGATCAAACTCTAACAAAACTAACTTGATTACATGGTAAATCTCATCCAACCCATCACCGTCCAGCAAGCCTACGATGGAGTTACTCACGCACGGCGGTGAGCATCATGAAATTGGTGATGGAGGATGGTTGATGATGACGACGACGACGAATCCCCCTCTCTGGAGCCCCGAATGGATTCCAGATCAGCCCTCCCGAGAGAGATTAGGGCTTGGCGGCGGCTCCGTATCGTAAAACATGATGAAACTTTCTCTCTGATTTTTTTTCTCCCCGAACGTGAATATATGGAGTTGGAGTTGAGGTCGGTAGAGGTCCAGGGGGCCCACGAGACAGGGGGCGCGCCTAGGTGGAGGGGGCGCATCCCCCACCCTCGTGGACAGGGTGTGGGCCCCCTGGTCTTGATTCTTTCGCCAGTATTTTTTATATTTTCCAAAAAGTGCCTCCGTGGGTTTTCAGGACATTCCGAGAACTTTTCTTTTCTACACATAAAACAACATCATGGCAGTTCTGCTGAAAACAGCGTCAGTCCGGGTTAGTTTCATTCAAATCATGCAAGTTAGAGTCCAAAATAAGGGCAAAAAAGTGTTTGGAAAAGTAGATACGTTGGAGACGTATCACTTTCCCCTAAAGCCCATTAAGGCCCATCAACTCCCCGGGGGGTTCCAGTAACCTCCCGGAACTCCGGAAAATACCCGAACTTCTCCGGAACCTTTCCGATGTCCGAATATAGCCTTCCAATATATCAATATTTATGTCTCGACCATTTGGAGACTCCTTGTCACGTCCGCTCGTTCGGGACTCCGAACAAATTTGGTTCATCAAAACACATAACTCATAATACAAATCGTCATCAAACGTTAAGCATGTGGACCCTATGGGTTCGAGAACTTTGTAGTCATGATCGAGACACATCTCTGATCAATAACCAATAACGGAACTTGGATGCTCTTATTGGCTCCTACATATTCTACGAAGATCTTTATCGTCAAAACCGCATAACAACATACGTTGTTCCCTTTGTCATTAGTATGTTACTTGCCCGAGATTCGATCGTCGGTATCATCATACCTAGTTCAATCTCATTGCCGGAAAGTCTCTTTACTCGTTCCGTAATACTTCATCTCGCAACTAACTCATCAGTCACATTGCTTTCAAGGCTTATAGTGATGAGCATTACCGAAAGGGCCAAGAGATACCTCTTCGAAACACGGACTGACAAATCCTAATGTCGATCTGTGCCAACCCAACAAACACCTTCGGAGACACCTGTAGAGCATCTTTATAATGATCCATTTATGTTGTGACGTTTGATAGCACACAAGGTGTTCCTCCGGTATTCAGGAGTTGCATAATCTCATAGTCCGAGGAACATGTATAAGTCATGAAGAAAGCTGTAGGAATGAAACTATAACGATCATAATGCTAAGTTAACGGATGGGTCTTGTCCGTAAAATCATTCTCCTAATGATGTGATCCCGTTCATCAAATGACAACACATGTCTATGGTTAGGAAACATAACCATCTTTGATTAACGAGCTAGTCTAGTAGAGGCATACTAGGGATACTATGTTTTGTCTATGTATTCACACATGTACTAAGTTTCCGGTTAATACAGTTCTAGCATGAATAATAAACATTTATCATGAAATAAGGAAATAAATAATAGCTTTATTATTGGCTCTTAGGGCATATTTCCTTCAGTCTCCCACTTGCACTAGAGTCAATAATCTGGATTACAAAGTAATGATTCTAACACCCATGGAGTCTTGGTGCTGATCATGTTTTGCTCGTGGAAGAGGCTTAGTCAACGGGTCTGCAACATTCAGATCTATATGTATTTTGCAAATCTCTATGTCTCCCTCCGCGACTTGATGCCGGATGGAATTGAAGCGTCTCTTGATGTGCTTGGTTCTTTTGTGAAATCTGGATTCCTTCACCGAGGCAATTGCACCAGTATTGTCACAAAAGATTTTCAGTGGACCCGATGCACTAGGTATGACACCTAGATCGGATATGAACTCCTTCATCCAGACTCCTTCATTTGCTGCTTCTGAAGCAGCTATGTACTCCACTTCACATGTAGATCCTGCCACGACGCTTTGCTTGGAACTGCACCAACTGATAGCTCCACCATTCAATAAAAATACGTATCCGGATTGTGACTTAGAGTCATCCGGATCAGTGTCAAAGCTGGCATCGATGTAACCATTTACGACGAGCTCTTTGTCACCTCCATAAATGAGAAACATATCCTTGGTGTACAACCCCAGCCCTTGCATAATTGCAAGACCAACCCTCCGTGTACATCATTACGCTCTGGAGATACCTTGGGCCTAGGGGGAGGGGCACGACCACAACAGGCCCAGAGTGCGGCTCGACCACACCAGGGGCTTACAAGTGTGTCGGTCTTTTTTATTATTTTCTTTCTTTGTATACAGAGGACTCCGTTCACCAGAGGCCCTGTCCGGCGGTGAACCCGCCGAACTCACAATGCAACAGCCAGGGAAGAAAGAAGGCTGCGATGAACACTCAGGTGGTCTCCGTTACGAGCATTAAATTTGATTATATACACCAGTCCGCAGCCCACCCCTGGAGGGGGACATGTTTAATTAGTCCAATCCCTTGCTTACCGCACTATTTGTATCATTCCGCACTCATAGCAGAATCCCTTGAATAAATAATGCAGCACTTTTTGCCTGTTATTGCATTACTTTACATATATGTTCACTAATGACATCTTGCACCCGTACATTTTGGTACAGCCGAATACACCAGGGGCTTATGTTCCCCGCATTATTGGCAACAAATCCGGTCCTGGCTGCGCCCAACCTGGGCGAACCAATGCTGTTTTACATCGCGGCAACACATCAAGTTGTAAGCGCGGTACTCGTCGTCGAACGAGAGACAGAGGGGCATAAATTCCCTCTTCAAAAACCAGTGTACTACGTCTCCACTGTGTTAAACCCCTGCAAGTCCCGTTACCCGCACTATCAAAAGATAGCGTATGCGGAGTTCATGGCATGCCGGAAGCTCCGACACTACTTTCAAGAGTGTTCGATAACGGTGGCCTCCGAAGTACCACTCAACGACATGACAAACAACCGCGACGCGATGGGCAGGATTGTAAAATGGGCCATTGAGCTCTTACCATTTGATATAACTTACAAACCTCGGCGAGCTATAAAAGTCACAAGTTTTGGCTGACTTTGTCGCTGAATGGACCGAAGCCGAACTCCCTAAAGAGTACGGCGCATACTCCAATTGGATTATGCACTTCGACGGCTCTAAAATGTTGGCCGGATTGGCGGCTGGCGTCGTATTGACGTCCCCAACCGGGGACACATTCCAATACGTACTTCAGATAATGTACACGGACTCCAACAACGGAGCCAAATACGAGGCCCTTTTACATGGCCTCCGGATGGCAATCTCCATGGGCATTCAACGCCTAGAGGTGCGCGGGGATTCAAACCTTGCAATATCCCAAATAAATGGAGACTTTGACGCCAAGGATCCGAAAATGGCAACATATCGCAACGCTGTCCTAAAAATGTCAGCTCGGTTTGAAGGACTTGAATTCCATCACGTAGCCCGGGATAATAACCAAGCAGCCGACGTACTGGCACGCATCGGCGCAAAACGTGACGCTGTCCCTCCAAACATCTTCCTGGAATGGCTCTTCAAGCCATCCGTACTATGGGAAGAGGAGTCCAGAAATAATAAACCGGAAAAAGCCGCGCCAACCGGCGATTCAGCTGATGACATAACACCTTCAGCCCACGACATAATGGCAGTAATCGCCCCGTGGACAGAACCATTCCTAGCCTACTTGCTTAGGCAGGAACTTCCCGAAGATCAAAATGAGGCCCGCTGCGTAGTCCGGCGACCTAAAGCCTACAAGGTCCATGAGGGAGAACTTTATAAGAAAAGCACAACCGGAGTCCTTCAAAGGTGTATCTCCGAAGAGGAAGGGCGAAACCTTCTGGCTGAAATTCACGCCGGACTAGGCGGACACCACGCAGCAGCTCGGGCCCTTGTAGGAAAGGCATTCCGTACATGATTTTATTGGCCGATGGCCCGGGCAGATGCTCAGGACTTAGTCCAAAGATGCGTCGGTTGTCATCTCTTTGCTAATCAGAGCCATATGCCACCCACCGCCCTCAAAACTATACCTATTACCTGGCCGTTCGTGGTCTGGGGGCTTGACATGGTTGGACCCCTTAAAGGGGGAACCCACAAGCAAAGGTACCTATTGGTCATGGTGGACAAATTCACCAAATGGATAGAGGCCAAGCCAGTCAAAACGGCAGAGTCCGGACCAGTGATAGACTTTATATCCGGGGTAGTACACCGTTATGGTGTCCCCCACAGCATCATCACCGATAACGACACGAACTTCACGGCCAACGAGGTTAAGTCATGGTGCAAAAACATGGGCATCAAGCTCGATTACGCTTCAGTCTATCACCCTCAAACCAATGGTCAAGTGGAACGAGCAAACAGTCTAATAATGAGCGGCATCAAACCCAGACTAGTGCGGTCACTTACGAAATCTGACACACACTGGGTAGAGGAGCTCGACTCCGTACTCTGGGGGCTGCGTACAACGCCCAACCGTACTACCGGATTCACATCATTTTTTATGGTATACGGTGCAGAGGCAGTTCTGCCCTGCGACATCATTCATGACTCACCTCGAGTGCGCATGTACGAAGAAAGAGAAGCCGAGCTGGATCGGCAGGACAGCTTGGACGCATTGAAGGAAGAACGCGACGTCGCGAAGGCTCGTTCCGCATTCTATCAGCAGCAGGCTCGAAGATATCAAAGCAGAGAAGTACGGGCCAAGACTTACAACATTGGCGAGCTAGTTCTACGCCTGCCGGACAAGAAAAAGGACAAGCTCAAGCCCAAATAGGAGGGCCCCTTCATCATCGATCAAGTCCTGACCGGCGGAGCATACCGTCTATGAAATGCGTCGGACAACCGACACGAGCCAAACCCATGGAACGCAGCCCGCCTCCGAAGATTCTATGCCTAGCGCTGGACTAAGAGTTCGTCTCCTTCCCCCGTCCAAATTTTTACACTTCCGCTGTCTTTTGTTTCTCTTTCTTCTCTTAACCCTTTTCCTAAAAAGCCCTTAAGGGCCTACTAGCGCATTGTTCGCACATACTTGATGTGCCATCCGCACTCATTATACCTGGGGGCTTCTTTACCAGAAGGTCAATTATAAGGGCTTCATGCCCAACACATGTGTCAAGCTTCCACATGTACCTTTTACTCACCATTATATGCATCGATATGACTTAAGTTTTGGCCAAGCTGGGTTGCCTGGCTCCTGTGCTTACCCCTACGTTCCCGATTGTTCGGCTAGGAGGTAAAGGGAGCACCTCTGCGATTATTCTTCGCTGGTCACCGGATGTGTACCTCGGTGGGTGAAGCCAAAGCTAGCATTCTTAAGGGAATATTCGGTCGGTGACTTGAAAGATGATTTTTACCTACTTATTTATCTGCCCCAGATGTTTCTCTGCTTTTCGCAGTCCGGACATGCACTTTAGGGCATGCCTCCGAGAAAGGAACCCTTAACGGAACTATTCTCCTGGAAGATGTTTCTTACTAACCATGTAATATAACATAACTAGTTGGGCACTTGTCTAATAAAGCACTAATGACCCCTACTACTGGTCTCCATGCATACCCGGTTGTTTCTTAACCGAGAAGGTATTCGACACACTCCGGACTCTAGGGTCCCGAGGTTGAAGCGAAAAGGTCGGCAAAGACAAACGATCTACAATCCGCTAGAAGGCATTTCACATGTCATTTTAAAATACATTGTCAAATCCATCGTTGTATTCCTCAATCCCGTCTAACAGCTGTCTAATTCTGATCCGTTGGGAAAATTTAGCGGCCAACTCTACTTGGCCGTATACTAAACTCACAGGATCTCCTTCCCATCGGGCCCCACAGTCCGACCTCGGCCATGTGGTTGGGATCCGCCTTCTTGTACCGCTGCCTTCACCATGGCCTAAGCCTCCCCGGCACCTTGGCGGCAGGCGAAATCTTCCATAAACGGGCGCTGCCGCACTCACTCAAGCTTCTCCGAAGCTCCCCAAGGCCCTCGGGTAGGGAGAGGGCTGGCCATAAAGCCCGGACGACGCTGCTCATTGCTGCCGAACTCGTTCGAAAGTGCTGCAACAACTCGGGAAGTTGATCACCCGCTGATACTGGGCATCTCCTCCATGAGGCGACCCGTGAGTATACCTACAAGACATATTTTGTCAATTGACTTCCTCGCCGAACTCTTCTTTTCAAAGGAGTCCGCTCAAGCACTTACTATAGATGCCGCGACGAAGCCGCTGATTCTCCTTAACGGAGCCGGACAGCTTGGCCCGAACGCCTTTTAGCTCTTCTCCAAGCTGGGCGTGGGCATCTTGGAGCTTGTTCCTTTCTTGCTGCACTCTATTTAGCACCCTCTCGCCGGCCTTTAGCTGGCGCAGTAATTCCTGCCTGTCCGGATCTTGTCCGGCAGCACCTGCAATGTCATTATTAGACTTGCGCGCACGCCGCACAACGCTTATATTTTTTTTAAAAATATGTGTTACTAGGAGGGGCCTCTGTGTTTCCTCCTGCGGCAGCAAGTGTGGCCTCAAGTTGGGCCTTGCACTCTTGCAGCTCCTGAGACAGTTGGGTATTCTTCTCGGTAAGATCCTGCATTTGAAATGATCCTTAAATCAGTTAACATAACTACTTTAAGTCTCGGGGGCTACTGGCATATATAACTGTTAAATTCTTTTACCCGTATGTCTTTCACATACTGCTCCGTGGCTCTGGTAAAACCATCTTGAGCAGCACGGAGGTGCGCGTCCCCCGCGTTAAAGGCATTCAACGCCTCAGGGGAGAAGCACGCGTCACGAAATACTGTCCGGCGGCGCCTATGGTTCATCGCGCTCTCCACCTCAGACTTGGTGGCGGACAACCTGTCAGCATCCTCCGTTGGAGGAGTGTCCGGCTCGCGCCTTGCGCTCGCCTCCCCCTCCAGACCGGGTGCTGGAGCCTGGCTGGTAGAGGTTGGACTGGCAACCTCCACACCCGCAGTCCGGCGGGCGCTTTTTCTCCTACAAAAGTCATGAGCACTCAAACACTTCCTAGGAATGTTGCTCCAAATAATTAACTGCGAGCTATACCTTTGCGGCGACGTTTCAGTCCGCGCCGCGCTCCTCTTCCGCCTAGTGGTCTGGACTGGCCTTTGTTGGTCAGCCGCCGCGGGCTCGGCTTCCCGCCTTGAAGGCGCTTCCTGGAAAACACCATCGTACACGAAGGTCAGAAATGAGCAAGGAAGAGATAATGGTGTCAGGACTTCCGTCACAATCACCTGGGAAGCCGGATATAGTCCGGGGTAGTCAGCCATAATGGCGACTAAAGCATTATCCATGCTGAGCTGGTGGAACACCCCGTCGATTAGCTCCACCTGAATGTCCGAATCCTCTTCGGAGGCCGGATCCTGGGATCTCTCTGGATCCTCGGGTTGCGGAGCTGGACTTATCATGTCCTCCACAATCCGACGCAGCTCCTACGTCGAAGACATAATATAAGAAGCTTAAACTTTGAAAGCATGGGTCGGGCCCTTAAAGTGTTCGCTTACCCAAAGCCGAGGGTTATTCATGGAGAACGCATTAAATGGGTTTGTCTGAAGGAAGTCCTCCTTCTCCCCCTTGTACAGGCCGGACAGGATCTGCACCAGTTCCTCGGCCGACTCCGGTCCTTTGCGGCCATGACGGGTGGCATCGCCTTCCCCGTTGAAATCCCACATGGGGTGGCCCCTGTATTGCAGTGGCTGCACCCACAGAATGCATGTTGCCATGACTCCAATCATGGTCAACCCGAATGGGCCGAGAATCTTATTCGCCCATCGATAATGGACGCTCTTGTCTTCCTCCGGTTAGGGCTCATGGCGCCAACTAAGGCGTTCTTCAGAGGAGCAAGATCAACTCCGGAGGCCGATCCGAACAGGGTCCGGCAGCGGAGCATCTTCTATGTAAAACCATTCCGAAGGCTAGTCTTCGGACGCCTTCTTAGGGGTACCGGATGGATATCCTGTCCCGGCAATGCGCCATCTTTCGGCGCCGCCCACTTGATATATGGACCCCTCGTGAGAACGGGGTACGAGGCAGAACAACCTCTTCCACAGTGCAAAATGGGGCTCGATGCCCAGCAATAGCTCGCAAAGAGCTACGTAACCCGCGATATGCAGGATAGAGGCGGGTGTAAGGTGACGGAGCTGGAGTCCGTAGAACTCCAGGAGCCCGCGGAGGAACGGATGTATAGGAAATCCGAGTCCCCTTATCAGATAGGGGACGAAGCCTACCCGCTCCCCTTTGTTGGGACTTGGGGTAGCCTCCGCTTGCTTCCCACCTTGGTAGGTGGCCAGCCCGGCTCGAACCGGAACCATGAAGGCCGGAGGGAGATATCCCTCCGCTTGGAGCTGCACCAGCTCGTTGTGCGGAACAGAGCATCTCCTCCAATCTCCTGGCAGAGGGCTGGGAGCGCGAGAAGAGGAGCCGCGTCGACGGTCCATGATGGAATGGACTCTGGGTCAAAAGTGCACCGATGAGTATTCGCGGAAGGAAGATGGTGTGATTTGGATCTGGACTTGCCTCTCTTATAGGCAGATTATTTGCACAGCTAGGGGGTAAAACATAAAAGATACCCTGGCTTTTCGCATTTGTGCGACGCGTGGAAGAAGGCCATTATTGGGCGTAGAAGCCAAGAAGCGCAACATTGATGAGGAAGCCGGACACTGTTCGGCAGGTACATGTGAAAGTGCAACTAATCCCCGGGTGGTTTTGGTAATTAATAACAACATATATATCATTGAACTAATAGTTACTTGAGAATCATTTCAGAAAGTTCATTGATATGGGTATGGCAAGGACTCAAGAAGTGGACCCTCAAAATGCTAAGGCAAGCATTGGCAAAAGCTCAAGACTCCATTTTTGGTTTAGTGATCCAAGATCACATTGAGTCCATAGGAAAAGCCAATACTATTAAAGGGGATGAGGTTATGATGATGATCCGTTGCTCAAGTGCTTAGTGATACATCTCCTAAACTATCAGCAACTTTCACCATCATATACACTCATAAGTAGTCTCGGTCCCACCGATATTCCAAACTCACCACACCGAGATGAACCACCTCAGCCATAAGCCAAACCCTAGCAAACTCGGATTTTCCGATTCGAACTCGGTCTCACCGAAACTTGAGTTGCCAAGCTTCAGAATCATTCGTCATCAAATCGGTGTCACCGAGATGATGAAGTCGGTCCCACGAAATTGGCATGCTCTTGTCATTGCACGAATCGGACTAACCGAGATTGTATTTTCGGTCCCACTGAAAATCCCAACGCTCACATTATTTGAACTTTCGGTCTCACCGAGTTGTCAACTTCGGTCCCACCGAGATTGCTCAAATGTGTGTAACGGTTGGATTTTGTGTGGAGGCTATAAATACCCTCCACCCCCTCTTCATTCGTGGAGAGAGCCATCGAAAGAACTACCACTCCTACCTTACATTTCGAGAAGAGAACTACCTACCCTTGTGTTGAGATCAAGTTGCTCCACTCCCACCACATGAAGCTTGATCTCTAGCCTTCCCAAGTTGCTTTCCACTCAATCCTTTCTTGCACCACAGCCAAATCAGTGAGGAGAGTTGAGTGTTGGGGAGATTATCATTTGAAGCACAAGAGCAAGGAGTTCATCATCATCTACAACATCTATTACCTTTTGGAGGGTGGTGCCTCCTAGATTGGTTAGGTGTCGCTTGGGAGCCTCCGTCAAGATGTGGAGTTGAACCAAGAAGTTTGTAAGGGCAAGGAGATCGCCTACTTCGTGAAGATCTACCCCGAGTAAGGCTAGCCCTCCGTGGGCGTAGGCCATGATGGAATAGACAAGGTTGCTTCTTCGTGGACCCTTCGTGGGTGGAGCCCTCCGTGGACTCTCGAAGCCGTTACCCTCCGTGGGTTGAAGTCTCCATCAACGTGGAAGTACGATAGCACCACCTATCGGAACCACGAGAAAAATCACCGCGTCTCCAAAATTGCGTTTGCTCTTCTCCACCTCTCTTTACTACATGTGCAATTTACTTTCCGCTGCCTATACTCTAGAATTGCATGTGTAGGGTGATGCTTGACTTGATCATAATTGTGAATCTGCCAAAACTGTTCTTTGTCAAAAGGCAGAATTTTTATATTGTCAAGTAGTCTAATCACCCCCTCTAGACATACTTTCGATCCTACAAGTGGTATCGAGCTTTGGTCTCCATTGTATTGGTTTCCATTGCATTGACTCCATAAGCTTGGTTTCACAACCTAGGAGAGTATGGCGCCTAGTGAGGGTAATTTTCAGAGAGGTCCTTACTTTGATGGTTCAAATTTTGCTAGTTGGAAGCATAAAATGAAAATGCATATTCTTGGACATAACCCTGCCGCATGGGGCATTATTTGTGTTGGCTTGCAAGGTGAATTCTTCGAGGAAGGAAAAGTTCCGGATCGTGAAGCTACAGCGGATGAATTGCGGATGTTGCAAAACAATGCTCAAGCTTGTGACATTCTCTTCAATGCCTTGTGTCCCGAGGAGTTCAACAAAATCAGCCGTCTTGAGAATGCAAAAGAGATTTGGGATACTTTGGTTGAAATGCACGAAGGTACCGAGTCCGTGAAGGAATCAAAGCTAGATATTCTTCAAGGTCAACTTGACAAGTTCAAGATGAAGGATGGTGAAGGTGTTGCTGAAATGTACTCTAGGCTTGCTCTCATCACAAATGAGATTGCCGGCTTAGGAAGCGAAGAAATGACCGACCGATTCATCATTAAGAAGATTCTCAGAGCTTTGGATGGAAAGTATGACACTGTGTGCACTTTGATCCAAATGATGCCAAACTACAAGAATCTCAAGCCAACCGAAGTCATTGGAAGAATTGTTGCTCATGAGATGACACTTAAGGATAAGGAAGAGCTTCACAACAAGTCAAGTGGTGCTTACAAAGCTACAAGTGATGCTCCCACAACCTCAAGTGACAAGTTAATTTCCAATGAAGAGATAAGCCTAATGGTCAAGAACTTCAACAAATTCTACAAGAATAGAGGCAAAGAGAGAAGCTCAAAGTCTAGATCATATGATGAAAAGAGATCTTCTAGTCGTGATCGAAACTGCTACAATTGTGGAAGACCCGGACACTACTCAAATGAGTGTAAGGCTCCCCACAAGAGAAGATAAGAATCTCCAAGAAGAAGAAGCTCAAGAGATGAGTCACCTCGGAAAGAGAGAAGGAGCAGAGATGATCGTTATGAACGAAGACCCTCTCGGAGAAGCAAGGATTCGGAGAGGAAAGACAAGTCATCAAGGAGCTACACAAGAAGAAAACATCAAGCTCATGTAGGTGAATGGGTCTCCGGCTCCGACTCCGACAATCAATCCGAAGGAAGCTATCACTCCAACTCCGACTACAGTCAAGATGAAGGTGTTGCCGGTCTTGCTCTCGTATCCTCCAACTCCCACTAGTAGAAAACAGGGCTTTCGTCCAGGCCAGTTTAGCCCATTAGTCCCGGTTCAATCCAGAACCGGGACTAATGTGAGCATTTATCCCGGTTCGTGCGGCTAAGGCATTAGTTCCGGTTCGCCCGTGCCCTTTAGTCCCGGTTTGTGCCTCAAACCGGGACTAAAGGGTGCGATGCCCATTAGTCCCGGTTCATGCCTCAAACCGGGACTAAAGAGTAGACCTTTAGTCCCGGTTTGAGGCACGAACCGACTAATGGTTGAGACTTTAGTCCGGTTAGTGCCACGAACCGTACTAAAGGTCCCATTTTCAAACTCTAACACCCCCCCCCGTGGACCGCCTTTTCAATTTTAAAATAAATAAAAGAAAATGATGGAAATGTCAAAAAAATGAAAGAAAATAAGTTTCCCATGTGATATGTGGTCTAGTTGTTGGGAAAATTTGCAAATGTGAATTTCGAATTTATTTGCAAAATCTCTCTAGAATTTGTAAATATGGGCATAACTTTTGCATACTAACTCGGATGAAAAAGTTTTTTATATGAAAAATCATCTACTCGAAAAGTTACAGACAAATTTAACCGGGGGAACCCCGTTAAACATTTTCAAAATCCTCAAAAACCTAACAAAAAAAAGTTACAGGGCTTTTAATATCTAGAGTGGAAAAAATCGAAAAAATTTCAAACTATGGTCAAACAATGGTCAAACCATGGTCAAACTAATTATTCTAGAATATTAGTGTTACTAAATAATTTGTTCGATTATTTTGAATTTTGGTCAATCTGGTCAAACTGTGGTCAAACTATGGTCAAACAATGGTCAAACTATGGTCAAACCATGGTCAAACTAATTATTCTAGAATATTAGTGTTACTAACTAATTTGTTCAGTTATTTTGAATTTTGGTCAAATCTGGTCAAACTGTAGTCAAACTATGGTCAAACCATGGTCAAACTAATTATTCAAAATAACTATTGTTTTCTAAATAATTATTGTTTTTGAAAAACAATAGTTTGAAACAAACAGTGAAATGTGTCAATTCATCCTCAAGCAAAATTCCTGAGGGTTAATAGGATTGACATCTTACTATTGTCAGGAAAACAACAAGTGCAGACTTGGAAGCGGGGAGAATAGAACCGGAAGTTAAGCGTGCTCATTTGGGTGAGTAGGAGGATGGGTGACCGTTAGGAAGTTAGGTGATTTGGAATGATGAGGGTGATTAGAGAAGAGGATAAATTGAGCAGTGATGAGGGGTGCTGATTAGAGATTAGGGGTTAAAATAATTCAGAAATTTGAAAATAAAAAATTATTTTAAAAAAAATTCAAAAAAAATTTCAAAAAAAAATTTCAGAAAAAAAATCATAAAATTTCCATTAGTCCCGGTTGGTGTTACCAACCGGGACTAAAGGTGGATTGTTAAAGGCTCCATGTGGCCGCGGCCTTTAGTCCCAGTTTTGGATTGAACCGGGACTAAAGGGGGGAGGCATTAGTACCGACCCTTTAGTCCCGGTTCACCAACCGGGACTAAAGGCCCTTACCAACCGGGACAATAGGTCCTTTTTCTACTAGTGTCCAACTCCTACGACTTATTTGATTCACCAAATGAGGGAATTGGAAGATGCTTCATGGGTAAAGGCCCCAAGGTATCACACCCTGAATTCATTGACTTCAATAGTGATGAGGATGACTTGCTTGGTGAAGATGAACTCTTGCATGATAAATCCAGTGAGCCTAGTGATGATGAACATGCTAGTAATCTTTATAGTCGAGAAGAGTCGAATGACGATGCTATGAAGGAGATTGAGCGTCTAACTAAAGAACTAAGCACTCTTAAGTTAGCTCATGAAACAACTCAAGAAGATCATAGAGAGCTCCTAAGATCTCGTGAGAAGCTTCGCTTCGAGAAGCTCACTCTAGAGCAAGAACATGAGTTTCTAAAAGCAATCAATGACGATCTTCGAAAGAAGAGTTCTTCATATCTTGCCAAACGACTTCTCTTGTCTAATTTCTTGCCACCCATTAAGACTAAGCATGACAAGCATAAGAAAAATTCTTCCTCTAGTAGTAACAATAACCATGCTAAATCCAATGTTGTTGCTTCTAGTAGTTCTCTTGATTCCACTAACCATGTTTCAAGCCAAGTTACACTTGAGCAAGAAAATAGTTTATTGAAAGGGATCATAGAGAAAGGTGTCTACAAGAGCCTTGCGGAAGCAAGAACTTTGAGGAAATTGTTCGCAAGCAAGGAAGGCACCGGAAGAATCAGGGAATTGGTTTTGAGCGAAAGTTCAACGCCGAAGGTGTTGAATGGGAAGAAGGTCAATATCCTACTCCACAGTTTGTTCCTCAAAAGGAGAAGTATGATCCTACTTCTTCCAATGTGGAACAAGCTCAAGATGACCTTCCACCACAAGACCACAAGCTAAAAGGCAAGGACAAGCTTCAAGAGGAGATTGATGCATTTGTTGAAGCACCTCAAACCATGGTCAAGTGGGTTCCCAAGGAAACGTCAAGTTCTACTTCGTCAAGCTCAACTACAACCCCGAGGATTCCCATCAAGATGATGTGGATCCCGAAGAAGAAGAACTAGAAAGTTCTTGAGGGTGACTCCGCCAACATACTTCACTCACATTCATTTTGCCAAAAAACTTGTGCAATCAACTTCCACATCGTGCACTAGTTCATGGAGTCACAAACCCTCTTGTTGGTAAGTCAAGGGACAAGGTAATCATTGCTTTCATGGACATCATCTATTGTGAACTTCAATCTATGTCCATGGATATCCTTGTTTGTTCCTTGTGGGACTAACCCATGTAGGTATTGAAAGTGCCCGAATCCAAAGGATAGCTCCCAACTCTTGATGATCTCCATCAACATTGAGCATCCACATCTTCAACATCTACATGAAGTCTTCTACGACAACCCAAGGTTAGTTTGACCCTTTAAAAGGGGTTCTCACATCTAGGGGAGCTTTGCTCTAAAAATTGAGCTAAAGCATCTTCAAATGATGTGAACACATCAATGCTTTATGTAAAAGTGGTAACCCCACTTGTGCTTAAACGATGAGTATGACCTATGATCAAATGTTCTCATTTGGCTCCTAAGTCAATATACTCATATAAAGATGACCTAGTCATCGACAAATTCTGTGTTAGTAGCTAGAGTTTTGGTTGTGCATGTTTGACACATATTTCATTTGCTATCTTATTGTGTGAGCATGTTGGATGCATGATTTTATCCATTCGAGGACATCCATTTGTTGTTTTGGTCGTTTTGATTTTTCTGACCAAATGGATGGACAAGAATGCCTAAGTACCTCCCCTAGCTATCTATGCTTTCTTGTCTCAAATTCTATTCATGCTTACATCACAAACTTTGAACAAGTCATTTTCGGACCCTCCGGGTGAGGAGCACTCAGAGCCACCGATCCGTCAAGGGCTAATTTCCAAAACCTTCTAATTGATTTCGGTCAGACCAACTCACTCAAACTCGGTCGAACCGAAAGCATTTAGACTGATCTAGGTTTTCATCTCGGTGAAATCGAGTTGTGATTTTCGGCGTGATCAAGTGCATAATCGCTTAGCAGTTATCCATCTCGGTGCCACCGAAGTTTACAACTCGGTCCCACCGACAGCGAGGGGTATATATACCGAGGGCGCGCTGATTTCTCCTTCAAACGCGTTTCGCCCCACACCTTGCTGCCGCCGCCTTGGTCTCCGGATCGTCGCCGCCGTCGTCAGGCACCCTCGCCGCAGTCTCCGCCGCGTCAACGGACATCTCCTCCGCGCCGTTGCCGCCAGAGAAAAACTCCACCAAGTTAGGGTGAGTTTTGATCCCACTCGTGCTCCCATCTCCGATTCAATGCACGTTTGGATTGCCTAGAATCTTGCCACGATTGAAATCCTCCTGTACACCAGATTAGTTCGTTTGGACTAGATTCGAGTAAAAGTTTTAGGGTTAGGTTTCCGCCGAACACATCTCGGTGAGACCGATTTTGTAATTTCGGTATGACCGATTTGGCCTATGGCCATTGCACTGCACCCTTCGGTCCAACCGAGTTGTGCAAAATCGGTGTGACCGAAAAGAAAATTCTGTGAAACCCTAGTGTTTTCGGCAGGACCGAAACCCACTTCGGTCAAACCGAAAGTGGTGTGCCAAGCTCCTGTTTTACACTTCGGATTCACCGAACTTTAAACTCGGTCTGACCGAAATGTCTTCTGTGAAAACCTAATACTAGAATTTAAACTCATTTTTTTTTGCAAAAACTTCTGCATTTGTGATGACTCTTCTTCTCTGCCTACACCTTATCTATTCACAGGTTGTCAGCCATGTCGATGCAAAGTGACAAATGTAACAGGTCGAGACACCCATTGCAGACATTCCAGAGGCAGGCACTAGTCCTGATCCTAGTAGCTCATCTGATGATGGTGAGAGGAGTACACCAAGTGGCTTGCCTCCTGCAGCCACCAGAGCTAGAAAGAAGAGGAATTCAGATGATGAAGATTCAGATTTTGTCGTTGAGGAAGAGGTGACCTCAAAGCCTAAAAGGAAGGTTGTTGCCAAAGAGCAACAAGGTCAACAATCTAAGAAGGGCACCAGCAAAGTCAAGCAGTCAACTGTTGCCAAGAAGCTGAATTTGGGAGAGGCAACTGCAAGCAAAGTAAAGAAAACCACCAAGAGAAAGAGATTAGTGCATGAAGATGCAGCAGTAGAGGATGAGGATGAGGAAGCACCCCAGCCTCCTTCTCAGAAGCCGAAGTTCATGGGCGATTCCATTAAGGCTGGAGCCACATCAAAGCCCAAGCAATCTGCTCCAGCTAAGGCAGCTCCAGCAAAGCCTGCTGCCAAGCCCAAGAAGACCGTCAGAAACATTCCAGCATCTGAAAAGAACAAGGATGATGTGCCACCAGCTGAGTCAGACGATGAAGGACCGTTTTCTTTGAAACTTCGTCCAAAACTGTCGATCCATAATGATTCTCATCCTCAAGCCGAGGATATGAAGGCAAGGAGAGATAAAGGTCTCGGGCTATGGAGACAAACCGACCCATATGCCGTGAGGAGAAGAACTGCCTGTAGATCCCAGATTTCACACCGAGAGCAGCAGGACTTCTATGAGACTCGGCCGATGGACAAGAAGCCCATACTCGCAGACACCCGACACGTTGATTGGAAGTACATTGACAGCGAAGAGCAGAGATTTCTTTCCACATGTGCATGAAAGTTTCACTTGCATGTGGTGTTGCAGATTTTGTTGGTCGAAATTGACCAGTTGGAACGATGAGATGATAATGCAATTTTATGCCACACTCACTTCTACCCCGATGGAAAGATTATATGGATGATCAAGGTCAAAGATTTTCTTCTTCTGTTGAAGAATGGGCAGAAATTCTGAATGCTCCAGTGCAACGAGAAGATGATATTGATGTATATGGGATTCCAAAGAAGAATCATGAATCCATGAAGAACATGTACAAAGTGATTCCAGCAGAGGATTTGGGAATCTGGAAGCTCGGCTCAGTCTACTATCTCCAGGCAGGCTTACCTAACACTAATATTGTTTTGAGGCATACCTTGATGCCCAAATCTGGAGATGATCGCATGATCAGAGGATACTCTATCAACATGCTGCACATACTTGACGAGAAAGCACCTTTCAAGGTGATGGACTTGATGGTAGAGACCATTAAGAGGACTGCAGCTGACCACAAAAGGTCGTGTGGATTTGCCCTGCAGATTCAGATGCTTATCAATGCCAAGTTTGGCACGGGCACATTCTTGTTGGATAGAGAACATTTACCGTTGCAGCCAGAGCATGAAGACAATGTTGTTGTGATGGATGAGGAGGATCCGACATCTGTTGAAGGTCAAGCCAAGATCGAAGCTGCTAAGAAAGCCAAAGCTGACAAGGAAGCAGCAGCAGCAGCAGCTAAACCAAAGAGTTTCGGAGAGCAGATTCTTGAAGCCACTCAAAGGATTGAACAACGCCTGGCCAGCATTGTACAGTCTCAGGAGAGCTTAGAAAGGATTGTTGAGGACAAGATACACGCCCGGACGTGAAGTCGATCAAGTACAAGTGACCGCCAACAAGCTCGAGGCGACATTGAGGAAGCAAAGCAGAGAAGGAAGAGCTTATGCGTGAGTTGCAGGATGACCTAGTCCAGATTCTCAAGAACAGATCGCTCCGGTTCCCAAAGGACCCCGATCAGCTGCTATTCAAAGGATCGACACTAGGACTACAGCTTCAAGACCTCCACAGCCCAGCGAGTTGCTCCTACTCCAGCTCCAGCTCCAAAGGACCACTCCTCCAAAGCCTGAGACATCAGTGAAGTCTTCACCGGCTGTCATATCCACTCCGACATCAACCTGCACAGGAGAGCCGCCAACAGAGTCCCCGGTGACGCTTAGCTCTATGCTTTTTCGATCTTTTGGTAACTTGTTGCCAAAGGGGAGAAATTGTATAGATCATAGGACTTCGAGAGAGAGTGCTGTTGTCGCTTTTGCTCTTTCGTTCTTTTGCGGTTTCTTTGAGATACTTTTGGTTTTCGAGACATTGATGTGTTTGATACTTCGCTTGATTCTACCTTAATGAGTGCTTGGTCGTACTATTCTTTAATGTGTGCTTAATGCTTATCATATGCCATTCCTATCTCGTATGACCATTTACTCATGTCTTGGTGATTGGGTGCATGCTGTTCATTCTTATCATTTTGTGCGCTCCACCAAGATGTATGTGACATGGAAGAGTGACCCATGATCCTAATCGATTGTGCATTTGCATTCAAACGCAAATCTTAAATAATGCACAAATTTAGGGGAGCTCTTGCTTATCACATACTTCTCAAAGCTTAATTTATATTATTCATTGATTATATCCTTTGTCGAAGCTTTGATCTATATGTTGTCATCAATTACCAAAAGGGGAGATTGAAAGTGCAACTAATCCCGGGTGGTTTTGGTAATTAATAACAACATATATATCATTGAACTAATAGTTACTTGAGAATCATTTCGAAAGTTCATTGATATGGGTATGGCAAGGATCAAGAAGTGGACCCTCAAAATGCTAAGGCAAGCATTGGCAAAAGCTCAAGACTCCATTTTTGGTTTAGTGATCCAAGGTCACATTGAGTCCATAGGAAAAGCCAATACTATTAAAAGGGATGAGGTTATGATGATGATCCGTTACTCAAGTGCTTAGTGATACATCTCCTAAACTATCAAGCAACTTTCACCATATACACTCATAAGTAGTCTCGGTCCCACCGATATTCCAAACTCACCACACCGAGATGAACCACCTCAGCCATAAGCCAAACCCTAGCAAACTTGGATTTTCCGATTCGAACTCGGTCTCACCGAAACTTGAGTTGCCAAGCTTCAGAACCTTCGTCATCAAATCGGTGTCACCGAGATGATGAAGTCGGTCCCACCGAAATTGGCATGCTCTTGTCATTGTACTGAATCGGACTAACCGAGATTGTATTTTCGGTCCCACTGAAAATCCTAACGCTCACATTATTTGAACTTTCGGTCTCACCGAGTTGTCAACTTCGGTCCCACCGAGATTGCTCAAATGTGTGTAACGGTTGGATTTTGTGTGGAGGCTATAAATACCCTCCACCCCTCTTCATTCGTGGAGAGAGCCATCGAAAGAACTACCACTCCTACCTTACATTTCGAGAAGAGAACTACCTACCCTTGTGTTGAGATCAAGTTGCTCCACTCCCACCATATGAAGCTTGATCTCTAGCCTTCCCAAGTTGCTTTCCACTCAATCCTTTCTTCCACCACAGCCAAATCAGTGAGGAGAGTTGAGTGTTGGGGATATTATCATTTGAAGCACAAGAGCAAGGAGTTCATCATCATCTACAACATCTATTACCTTTTGGAGGGTGGTGCCTCCTAGATTGGTTAGGTGTCGCTTGGGAGCCTCCGTCAAGATGTGGAGTTGAACCAAGAAGTTTGTAAGGGCAAGGAGATCGCCTACTTCGTGAAGATCTACCCCGAGTAAGGCTAGCCCTCCGTGGGCGTAGGCCATGATGGAATAGACAAGGTTGCTTCACTACTGGAATCTGGCACTTTGCCATCTGCCATGGCAGATGGCAAAGGCATGGTCGGCGGATGGCAAAGGCTTTGCCATCTGCCAACAGATGGCAAACAGTCGTCCAAACCTCGCGGTAAAGGCTTCTTTGCCGTCTGCCGGCTGATGGCAAGAGTCGTGGCTTTGCCATCACCGGCAGATGGCAAAGCCTCTTAACGGGTTAGCCCCGTTAGAAGGCTAACGGCATACTTTGCCGTCTGCCAGCAGATGGCAAAGGCTGCAGGCTCTTTGCCGTCTGCCAGCAGATGGCAAAGACTGCATGCTTTGCCATCTGCTGGCAGATGGCAAAGAGCCCAAATAGGCCAGCCCAAATTGTACATGTAGATGACACGTGGCCTCTTTGCCATATGCCAGCTGATGGCAAAGCTCTTTGCCATCTGCCAGCTGATGGCAAAGCTCTTTGCCATCTGCCAGCTGATGGCAAAGCTCTTTGCCATCTGCCAGCAGATGGCAAACTGACTATATTGCCCCATTTAATTTTGATTTTTCTTATATCAGTTCCTTTTCACAGAAAATCAAACATAAATATATTTATATGAGCAATATAGCATATTCAACACATATTACCAATAGTCATAAACACATATATATCCAACACATGTTACCAATAGTAGCAAGTTTCATCCGTACATATACATAGTTTCATCAATATTACACACAGTTTCATCCATAGGTAGCAAGTTTCACAAGGTCAAAACAAAAACTAAATACAAGCACTCCATCAACCCAAGCTTCCGTGATCTTAAGCAAATCTGTAAAATGGGAAAGAAGAAAGTTAGAAAAAGAAGACTAGAAGAAGAAGATTATTATGATGCGGAAATATGCATGGATTGTCAAAACTTGCATTATCCTACTATCACTAGTACGACAAAAGCTGCAGGTTGGCATAGTTCATGAACCATGTACATCATGACAAATACAATATCATCCAATGCTCGACTATGAACGATATTGAACAATTACGTGCATGAAGAAATACTTACATTTACATGCTAGAAAACTAATTGGATGAGAAGTACATATGTCGCTCATTGTTGTCATTGTATAAAAACAGTACAAAAGTGGGACTATAAACTCACCAATCCTTGTTGTCTCTCTTTATTTACAGAGCATTTAACCTCTGCCTCACACAACGTATATATTTCTCAGCATGCGGCATGTACCTTTTGCCAATGTCAACATACTCAAATACGACTTCTTCACCAAGTTCCAATGTAACAGGCTGTCAAAAAATATGCAATACCAAAGGTGAGAATGGCAGTCTATTGCCAATATATTCTACTGTAATAATTAGTCTAAAGTAGAAAAGATGCATAATATGTGATAAATTAGCAGAAACTATAATACTTTTACCAGTTTCATAGCTCCAAATTAATGCAACCTGATAGTTTATCCATCCCTTCACCTGGTGACCTCTTGGACTTAAGTAGAGATGATTTCTGAATCATATAGACCGATGCATCTACATGCAAAGGACAGGATCAGCTCACTTATTATTTACACATGCCCCCTTGGTACATTTGCATGTGCCCCCCTTGAAAACAGCCCATCATTGTGAAAGCACAACAGACCTATGCATCTGTCCCCAACATCAACATCGTCAATTTCTACCAACAAGTACGAACACTATACCAGCTGATTATCTGATTCAAAACAAGACGTGTGAATTAATCAAACTTAAACCACATCATTTAGGCCTTGTTCTGTTACTTGACATGTGATCAATCAACACAAAAATGAATGCTGCCCAGCTGAACAAATAAAGCGTAGTACTCCCTCCGTTCGGAATTACTTGTCACAAAAATAGATAAAAATGGATGTATCTACAACTAAAATACATCTAGATACATTTTTTTCTTGGACGAGTAACTCCGAACGGAGGGAGTACATGCTAAAATTCAGTACATTTAAAGTAAGCTCTCATCAGTACAGCAAGCAACGACTTGAAACATTCTTATCTTGAGCCTTCAGGTCGCCATCAATTTTATTTCATAATGAATATATTGGCATGTGATCAGCATGAACCCATTTTTCATTCTTGTATTCACATATGGAATTTTAGATGATCAAAATATTTAGCAGAAATCTTGACAAAAAATCCATCTCAACAAACAATAGTACAGGCTAGCAAATTGTGAGGGATGGCAAATTGCCCAAAATCATTCATAGCATCAAAAGATCGCTGGATCAGAAGCATGTCAACAAATAAAGGTGCATCATATGCTGCCATCTTGGTCTAGGAATTAACATGACCTTAATGTACATATATTTACAAGAGTATTACTTAGTTCACTAATTTACATAATTAAACCAAACAGCTTCACTATAGATCACTTGGTGACTCCATATTCTCCTTGTACGCCATCCTATGCTGGGCAGAAATGCACACCTACATGATAACATCAAGAACTACAACAACCTAATAAACCCTCTCAAAAGATCGTACAACATTAAATGTGTGAAACCGTAAACACTTCTGTCACGCCAAAAAAAACGCATGTCTATTGCACCATCTAATTCTCCTGATCAATTTTGTTGTTTCTTGACCTATAACAGCATGTAAAAAAATCGCTTGTTACACTAAGAGATCATGACATGCTCACAAGTCATAACCAGTAGAGTTATATTCACCTCGTTTTCTTCTTTCCACTTTTGCTATGTAGTTAATCAAGAAAGTAGCAGTCGACAATCGCACATGTACTGAGTTCAGTGTGCCGAGTACGAAAGGTCTGTTACTCGCCCTCCATGTCATTGTTCTCTTGTTAGAAAACTAAACAATGCTTACATCTTATTTTACCCATAATATTTGTAGATAGTCAAAGAAGACACTATTTTGATTAGCAGGCCAGTTTATTTGGCCAGCAAGTCAGCCTATTACACTGTGATAAAGTAATTTTGATCCATCAAACTTTCCTAATTCCAGCTGCTGCAAAGTGAGAACAAGTACATAGATTTCCAATACTGGGAGGTCCCAGCCTGACCTAGAGTTCTATTGGGATTTTCTGTTAGTCAAGCATTATTGAGCCTCATTTGGCATGAATTTTAGTCAATTACTCTAAATGCTCACTTATGCTAGGCTGTACATGAGGTTTTCAACTACTGTATGTAAGAAACATTCTATGACACTTTATAAGAAAGATTACGTGTATATACAATTCAGATGGACATATTAGGACAAGAAGTGGTGATCAATATTATAACACTGCTAGATCTCAGGATTAGATGCCAGAACCAATGACTGAACAAGAACATCACGATGTTGCAGTAATCATTCTTCTAAATCTTCAAGATTAAAATATTGATGCATATCTCCACTACGAATTAACTTTAACATCTGTTGCGACTGAAATGTGAGACACATGATTTTATACTAGAACTAATAGTACATGTAGTTGTATCTGCATGATTTTTCCACTTCGTTAATTTGTTGACATACAATTGAACAGTTGAGTTGTGACACTCTAGCCCTGTCTAGAAGTAACCCACGACTCACAAAAGGAAAATAGCCAAACAAAGAGGTACCTTCTTGTGTGCCTATATGTTCTAAAAAATATTTCATAGTGATAATGCTTTTGCACATCAACACTTATTCAGAGCTTTCCTATCATTAAGGGCTACATTGTGGAGAACAATTGAAAAGGAAATCTTATATTCTCAAAAAAAGATGTCCAGACGAACACTAAAGTTGTTGCTGCCACACCTCTCACGTAGCTGCCAATCGCTACTACCTCATCGTTACATCTTCCTTACTACAGTCAACTATTGTTGATTTATTTAGTTTAACTGTCCTAATAGGATGACATATTGGTTTCAATTCTGATGCTACGGTCCCAAGAGGAAGGAAGCGGAGGCGGGGTTCTTGTACCTGTCTGTGGGCTTGTCGTCGTCATCAGATCCCCAGGCGGAGGACGAGGCGGAGCCCTCGTTGGCGACGACCAAGGTCCCCGGGGGCTGACCGGATGGGCGAGTGCTGAGAGGGGAGGCAGGCGTGGAGTAGCGGTCATAGGATTCTTGAAGAGTCCTGGAGGGCTCAGCCCCAGCTCCGCCGCAATTGGGATCGTCGGTGTTGGCAGAGCCGCCGGAGTCCTGGCGGTGGCGGATCTGGGCGCCGCCTGAGCAACTTGGGAAGGGGAGAGGGTGGGGGCGGCAACGGTGCACCGATGGGAGAGAGCCCGGGTTGGAGAAGAGGAGGCCGGCGGCAGCGGGGTTGGGGGAGAGGAGTTGGTCGGCGGCGAGGCTGGTGCTTGGGTTGGGGAATCGGGAGGGGAGGAGGAGGAAGTTTGGCGGGGATGGGCTCGATCCAGCCTCTAACGTCGGTGTGTGGGGAGGGCGGCGAGCGGGGAGGAGGCCGTTGCGCCCTGAGTGCGGCCGTGGCGGCGGACATAGCGGCGGCGAGCGTGCGCGAGCTGGAGAGGATGGAGTGGCGGCGGCGATGGAGTGGGATGGGATAGAGTTTGGGTGGTTGGGCTGCCCGGGGTGTGGGGTTTTTTTCTTTCTTTCTTTTTTTTAGATAAATGGGATGGATGGATGGATGGATGGATGGATGGATGGATGCCATGTCATCAATCCATGACACAAACATTTCAACCAATGAGAACAAAAATAACCCCACAATTTTTTTTACCTGAAAAAAAATTACCCCATCTCTTTGCCATCTGCCAGCTGATGGCAAAGAATTTTTGCCGTCTGCCAGCAGATGGCAAAGAGGTGGGATTGGTACGCCATTACACTCTTAACGGTCACAGGATTTGCCAACCTCTTTGCCATCTGCTGGCAGATGGCAAAGATTATTTGCCATCCACTAGCAGATGGCAAAGAATTGACTGATGGCAACCATGTTCTTTGCCGTCTGTCAGTTCTTTGCCATCTGTTTTTTATAAGCAGAGGGCAAAGACGTTCTTTGCCATCAGCTGGCAGATGGCAAAGAGCTGGCTGATGGCAAATTCCCTGTTTCCAGTAGTGCTTCTTCGTGGACCCTTCGTGGGTGGAGCCCTTCGTGGACTCTCGCAGCCGTTACCCTCCGTGGGTTGAAGTCTCCATCAACGTGGAAGTACGATAGCACCACCTATCGGAACCACGAGAAAAATCACCGCGTCTCCAAAATTGCGTTTACTCTTCTCCACCTCTCTTTACTACATGTGCAATTTACTTTCCGCTGCCTATACTCTAGAATTGCATGTGTAGGGTGATGCTTGACTTGATCATAATTGTGAATCTGCCAAAAACTGTTCTTTGTCAAAAGGCAGAATTTTTATATTGTCAAGTAGTCTAATCACCCCCCCTCTAGACATACTTTCGATCCTACAACATGGAACTTAAAAGGAGAACCCGCCTTGCAACGCTGAAGACTATATACGCGCTGGACTTATCGTCATTGAAGCCTGGTGAGGGAGTCCTGGACTAGGGGGTCTCCGGACAGCCGGACTATCATCGTCCGCCGGACTCCAAGACTACGAATATACAAGATTGAAGACTCTGTCCCGTGTCCGGATGGGACTTTCCTTGGCGTCGAAGGCAAGCTTGGCGATACGGATATGTAGATCTCCTGCCAATGTAACTGACTCTGTGTAACCCTAGCCTCCTCCGGTGTCTATATAAACCGGAGGGCTTTAGTCCGTAGGACAACATACATTACAACAATCATACAATAGGCTAGCTTCTAGGGTTTAGCCTCCTTGATCTCGTGGTAGATCCACTCTTGTACTACCCATATCATCAATATTAATCAAGCATGACGAGGGTTTTACCTCCAACGAGAGGGCCGAAACAGGTAAAAACATCGTGTCCCTCGCTCTGTTATCATCCGCCTAGACGCACAGTTCGGGACCCCCTACCGAGATCCGCCGGTTTTGACACCGACATTGGTGCTTTCATTGAGAGTTCCTTCGTGTTGCCACCGATAGGGCGGATGCCCCACCCATCTTCAAAGACGGTGTTTTCGCGAAGGGCCTTGGCCGCCGCCAAACTATCGAGCTAGGTGGTTTCTTATGACCGCTGTCCGCCGCCGCTTCAACAATGACTTCTCAAGTCGCCGAAGCAATCTTCGCGTCAGCCGAAAGCTGCCGAGCAGTTGGATCCAATAGAGCTCTCGTGCGTTAACGAGCTCTTGGATCGCATCGCCGCCACAGGAGTCACCACGGATCACGATCGATTGGGCTTAAAACCGATCTGAGAGAGATTAACTCTCGCCAGGCCACCCACCACGTTGCAGTGGTAGAGGAACAATGCGGCGACTCTTTGCCTATATTAAAAACTAGTCACGTCCAGATTCCCGAACCCTCCATGCCGGACTTCCGCGGAGGGACGGGCTTCGATCAAGCATTGAACTTAAAATCATGCATCACTCCGGACTCGCTGGATTGTGTCCAGCAACCTAAGCTTCCGAATTCGGAAGCTCTTCAGCCGTTAAGCCCCAAGATGGGCAGGGATCCGGATTTTAGTCCACCCACCCGCCCAGACATATGCGATCTATCTCTAATACGGCAAGAGCCCGCTGAAACAGTACATCACTACTGGGCCAGATTCCTCCTGGTTATGGACAGGATAAAGGACTGCCGAGAGGAAAACGCAATCTCAATCTTCTGCAATAACTGCACGGACAAGGGAATACTAAACGCCATTGATCGTCGCAAAATTACGCGCTTCACCGATCTAGCATCCATAGTACGAAAGTACTGTGCGATGGAGAGTTTCCGGAAAACCGAAAATCAATTTTGGAATAATCCGGCCCCAAACCCAGTCCGCAGCAAAAGGGCGCCTTACACTCAGCCCCGGATGCAAAACGAAAAACAAAACCCAATAAGGGAAACGGAACTGTCATTGGAGGGATGGCTCAATGGACCCTGTAAGCTTCATAGTATGTATGAGCCGTCCCAACACATAGCCTTCGAGCATGTTGGATATTACGGCAGGTGGCCAAAAGTGGCGAGGAGCTTCTAGCTCCGGGAAACCACTCCAACGATACTAGTATGGTATCAACAGTCTTCGAGACCTTCGCATCAAACAATATGCGAAAGCGAACAATCCGCGGACTCGCCGAAGTCTACCAAGTAGCAACAGCAAATCCATGGAGCGACACAGCTATTACCTTCAACGCCAGCGACGAGCCTAAATTCCGAACAGCCAGAGCGCCAGCTTCACTGGTACTTAGTCCCATAGTGGACGGCTTTCGACTGACAAAAGTCCTCATGGATGGCGGCAACGGACTAAACCTCATTTACGAGGAAACTCTGGGGAAAATGGAAATCGATTGGAGCCGTATTGAGCGAAGCAGCACAGTCTTTAGAAGTATAATCCCTAGTCAGGAAGCGCGCTGCACCGGAAAAATCACACTCGATGTGGTGTTCGGCTCGCCGGACAATTACAGATCCGAAGAAGTCACGTTCCAAGTGGCCCCGTTCAGCAGCGGATATCACGCCATATTAGGACGAGAGGCATTCACAATTTTTCAAGCAGTACCTCACTACGGGCACATGAAGCTCAAAATGCCTGGGCCCAGCGGAATAATCACTCTCGTTAGTGATCTCGACATAGCACTCCGCGCCGAAAACAAGACAGCTGCACTAGCCCTCGAGGCACTATCCGAAGCCTTAGCGGCAGAAGAACTCACCATGCTACGCTCCACGGTGAACACGGACGATGTGATACTCGATAAAAGATCCAAGTCCACCTCCTTCAAACCAGCAGATGAAATAACAAAATTCCAGGTCCATCCAACGGACCCAACAAAGACGGCCTCCATTGGGGCACAATTGAACCCCGAAGTAGACGCCGCACTACGTGAATTCCTTCGGGAAAATTGGGACATCTTCGCCTGGCATCCTTCGGATATGCCCGGAATCCCACGCAGGTTGGCAGAACACAGCCTAAACATCCTAAAAGGATTTAAGCTACCAAACAGGCTCTTCGACGATTTTCCGAACCCAAAAGACAGGCAATGGGAGAAGAGCTAGCCAAACTATTGGAAGCCGGATTCATCAGAGATATCAAACATCCGGACTGGCTAGCAAATCTGGTAATGGTACCAAAGAAGGACAAATCCTGGCGCCTCTGTGTCGATTTTAAAGACCTCAATAAGGCTTGCCCAAAGGATCCCTTCCCTCTCCCCCGCATCGACCAAATTATCGATGCTACCGCGGGGCACGATTCGTTGTGTTTCCTCGACGCATACTCTGGCTACCATCAAATCAAGATGGCAGAAGCAGACCAAGCCGCCACGGCATTCATCACCCCTTACGGACCATTCTGCTTCAACACGATGCCCTTCGGACTTAAAAACGCCGGCGCAACATATCAGCGCATGATCCAAACATGTCTGGCCACCCAGATCGGCAAAACAATCGAGAGATACGAGAGCGACGAGTCGTCAAAACAAAACACGCCGAAACTCTAGTAGACGATTTGAGGCTCACATTCGACAACCTCGAGCATATGACATCAAGCTGAACTGAAAATGCGTTTTGCGCATCAGCCGAAAGCTGTTGGGCTTCATTGTATCCGGTAGAGGAATCGTAGCAAACCCGGCTAAAATCCGAGCTCTGTCACAGTTGGATATTCCAAAAGACCTCAAACAAATACAAAAATTAACAGGATGCGTGGCAGCTCTAAGCCGCTTTATCTCCCGTCTAGGAGAAAAGGCGTTGCCCCTTTATCGCCTCCTCAGCCACACCGAACACCTCGAGTGGACGGATGCTGCCACTGCCGGACTCGAAGAAATAAAGGCAATATTGGCAACCAATCCGGCCCTGGCCGCGCCCAATCTGGGCGAACCAATGTTGTTATACATCGCGGCAACACATCAAGTTGTAAGCGCGGTACTCGTCGTCGAACGAGAGACAGAAGGGCATAAATTCCCTCTTCAAAAACCAGTGTATTATGTATCCACTGTGTTAACCCCCTGCAAATCCCGTTACCCGCACTATCAGAAGATAGCATATGCGGTGTTCATGGCGCCCCGAAGCTCCCAACACTACTTTCAAGAGTGTTCGATAACAGTGGCCTCTGAAGTACCACTCAATGACATTATAAATAACCGCGATGCAACGGGCAGGATTGCAAAATGGGCCATTGAGCTCTTACCATTCGATATAACTTACAAACCTCGGCGAGCTATAAAGTCACAAGTTTTGGCTGACTTCGTCGCCGAATGGACCGAAGCCGAACTCCCTAAAGAGTACGGCGCATACTCCAACTGGACTATGCATTTCGACGGCTCCAAAATGTTGGCCGGACTGGGGGCTGGCGTCGTATTGACGTCCCCAACCGGAGATACAGTCCAGTATGTACTTCAAATAATGTACACGGACTCCAACAATGCAGTCGAATACGAGGCCCTGTTACATGGTCTCCGGATGGCAGTCTCCATGGGCATTCAACGCCTAGAGGTGCGCGGGGATTCAAACCTTGCTATATCCCAGATGAACGGAGACTTTGACGCCAAGGATCCAAAAATGGCAGCATATCGCAACGTTGTCCTAAAAATGTAAGCTCGGTTTGAAGGACTTGAATTCCATCACATAGCCCGAGACAATAACCAAGCGGCCGACGTTCTGGCACGCATCGGTGCGAAACGTGATACTGTCCCTCCAAATATCTTCCTGGAACGGCTCTTCAAGCCATCCGCATTATGGGAAGAGGAGCCCGCAGTGACAAACCGAAAAACCGCACTAATCGGTGATTCAGCAGATGACATACCACCTTCAGCCCACGCCATAATGGCAGAATCGCCGCGTGGATGTAACCTTTCCTAGCCTACTTACTTAGGCAGGAACTTCCCAAGACCACAACGAGGCTGCTGCATAGTCCGCGATCGAAAGCCTACAAGGTCCATGAGGGAGAACTTTATAAGAAAAGTACAACCGAGTCCTTCAGAGGTGTATCTCCAAGAGGAAGGGCGAAACCTCTGGCTGAAATTCATGCCGGACTAGGCGGACACCACGCAGCAGCCCGGGCCCTTGTAGGAAAGGCATTCCGTACAGGATTTTATTGGCCGACGGCCCGGGCAGACACGCAGGACTTAGTCCAGTGATGCGTTGGTTGTCAGCTCTTTGCTAATCAGAGCCATATGCCGCCCACCGCCCTCAAAACCATACCCATTACCGCCGTTCAAGGCCTGGGGCTTGATATGGTTGGACCCCTTAAAGGGGGAACCCACAAGCAAAGGTACCTATTGGTCATGGTGGATAAATTCACCAAATGGATAGAGGCCAAACCGGTCAAAACGGCAGAGTCCGGACCAGTGATAGACTTTATATCAGGGGTAGTACACCGTTATGGAGTCCCCCACAGCATCATCACCGACAACGGCATGAACTTCACAGCCGACGAGGTTAAGTCATGGTGCAAAAACATGGGCATCAAGCTCGACTACGCTTCAGTTTATCACCCTCAAACCAACGGTCAAGTGGAACGAGCAAATGGTCTAATAATGAGCGGCATTAAACCCAGACTAGTGAGGTCACTTACTAAATCCGACACACAATGGGTCGAGGAGCTCGACTCCGTACTCTGGGGTCTGCGGACAACGCCTAACCGTACTACCGGATTCACACCATTCTTTATGGAATACGGTGCAGATGCAGTCTTGCCCTATGACATTATTCATGACTCACCTCGAGTGCGCATGTATGAGGAAAGAGAGGCCGAGCTTGATCGGCATGACAGCTTGGACACATTGGAGGAAGAACGTGACGTCGCGAAGGCTCGTTCCGCATTTTATCAGCAGCAGGCCCGAAGATATCAAAGCAGAGAAGTACGGGCCAAGACATACAACGTTGGTGAACTAGTTCTACGCCTGCCGGAAAAGAAAAAGGACAAGCTCAAGCCCAAATGGGAGGGCCCCTTCATTATCGATCAAGTCCTGACCGGCGGAGCATACCGTCTACGGAATGCGTCGGATAACCAACTCGAGCCGAACCCATGGAACGCAGCCTGCCTCCGACGATTCTATGCCTAGCGCCGGACTAAGAGTTCGTCCCCTTCCCCCCGTCCAAACTTTTATACTTCGGCTGTCTTTTGGTTCTTTTTTTATGCCTTTTTATCTAAAAGCCCTTATGGGTCTATTTTCGCATTTTTTGCATACGCATGATGTGCCATCCGCACTCATTATTCCTGGGGGCTTCTTTTTACAGAAGCTCAATTACATGGGTTTCATACCCAGCACATGTGTCAAGCTTCCACATGTACCATTTACTCGCCATTATATGCATCGATATGACTTAAGTTTTGGCCAAGCTGGGTTGCCTGGCTCCTGTGCTTACCCCTACGTTCCCGATTGTTCGGCTAGGAGGTAAAGGGAGCACCTCTGTGATTGTTACTGCCGGGTCAGCCGGATGTGTACCTCAGACTGGGTGAAGCCGAAAGCTAGCGTTCTTAAGGGAATATTCGGTCGGTGACTTAAAAGATGACTTTTTACCTATTCCTTTCTTGCTGGAGCTTGTTCCTTTCTTGCTGCACCCTATTCCTTTCTTAAGGGAATATTCCGTTCTTAAGGGAGCTTGGCGTTGGCATCCTGGAGCTTGTTCCTTTCTTGCTGCACCCTATTCAGCACGCTTGCCTGTCCGGATCTTGTCCGGCGGCAGCTGCAATGTCATTATTAGACTTGCGCGCACGCCACACATCGCTTATATTTATTAATAACAATGTGTTACCAGGAGGGGTCTCTGTGTCTCCTCCTGCGGCAGCAAGTGCGGCCTCAAGTTGGGGCTTGCAATCTTGTAGCTCCCGAGACAGCTGGGCATTCTTCTCGGTAAGAGCCTGCGTTTTCAAATGATCCTTAAATCAGTTAACATAACTACTTTAAGTCTCGGGGGCTACTGGTATATGCAACCATTAAAATTCCCTTACCCGTATATCTTTCACATACTGCTCCGTGGCTCTGGTAAAACCATCTTGAGCGGCACGGAGATGCGCGTCCCCTGCGTTAAAGGCATCCAATGCCTCAGGGGAGAAGCACGCTTCACGAAATCGTGTCGCGGCGCCTATGGTTCATGGCGCCTCCACCTCAGACTTGGTGGCTAACAGTCTGTCGGTGTCCTCCGCTGGAGAAGGACCCGGCCCGCTGCCTTGCGCTTGCCTCCCTCCGTGCCGGGCGCTGAACCTGGCCGGTGTAGGTTGGATCAGCAACTTCTGCGCCCGCAGTCTGGCGAGCGCTTTTTCTCCTACAAAGATCATGAGCACTCAGGCGTTTCCTAGGAATGTTGCTCTAAAAATTCAAATACGAGCTGTACCTTTGCGGCGACGTTTCCGCCCGCACCGCGCTCCTTTTTCGCCTGCTGGTCCGGACTGGCCTCTGTTGGTCAGCCGCCGCGGGCTCGGCTTCCCGCCGTGAAGGCACTTCCTACAAAATGCCATCATTCGCGAAGGTTAGAAATGGGCAGGGAAGAGACAATGGTGTCCGGACTTCGGTCGCGGTCACCTGGGAAGCCGGACATAGTCCGGGGTAGTCCGCCGTAATGGCGACCGAAGCATTGTCTATGCTGAGCTGGTGAAACACCCCATCGATCAGCTCCACCTCGATGTCCGAATCCTCTTCGGAGGCCGGATCTAGGGATCTTTCCGGATCCTCGGGTTGCGGAGCAGGACTTACCATGTCCTCCACAGTCCGGTGTATATCCTGCGCCGAAGACATAATGTAAGAAGCCTAAACTTCGAAAGCATGGGTTGAGCCTTTAAAGGTGTTCACTTACCCATCCTCTAGGGTTGTTCATGGAAAAGCCATTCGAAGGGTTCGTTCGAAGGAAGTCCACCTTCTCCCCCTTGTACAGACTGGACAGGACCTTCACCAGTCCTCGGTCGAATCCGCCCTTTGCGCCATGACGGTAGCATCGTCTTCTCCGCTGAAATCCCACATAGGGTGGCCTCAGATTGCGATGGCTGAACCCCCGCATGACGATATCGCCATGACTCCAATCATGGTCAACCTAGAATGGGCCAGCAATCTTATTCGGCCCATCAAGTAATGGACGCTCTTGTCTTCCTCCAATCGGGGGCTCCATGGGCGCCAGCTGAGGCGCTTCTTCAAAGGAGCAGCACTAAATTCCGGGAGGCCGATCCGGACTGGGTCCGGCAGCGGAGCGTCTCCTATATAAAACCACTCTGAGGGCCAGTCTTCGGACGCCTTCTTGGGAGTACCGGATGGGTATCCGGTCCCGGTGATGCGCCATATTTTGGCGCCGCCCACTTGATATATGGACTCCTCGTGAGAACGAGGTACGAGGCAGAACAGCCTCTTCCACAATGCAAAATGGGGCTCAATGCCCAGGAATAGCTCACAAAGAGCTACGTAGCCCGCGATATGTAGGACAGAGGCGGACGTGAGGTGGTGGAGCTGGAGTCCGCAGAACTCCAGGAGCCCGCGGAGGAACGGATGTATTGGGAATCCGAGTCCCCTTATCAGATAGGGGACGAAGCATACTCGCTCCCCCTTATTGGGGCTTGGGGTAGCCTCCGCTTGCCTCCCACCTTGATAAGCAACCAGCCCGGCTCGAACCGGGATCATGAAGGCCGGAGGGAGATATCCCCCCGCTTGGAGCTTCATTAGCTCATTGTGCGAAAGAGAGCACCTCCTCCAATCCCCTGGCGGTGGGCTGGGAGCGCGAGAAGAAGAGCCGCGTCGACGGTCCATGATGGAATGGATTTTTAGGTCGAAGGCGCTTCGATGAAGTATTCACGGGAGGAAGACGGTGTGGTTTGGATCTGGATTCTTGCCTCTTTTGTAGGCGGACGACTCACACAACTAGGGGGTGAAACGTAAAAGACACCCTGGCTTTTAGCATTCGTGCGACGCGTGGAAGAGGGCCATTATTTGGCATAGAAGCCGAGGAACACAGTATTCAAGATGAAGCCGGACATTGTTCGGCAAATACATGGAATTTGAAGGGAGAACCCGCCTTGCAACGCCGAAGACTATAAACGCGCTGGACTTATCGTCATTGAATCCTGGTTCGGGGGCTACTGAGGGATCCTGGACTAGGGGGTGTCCGGACAGCCGGACTATCCTCGTCCGCCGGACACCAAGACTACGAAGATACAAGATTGAAGACTCCGTCCCGTGTCCGGATGGGACTTTCCTTGGCGTGGAAGGCAAGCTTGGCGATACGGATATGTAGATCTCCTGCCATTGTAACCGACTCTGTGTAACCCTAGCCTCCTCCGGTGTCTATATAAACCGGAGGGCTTTAGTCCGTAGGACAACATACATTACAACAATCATACCATAGGTTAGCTTCTAGGGTTTAGCCTCCTTGATCTCGTGGTAGATCCACTCTTGTACTACCCATATCATCAATATTAATCAAGCAGGACGTAGGGTTTTACCTCCATCGAGAGGGCCCGAACCTGGGTAAAAACATCGTGTCCCTCGTTCCTGTTATCATCCGCCTAGACGCACAGTTCGGGACCCCCTACCCGAGATCCGCCGGTTTTGACACCGACACCTGGTTCGGGGGCTACTGAGGGAGTCCTGGACTAGGGGGTGTCCAGACAGCGGGACTATCATCGTCCGCCGGACTCCAAGACTACGAAGATACAAGATTGAAGACTCTGTCCCGTGTCCGGATGGGACTTTCCTTGGTGTGGAAGGCAAGCTTGGCGATACGGATATGTAGATCTCCTACCATTGTAACCGACTCTGTGTAACCCTAGCCCTCTCCGGTGTCTATATAAACCGGAGGGCTTTAGTCCGTAAGGACACAACATCCATTACAACAATCATACCATAGGCTAGCTTCTAGGTTTAGCCTCCTTGATCTCGTGGTAGATCCACTCTTGTGCTACCCATATCATCAATATTAATCAAGCAGGACGTAGGGTTTTACCTCCATCAAGAGGGCCCGAACCTGGGTAAAACATCGTGTCCCTTGTCTCCTGTTACCATCCGCCTAGACGCACAGTTTGGGACCCCCTACCCAAGATCCGCCGGTTTTGACACCGACAGGTACCAATTTGTCCAAGGGTGCTATGAAGGAATTCTGTGAGCGCGAGCACATCCGACTTGATGTATCGTCAGTGGCTCACCCCCAGTCCAATGGGCAGGCAGAACGAGCTAATCAAGAGATCTTGCGAGGCATCAAACCCCGGCTTATGGTTCCATTGCAAAGAACACCAGGTTGTTGGGTTGAAGAGCTACCGTCTGTGCTATGGAGTATCAATACTACGCCCAACCGATCTACAGGATACACGCCGATTTTCATGGTCTACGGAGCAGAGGCGGTTCTCCCTAGTGATATCCGGCATGATTCGCCTCGTGTGGCGGCTTATGTTGAAGCGGA
This sequence comes from Aegilops speltoides, assembly GCA_021437245.1. Classification (NCBI taxonomy): domain Eukaryota; kingdom Viridiplantae; phylum Streptophyta; class Magnoliopsida; order Poales; family Poaceae; genus Aegilops; species Aegilops speltoides. The sequence continues at coordinate 476,498,815 of CM038145.1, read as the reverse complement.
CAATGAGACAGCACGGCAAGATGCTTTGGACCTATTGGATGAGGAGCGTGACATAGCGGCTGCCCGCTCGGCGATTTACCAACAGGACCTCCGTCGCTATCACAGTCGCCGGGTCAGAACCAGAGTTTTTCAAGAAGGAGATTTGGTGCTTCGACTCATCCAAACCATATGGATATGCACAAGTTGTCCCGACCATGGGAGGGACCTTTCATGGTCAGCAAGAATCTGCACAACGGGTCGTACTATCTGATTGATATTCGAGAGCATAAAGACTCACGCACATCAGAGGAGGAGACCAACAGGCCATGGAACATAGCTCATCTTCGGCCTTACTACACTTGAGCCATTGGCTCTATCTATGTACATATTATGACAGTGTATATATAATAAAACCGGAGCCTCAGCTAAAGCGGGGTCTCTGTCCTTTCATATCATGTGTGGTTACATGGAGTTGTTCAGTCTTAAAGCGGCCTCCGGTTTACCCCTTGAAATTTGCTTTTCAAAAAAGCTTTGTGATATCACTTGGGGGCTTGGTCATGTCCGAACCAATGCAACACCTCTTGATAGGCGAAAGCCACCAGATCACTTGGGGACATGGTCAAGTCTGAACCAGTCACGCCTCTTGATCGGCCTAAGGCCACGTAATCACTTGGGGCTTGGTGAACCCAACCATTGCCATGCCTTTTGATCGGCATAAATGCCACGGTTTCATTTGGGGACCTGGCTGACTTGAACCATCGCCACACCTATTGGGGGTTTGGTCCTGTCCGACCATGGTAACACCATCTGATCAGCTCAGTAAAGCATGTTTTTGCAAACGGTTTTTATCTTTGCCTTTGCTTCCATATTACGTTTATTTTTAACCGGTTCAGCTGCCGGAATTCTGTTCATTTTTAATCCGGAGAAATATGCCCAGTTTAACTTTCCTGTTAACATCATGGAATAGCAGGGGGGCTTACAATGACCCAGCACTGTTTACATGGTAAGCTAGTATTTTAACACACGGGAGTTGTTTTTTCTCCTTTGACGGTAATGGTTTATAAAACCTCTGTTTCAAGCCTGGCTAAGCCAACTTCATGCCCAGCGATGGCAGGTATTTTGTATCACATATTTGATTTTATGTCTTAAACACATTGATGATATATATATATATAAAGGTCATAAACCGGTTGGCGGTATAACCGCCACCGCACTTCAAGATTTTCTGATTGCAGGAAATATAAATTGAGGATTTCAAGAAAAAGCATCAGTACTTATGCACGAAGGCATATTTAAAGCAACAGTATTTGCTATTCTATTACAAGGCAACGCAGTGCCCAAATAAGATCATTGTGAAGCAGCTATTTAAACCGCCTTCCGGTTCAAGCCTGCTCATCGCCCCGATCTGATGGTTGTGGGTCGTCCCGCGCCGCTTCAGCTTCCTCATCTCTATCCATTGGCTGGAAATCAACAGTGGTCCAGTCGATTCCCATTAAAGCTTGAAAGACAGCCTCTTCATGGATCAGAGAAGACGGTTCAATATCAGGAGCGTAAGTATGCTTACGGATTGGAGGAATCAGATTCTCTGCTTCAGGAATTGGTGCAGCCACTCGTTTGTTCTGATCATTATACTGAGCTTGATAATGCGACAAGTCTGCCTCTTCAGCCAATTGGCAAGCCAGAGGGCGCACTATATGGTTTATCGTCCTCAGATCATCTTCATTGAACTCGGAACCATCTTCCTTCAAGCTGGGATAGCCTTGAGCTGCCTCCACAGGATCGAAATCCGGCACCCATGCTTTTGCCCGGATCAAGGCATTAATGGCTCCGGTTTGAGCAGCAGATTTTTTCAGTTCTTCAATCCGAGCAGGAAGCATTGACAACCTCTTCAGAGTATCTTGAATTAAAGTGCGTGCCAGATTGTTATGAGATGCAGTGGTGATGATCCGCTGCGCTCCGGTATACAGCTGTTCAATTAAAGTGTAGGCAGCCTTCAACTTCTTCCGAACATCTGACCCTAAGTGACCAATGCGTGTACCTGCAACAATACAGGAAAGATCACAAATCGGATCTATTATAAGAAGGCCAAAGTTGTCAAAGAAACCAAAAGGAGCTTACCAAAGATAGCAGCGGTCATGGAATGTACTTGCCGCTTTACGGCGGTCAGCTCATCTACCACCGGTTTAAGGGCAGCTTCAGCATTTTCAGCTCTTTTTATTAAAGCGGCCTTCTCTGTGGCCCAATCAGCCCGCTCCTTCTTGAAGCCCTCCTTCAGCTGTTCCGTGATGCTCAAAGCGCTGGTTAATTCCTCCCTTGCTTTGTCCGTTTCGGCTTGTTGGGTTTTCAAAGTTTCTTGCAGATCAGTAATCCGGTCCTCTTTGATCCTCACTTCAGCCTGCATCAAGACAGTGCTTGGCTTTAAACAAACGGTACAAGAATTTGAAGTACCAACCACATAACAAGTTATACGCTTGATACTTGGGGGCTAATGCATCTTCAATCTTCATCTATTATTAAATCGCAAAGTCCCAAGCTCAATACAGGTATTCAACTTGGCAGGCTGGTCAACAGGGACTGAAGTATTGATAGGCCTTTTCTCAGTAATAGCATCATCTTGCAAGGGAGGATCATTGGGAACATCTTCATGAACGAATGCTTCAAGATCTGGTGCTTTAGCCTATTCAGGGGCAGCATCTTCCTCGGCCGCTTTATCCAGGCGGGCTTTCTTGCTCGGTTTAGGTTTAGCCCTGAAAGAGAAACAAAGAGTCAAGGAACAGCATAAGTTATAACGCAGTATACCAGAAGCATATGTTCAGCCTAGCTTACCCAAGAACCGTTTTCAGCGGTGGCAGCTGAGTGGCCGATGATTCGCCAGAGGATGAATGAGAAGTAACCTGATAATCGGAGTCGGACGAATAAAGATGTTGACGGATGAAACCCGCTTTAGGATAGAAATTAATAAAAAGGTCGGAGACCTCTGAGCGGCGTTTTCGAACCGGACTGTTTGGTAAACCGGCGGAGGTAACTACCTGGCCGCTGTGCCGGGTTGTGCGGCGAGCTTCATGTTGCTGAGTCTTCATAAGAAATTTGGGATCCAAGTAAGCAAGAGGATGAGAAAATTTAACTTTCCGGTTTGCCTGGCGAAGTTTTGGCAAAGGCAAAGGATCTGAATCAGAAGAGAGAATAGTTACCTCGGCGACATCAGCATTGCTGGCTTCAGCGTCGTCCTGACAAGTATCATCATCAATAAGGCGTGTAAAAAGTAAGCCTAGTGAATCGAGTTCTACCTCAAGGTCCGAGTTACCCACATCATCATCAACAGCCGGATCAGATGAAGCGGTGGTCTTCCTCTTTTGAGCAGGCCTCTTGACAACCTTAGTCTTTGGCCGGGTTGACCGTTCCGTTTTCTCTGGTTTTTCCTGTGGAAGCTTCTTGCTCCAAAACGGATTATCACCCTGAGTAAGCAGCAGTTGATGTTAGACAGAAATAGCAATAACAGGTTCAGTAAACAATGCAATCAAAATCTTACAGCTGGCGGTTTGTTGGTAGCACAGAAAGGGAGCAGGCCGGTTTGAGCGCAGAGGTGTTTCGGTTCGTTCAACATTTTCTTCACAGCCTCTGTGACTTCATCATCTGAGAGCTGGATGTTGGTGTGTCAGAGTGGGTCATCGACGCTACCAGTATACTTGCACATTAAACCGGAGCACCGGCTGAGAGGCAGTATGCTCCATGATATCCAGCAGCGTGCGAGATCTATTCCTGTTAAACCATTGGCCATGAAGGCCCGGAGCTTGGATAGTTGCGGAGCGTATTTACTTCTCTCCTTGGCACTTAACCTTTGTGGGAAGGGGTGTGTATTGCTGAGCCGCTCCGGACGAAAGCCAGGCAATGGATTTTCGTTGTTAGGGGAGGTATCTTTGCAGTAGAACCATGTTGAATTCCACTCCTTGGGGTGACTGTGTAGTCTGGCGTGGGGATAAGTGATCTCTTTACTTTTTTGAATTGCTATACCGCCCAATTCGGTATTGGGACCATCAGTGAATTCCGTGCGACGGTTTAAGTGGAAACAGCTCTAAACAATTCAACTGTGGGTTCCTCTTGAAGGTATACCTCACAGAGCACTTGGAAGTGACATAAGTTGGTAACAGAGTTGGGGCCAGTGTCTTGCGGGCGGTGTTGAAAATTGGCTAGCACATCCCGGTAAAATTTAGAGCCGGGCGGTTTGAAGCCCCGGGTTAAATGGTCCGCAAAAATCACAACCTCTTCCTCTTGAGGTGTGGGAGGACATTCATCACCAGGAACCCTCCAGTGGATTGTATATTTGTTGTCTAAAGCGCCGATCAAGACTAAATTATCCAACTGAGTTTCTGTGACACAAGAAGGAACCCAGTTGCACTCATATACTTGTTTGGCCATGGTGAGATCTACAAGAAATAGGTGATTTCGGTTCAAGAATATGTTGGATAAAAGAAGGCGCTGGTATGAATAATGCTAAACCGGAGGCAGTATATTTAAACCGGATTTCTATGAAGAGGCATCACATGGCTAAAGAGTTTGGCCGGTTCCACAAGGGGACTAATGGTATATACCGGTTTATTAACTTTTTCTATATTAAGTTAAACCGCCCGATCTAAACATTGAAAGCAATTGAGGTTGCGGATGGCTAAGTATGCAGAAACAGGTTTCACAAGGTCTTATTGCAGCAATGGATCTGAAGCAAGTTCAGAAAAAAAAATATTCAAAAGATTAAAGCAGAACGGAAGTGAATCAATGGGCAGGTATGTAGATGAGATCTATGGACATGAGCATGAAACTACAGGTGGATGCTAAAAAGCTACTGCTAATCAGAGCATGGTTTCACAGATCTATCCAGGAGTCTGGGTACGAGCATGAACAAGTGATGAACACGGCAAGAACACGAAACCCTAGAACAGATCTATGTTAAGAAGAACAGAAGGCTTACCAGAATCGAGGAAGACGCGGAAAGCTACCGCAGTGCTCTGGTGCGTTCAGGTTGATGCAGCGGCCCGAGACGGTGCAGAGGTCAACGGCGGCGGCGGAGCTCCGAGGCTGGCGACGCGAGGAAGATGAAGAGAAAGAGACGAAGGGGAGAAAAGGAAATGACCCTTCGGTCCTATTTATAAGGCAAAAGACGTGTGTCAGGCGCGCGAATCCAGGAGCCAAAAAATTCAGAATTGGAGCTGCTGCCTTGGGTATCGCAGATCTACTAATGAAAGAAGGCGTCATAAATGTTAACTTCGTGATGACGTCATGCCGGTTTACAGCAACCGGAGATGATGACGACATGGCGGTTTACCAATTACCAGAAAATTTTGAAGACAAAGATTTTTGTGATGGATTGACATGAACCAGTTCAAATCAATCTGCGGCCTAATGTTGGGGATATTACTACTGGGCGTGAACCGGCTTACCTGGGCCGGGTTAACTTCATTAGCAGTATAAAGATGATTAAGCAGATGAAGGCCCAAGGCCTGTAGTCGCTTTAGAACCTCTAGCCGTAAACCGGCTTGGTATGCAAACCTGTATTGTAAGTTAGGAATAGAGAGAGACCAACCCGGATACGAGTATGAACCGGCGTTGGGACTCTATGGACCGACGGGCGTCACCCGTGTATATAAGGGGACGACCCGGCGGCGGTTCAAGGACAGAAAACAACAACTCGAAGTCTAGGCGAAGCTTATTTGCTCCCTAGTCATCGAGACCACATCAATTCCATCACAACTAGACGTAGGCTTTTACCTTCATTGAAGGGGCCGAACTAGTATAAACCCTTGTGTCTTTGCGTCCGCTTTAACCCCTTCAAGTTAACCAGTAGCGATGGCTCCACGACTAAGTCCTTTCACAAGGACATCTTCCGTGACAAAACCACGACAGCATGGATTTCCTCGGCCTGACGGACGCCTCAGTCGCAGCAGCAGTGGCAGAATCCTCATTGAATTTCTTCACTGCCTCCTTGGATTATCTTGCCAATTTAGCTTGGCGCTTAGCCCATTCTTCAGGAAAGTCCTCACCACTCTTGATGCTGGTGGGATCAGCTACTTGGCCAGGTGCCAATGGAGCTCCTGGGCATGGAGGATTGAGGGCGAATTTCTTCATGTACTTTGGAGTCACATATCTGTATTCCCTCCATTCCCTTGCCCATCTCCGTTCAATCCTCTGTATGCGCACCTTGCGCTGATTTTTGTTTTCTTTGCCAAACTTGGCTTCGTCAGGTGTGCAATAGTCCTTATAAATGTCATCAGGGATCTCGAAAGTAGTCATGACCTCATGTTTCTTTCCTCCTTTCTGCGGTCTTTTACCTTCAGCCATATTCTTCAGATGAGGAATTTGAACAATTGAACACTAAAGAAGTATGCAATTTTTCTTCGAGGAACGCTGCAAATGAGTTAAGTTGATGAGAACCTAGTGATTCAAAGAATGACATGAGTACTGTGAACAGAGTATAGGTGCGAGGAATTTGGAGAGGTCATATGCGTTCTCAGAAGGTTTTTCGAAAAGACAAGTTTTGAGGAATTTGACCAGATGAACCTTGAGGAATTTCACTAAGCGTTCTTGTCTTAGGTTCCAGAGTTGTACAGATCGAAGATCCACTCAATTAGGGAATCTTGAAGAAAATGATTGCTTAGAGAAACAGATCAAGATCATATGATGTGTGAGGTGTTCATATGTGTGAAGATTTGAAGAATAAACACCTTTGAAGATTTTCAGGAAAGCTTGAGAATCAAAGTGAGTAATAAAACTAACTTTTAATTACCCGAAGTGAAGAACACGACGAACTGAGAAGAACAGACGTGAAGTTCGTCAGGTTAGATCTCCCACGCCCTAACTTGGCAGACGGAGACAGCTACGGCGGTGGCGGAGTGAAGATTTTCGCAATGGGCGCGAGTACGACGGCGACGAGGTCGAGGCAGCGAAGCTCTTCCTCACCGGCGACGATGGAGTAGCGGCGGCGCTAGGGTTTGAGGAGCTCGAGCGAGAGATAACGGTCGAGCGGAGTAAATGAAGAGAGGAAGGGGAGAGGGGTATTTATAGCCACGGTGAAAAACTGTTCGCCCGAAGATTTTGGGACGAACATGCCCCTGCCCTTACTCCTTCACGCGACATGTGTCACCCACGTACTGTGTATATGAGATCGTGTAAGATCGTGGGTGAATAGAATAATGCATCGTGGGATGCGGAACGGTTTGAGCGGCAAAACCGAAAATCTGGATAAGATTTGTTTTAAAGTTTCATTCGCAATTTCTTCAGCTGACAAGGACACGGTGAAGATTTTGAACGAGTTTCAAATAGAACGCACATGAAGAATTTCTGAATAGATTGGGTTGAGTATAGCATAGAGGGGGAAGGGTCCGATCACATTCACTTAGCAGAAAAAGCAACTTGAAGTAATAGCTATAAGTGAATGCTGTAGAGGACATAAACTCAGATATATATATAGCCAATGAAGAAAAAGACGGAAACAGTGAAGATTTTGCAAAGTTGAAGAATTTGAAAAACTCAAGAATTTCAAAACGAGGAAAAACTCAAATTGAAGATTTTCAACTTTTGTGGTGGCGTGACCCATCAGATAAGAATGATGATTTCAGACACACCGCGTATAATTGTCGAGGGTTACGAGAATCAAATTCTTCATTAGTTTCTTCACACTTAAAGTGTTATTCTTCATTGATTGAAGAAAAACGTTTCTTCATGTGTTGCACATCTAAGTCATCAATTTTGCATAAGTGTTAGGATGTGTGTCCTTTTCAAAGAACATTCGAAGACTCTAAGATATTTAGCTCACACCGCAACTTGCTAAATCTCTTCTCATCCAAGGGCTTAGTGAAGATATCAGCTAGCTGTTCTTCAGTCTTCACGTGCTCGATGGAGATGTCGCCCTTCAACACATGATCATGAAGAAAATGATGACGAATCTGAATGTGCTTTGTCTTCGAGTGCTGAACTGGGTTGTGAGCAATCTTGATGCACTCTCATTGTTGCAGAGGAGAGGAACATTCTTCACGTTGACGCCATAGTCCTTGAGGGTTTGCTTCATCCAAAGCAGCTTGAGCACAAAGAAGAGCCAGCAGCAATGTATTCAGCTTCAGCAGAGAGCGGTGATACGCAGTTCTGCTTTCTTCGAGGACCAACAGTCCAAAGATCGTCCAAGAAATGACAAGTGCCGATGTTGACTTGCGGTCCACACAATCACCAGCATAGTCGAGTCGAATATCCAATGAGATCAAAAGCAGAGCCCTTGGGGTACCTTAATCCTAGTGTTGGTGTGTGAGCTAGATATCAAGAATATGCTTCACAGCCTTATGGTGTGATTCCTTGGTGCAGCTTGAAATCGGGCACACATGCAAACACTAAGCATTATATCTGGCCTAGATGCACATAAGTACAATAAAGAACCAATCATGGAGCGGTATACCTTGTGATCAAGTCAATACCATTTTCATCGGTGCATAGATGGCCATTTATGGGCATAGGAATTTTGACGCCTTTGCAATCTTGCATAGCTTAATTTCCTCAAGACATCTTTGAGGTATTTCTCTGAGATATGAATATGCCATTGCGCTGTCGATTTAATTTGAAGACCTAAGAAGAATTTCAACTCTCCCATCATAGACATTTGATATTCTTCACTCATCATATAGGCAAATTCATCACTATAACATTGGTCAGTACAGCCAAAGATAATATCATCAACATATATTTGGCACACAAATAGTTCACCATCATAAGATTTAGTAAAGAGAGCAGGGTGGAGTGAACCGGGTGTGAAGCCATTCTTCACGAAGAATTCCTTCAATGTATCATACCACACCCGAGGGGCTTGCTTAAGGCCATAGAGGGCCTTATTGAGTCTGAAGACTTTGTCAGGATTCTTTGGATCTTACACACCCGGGGGTTGAGCAACATATACTTCTTCCTCAAGCTTACCATTGAGGAATGCACTTTTCACATCCATTTGATATAAGATGATATCATGATGGTTAGCATAAGCAAGTAATATGCGAATAGCCTCAAGTCTAGCAACAGGTGCAAAAGTTTTATCGAAATCAATTCCTTTAACATGTGTGTAGTCTTGAGCTACCAGTCGTGCCTTATTCCTCACCACAAGGCCATTTTCATCTTGCTTGTTGCGGTAGATCCACTTTGTGCCAATGATATTATGCTTGCGAGGATCTGGTCGGTTGACCAGTTCCCAGACATTGTTAAGCTCGAACTGATGTAATTCTTCTTGCATAGCCTGAATCCACTCCGGCTCCAGAAATGCTTCATCTACCTTAGTGGGCTCTGTGATAGAGACAAAAGCATAGTGCCCACAAAAGTTAGATAAATGTGAAGCTTTTGAGCGTGTGAGAGGACCTCGTGCGCTAATGTCATCGATGATCTTCTCCACTTGCACTTCTTTTGCAGCGCGAGGATGAGCTGGTTGTCGCTGAGGATTTTGATCAGCATTTTCTTCAGCACCATTTTCCTCAGCTTTTTCTTCAGGTGCATCAGCTCGACGTTCTTCATGAACTGGAATGAATTATTCAGCAGATTCTTCAGTAGGAATGATATTCTCAGTTGCCTTGAACTTGATAGAATCCTCAGGTGTTGGTTCATCTAATACAGAAGGTAGGTGCTCTCTTTGCGAGCCATTAGTTCCATCAAACCGCACATCTACAGTGTCAACAATCTTGTGAAGAACAATATTGAAGACTCTATAGGTGTGCGAGTCCTTTCCGTAACCAAGCATAAAACCTTCATGTGTTTTCGGTGCAAATTTAGAGTTGCGGTGAGGATCTCTAATCCAACATTTAGCACCGAAGACATTGAAATAACTCACATTGGGTTTCTTGTCAGTGAGGAGTTCATAGGCCGTCTTCTTGAAGAATTTGTGAAGATACACTCTGTTGATGATGTGGCATGCAGTATCAATTGCATCAATCCAAAAACACTGAGGCGTTTTGTATTCATCAAGCATAGTGCGAGCCATCTCAACAAGAGTTCTGTTCTTGCGCTCCACGACGCCATTTGGCTGAGGAGTATAGGGAGCAGATAACTCATGAATAATACCAAGTTCATCAAGATAGTCATCAAGACCGGAATTCTTGAACTCAATTCCATTGTCACTTCTGATGTGCTTGATCTTCACACCAAAGTTGGTTGAAGCCCTCGAGGAAAATCGTTTGAAGACTTCCTGCACTTCATGTTTGTAAGTAACAATGTGTACCCATGTATATCGAGAGTAATCATCAACAATGACAAAACCATATAGAGATGCATCATTAGTGACTGCTAAGTAATGATTAGGTCGAAGAGGTCCATGTGAAGCAATTCAATGGACGAGTAGTGGTCATGATAGTCTTATTTGGATGCTTGGCCTTGGTCATTTTTCCAGCTTCACAGTTCGCATAAGTGATCCTTGAGGAATTTGACATTTTCAATGCCAATGACATGCTTCTTCTTCGCAAGCGTGCAGTAAATTCCTCATGCCTGCATGACCAAGTCATCGATGCCATAGCCAGCCTTCCAAGCTCTTGCAAGTAGACACACGGCTGGTTGTGGTCCCAGAGAGAAATCAACAATATACTGATCTCCTCTCCTAAAGCCTTCAAGACTTTGGAATTGTCACTTCCATAATCACAACACAGCGATACTTGCCAAAGACAACAACCATATCAAGATCACAAAGCATTGAGACTGACATGAGGTTGTATCCTAAGGACTCAACAAGCATGACTTTGTCCATGTGTTTATCCTTAGAGATTGCAACCTTACCAAGACCCAATACCTGGCTTTTGCCTTTGTCAGTAAAGATGATATGCTTCAGATGTGACGGTGATAAGGGAGCATCCATCAATAGATTCTTGTCACCAGTCATGTGATTCGTACATCCACTATCGATGACCCACTCACTAGCTTTGGGTTGATCATCCTGCAGATGAATTAGTGTAGCTTACAATCTCATATGCTTCATCAGTGAAGAATATGATATCAAGTTCATCAGATGAATTTTATCAATCAAGAAACAGATATAGCAAGATGAGGACGTGTGAAATGAAGGTTCATTTCATCATGATTCGCAAGGCCCTTTCAGCAATTTTGTCGGGTCCCAAAGAAATTCTTCAGACGTTAATGCACGTCTGGAGACCTGACCCTGCAGAAGAGATTAGTTCTTTTTCTTCACCACCCACATCTGAAGGGGTGGCAAAGAGTTCATCACTCTGCGAGCACCATATGAGAATGGTGGCATAGAGGCCAAACCATTTCATTTCACATAAGAGGGGTTAGGGTAAGCATATGAATAAGCAGAGAAATTCTTCGAGGACTTATGAACATAATGGTTTGAACAATAATGCACATATTCATAGCCCTTAGCTCTACCCTGCGAGACAGAGTTGTTAGCACGATGATAATCATGTGAGGAGTTTGATCCTTTTGAGGAATTTGATCCACGTGAGGAATTTGGTCCGTATGAGGACTTGGATCCATATGACGAATTTGGTCCATATGAAGAATTTGATCTGGGCTTCCTGTTCTTCACAGGTGGTGTCATAAGGACATTCACCTGAAGACTTTCGAGGCACTTCTTGGGAACCCAGATTTTCTTCATAGGAGACCCATTCCTACAGTTAGTGCCAACATATCTAGCAAATAATTCACCATTCTGATTTTTGAACAGTTTATAGTTGGAGTCAAATGACTCATCAGAAGAATGAGGAGATTCACATGTAAAGCCAGATAAGTTAGATGGATCAATTGGAGGTCCCTTTGCAGCAACCCATGAGGTTTTGGGGTACTGTTCAGGCTTCCAATATGTTCCATCAGCATTAAGTTTCCTCTCAAAGGCAATACCCTATTTCCTAGGGTTCCTGTTGAGGATCTGCTTTTTAAGCACATCACAAAGAGTCTGATGCCCTTTGAGGCTTTTGTACATGCCTGTCATGTACAATTCCTTCAGCCCTACATTGTCAGTAATACTAGCAATGTCCTCAGACGAGGAATTAATGATAGCAGAGGCAGGTGAAGAATTTGTAACAGTTGAAGCTTTTGAACATTCAGGTGAAGAATTAGCAGATTCACGTTCAATGCACTTTAAGCATGGAGGAACAAATTCTTCCTGAGAAGCACTGATTTGTTGAGCTAGTAATGAATCGCGCTCCTTCTGAAGATCTTCATAACTCACTCTTAGCTTCTCATGGTCAGATAAGAGAGTATTATGTTGATCTTGAAGGGCGTCAAACTTGGAATGAAGTCTCTGAAGACATTCACCCAATGCTTTTGACTGATCCATTTCTTTACCCAACATATCATCACTTTTGTCTAGCATGTTTTGAACTTGTTCCAAAGCCGTTTGTTGTTTAGTGGCAATGCAAACAAGTTTGGTATAACAAGATTCAATATCATCATCAGATCCATCATCATCAGATTCATCGTCATAAAACTCGGATGAGGAGCATTCGGTTACCTCAGCACCGTTTGCCATGAGACACGAGGCAGAAGATGATGATTCTGGCTCGAAAGTCATCGTTTTGAGAGATTCTTTGAAGTCCTCAAACCAGGGATCATGACGGGTTCGATGACCTTCATAGACATCAGAGATTCGGTCCCGATAAGCTTCAATTGCCAAGATGCATAATGCGCTGAATTCATCTCTCGATAGGCGAGAACAGATGATATCCTTCGCCAAGATGTCAAGTCGAGTGTACTTGCGAATATCATCAGCATTCGCCATCTTGCATAGATCAAGAAGACCAATCTCGTGACGAGTCCACAGCTCGCTGTTCATTGCCATGAGGCGCTTCCTCATCATGGCCTTCCACTTGGGATAATCATGACCGTCAAAGATAGGGCATGTCACTTTCTTCATACCTGCGGTCGACATAACTAAAACTCCAGGAGGTTAAACCAAAATCACACAGAACAAGGGAGTACCTTGCTCTGATACCAATTAAAAGTGCGTTATATCGACTAGAGGGGGGTGAATAGGTGATTTTTATGAATTCTTCACTGAGGAATTTGCCTGTGTGGAAATTCCTTAGCGAAGAACTACTAGCAGCGGAATAAGTACTCAGAAGTAAGCATAACAGGATACAAGCATGGTCATCATGATGAAATGAAGACTAGCACAGAGTACAGAAAGCGTAATCACAGGATAACACAAGATGAAGACAAACAGACTGAAGAAATTGAACTGAGGAAATTGAGAAAGTCTTTAGTCAAAGTCTTCAAACACAGATATGAACAAACACTCAACACAGTAATGAGGAAATAAAAGGGTTGAGGAAATAGAACCAGTTAAGTTGGTGAAGACAATGATTTGGTAAACCAGTTCCAACTGCTGTCTCTCGGTTAGACGCCTGGTTGAGCGGCTGAGTATTTAAACTCGAGGACACGCAGTCCCGGACACCCGACCACCGAGCATGCAGCTCAGGACACCCAGTCCTCACCGTATTCTCCTTGAACTAAGGTCACGCAGACCTCGTCCAATCACTCGTGGTAAGTCTTCAGGTGACTTCCAAACCTTCACAGACTTGGTCACTCGGCGATCCACAATTCCTCTTGGATGCTCTAGACCATGACGCCTAACCGTCTGGAAGAAGCACAGTCTTCAAAGGTAACAAGCGTCAGATCCACGCAGGATCAATTTCTTCAGTGATGCGCAATCACTTTGAGTTTGTGGGGGTTTGGTTTTGGGTTTTCCTCACTTGATGATTTTCGCTCAAAGTCCTCGGAGGATGGGTTGCTCTCAAATGACAAGTGTCAAGTTCTCTTCGAGCAGCCAACCAGCTAGTGGTTGTAGGGGCGGCTATTTATAGCCTAGGGAGCAGCCCGACATGATAAGACATAAATGCCCTTCAATGATATGAACGTTAGGTGGATAAGATATTTTGAGACAGCTGGCGCGCCAAGACACAGAACGGTCGGAAATTTGACTCTTAAATTCCTCGGGGCTATCATGTTCCTCATGCGTGAGGCAATTCGACAAAGCGAATTCCTAACTCCTTAGTCGAACAAATTCCTCAATGACTGGAAGAACTTCGTCTCATCATCAAGAAAGTGACTGAACTGTATGAGATTTCCAAAGGCTTCACTCAAGGGATTGGTAGGTGTAGGATTTTGAGTTGAGCATCACATGGAAATTTTTCCTTAGTATTTCCTCGACCCCCTTTAACAGTACGGTGTTTCCTATGACTCAAGAAAGAGAAAATGAAACTACGAAAACAAAAGTCTTCACGCTTCATGTTCCCCAAATGAATACCAAGTCTTCAAGGTCACACCAATTTCTTCACTTTCAAAGTCAGAATAACAAAGTCTTTAGTCGAAGAACTTCATTTTTAAGGGTCGACTTTCTCTGTAAATATCAAAATCCTCATAGACTTATAGACCTGTGTACACTCACAAACGCATTAGTCCCTTAACCTATAAGTCTTCAATACACCAAAATCACTAAGGGGCACTAGATGCACTTACAGGGGTACATCCTCCTTTATAAAAAAACATTATCTGCAATTCAGTGGCATATAGTCGTGTGGCTGTTATGTTTGGGCATCTATAGAAAATGTTCTATCTCTTTTTTTCGTGGAAAGTATTAATTTCTTATCAATCAAGGTTTGGGCTCCGAGCATTTTTAATATGTTTTTTTAACACAATATACACACGTACACTCACCTATGACACAGGCACGCACAACCTTTACACTGAAAAGCTCGGTCTTGACAACACTAGCATGCAGTGACTGATTCTCCATCTAGGGCGCCTACTTCGTCTGCTCACCTAACTTCACTTCTCCGAAATATACACTATTCGTTGCGACTCCAGTTAAATTGTGTACAAATGTTTCTATACTGCATCCACACCTGCTTGTGTGTTTTGTGTACCGACCATAGAAGATTGTCTAGCACATATATTACCGATACCTCCTAATCTTGTGTGGCTCACCGCAAATTTAATAGTAGCCGGCGATCGATGGTTGTTCGACATAATATCAAGCTAACTAGGTCTAAGAATCCGGAGACCTCGATGGTTCAACCTATTCAAGGATCGAGATCCTCTAACATCGCAAGGAATGTCAGGTAGAGCTACACCTCCCTGACTTTGCTTCGCCATAGCCATACTAAAAGCAAGGTGGCACCGTGGTTAACTACAGTAATTATCCACACTAATCGTCTACAGCACATTATCTACAGTGCCAGCACCACCTCACTGACTTGCCTTCTGTTTTCTACACAAAGGAGCACTGTGCATCTCTGCCTTTCCTTGCGTATGTCAGAGGAGCCGGCTCCATTCACGTGACCATCATATAGATATCTATCTACCACGTCCTTAGCTCCAAATGCATGTATTTCGTGGATGGTTGGTGGTCATCATTATTCATGGACACACATTGTTTGGTTGGACTTTTATAATTATACGTGGAATATGCATGTTGTATAATGGCTGGCTATAAAGATGGATCCTGAACAGTCTTTTATAATCCACGAACATTTTAAAAAAGTAAAAAATAGCATGAATTTTACATGAAATTTTTAAAATATACTTTTTAATCCATTTATTTTGTATTTGTGGACATTAAAAAATTGTGAATATTGTTTAAATTCAATAACACTTTCCTACAAACTACAAGAGTCGCCCATGATATGAGTGGGCAACATCTTGTGAGATAATTAATAAAAATGTACTAGTGTACGTTCTATGCTATGTCTCTCCTTTAAATTAAGTGATTTTTGATACATCAAAATTTGAAAGAGTTTCCATTTTTTTTGGCTTTTTTTTATATTTTGGCAAGCTCTGGTTTTTTGTGTGTTATATCATCTAGAGGGCGCACGCAGATGGAGAGAAACATAAAGGAGAGCAAGATTACACGATGAGTAAGACTAGGATAAGCAAAAAAACCTCCAACAATTATTCTATTTTCATCACCTGACAACTAGTATAAATTTAGTACCCTAACCAATAAACACCATAGTACTCCCTCCGTTCCAAAATAGATAACCCAACTTTGTACTATTAGTACAAAGTTGGGTCATCTATTTTGGAACGGAGGGAGTAATATTTATCCGTGTTATCAAATTACTCATCCATATGTGTGTGTTACTTCGAGAGATACATCTAATTTTTATTTTGACCATAAAGATATGCATCTATCGATCAGAATATTTGTCTATTCATTAAGTGAGAACGTCCCACATATAACCATAGTAGTAATATTTATCCGTGTTATCAAATTACTCATCCATATGTGTGTGTTACTTCGAGAGATACATCTTTTTTTTACCATAGGGAGATACATCTATCGATCAGAATTTTGTCCATTCATTAAGTGAGAACGGTGGGGTTGGCCATTCAACCACATCTACCACAAAGTAAAAAGCACTAATTTCCAAAAAATAATAGTTATTGTGTTGTTTCTACTTTGTTTTCTTATTATAATTATTGGCAAACTTTAAATTATTTATTATGTTTTTTAATAGAATATGTATGATCATTTCATATTTGTGTTCCTAGATTTAGTGCTTACTTGGTTTGTGTGTATGTTGCGATTCAAGGCTAGATTACTGAAATAGTTGGACCACAAAACTTGGAAACAAGGATATCAAACGAGCGATCAAACTGTACTCCATAAGAGCAACTCCAAGGGGCGACCCATTTCGTCTGCCGCCGTTCGTTTGGTCGGCGCGAACAAAAGAGGAGGCCCGTTTCGTCCGCCGCGTCCCCATCTGGCGGCCGTCCAACTACCCGCTGCCTACCTGGTCAGCTTAATTTATGACCTCGGGCCCACGCGTTAGCGATGGCGGTCGTCCTTTCATAAGCTGACCGTGCGGCGGGGCCATCCTCATCAACTTCCAGCCAGCTCCCGTCCCCATCTAGCCACACTCGCTCCCCCGTCACCGCCAAACCCTAGCCACCCCAGATGGGGCACTTCTCCGGCCCCGGCAGCAGCAAGGACAAGGGCAACTCGTCAGCCTAGGCAGCGTGTCAACGTGCCGGTGCACCAGGCGGAGTGGCACTGGTAGAACCGTGTGCCTCTCCCGTACCCCGACGCCACCCTGCCGCACGAGTGGCACTTGGATCCGGGGAGGATCCCAGTGCCGGCGGCGCCGCGGTCGGTTAGGCCGCACGCGGAGGAGGTGCGGCACCGGCGGGCACTCCTGACGCCGGAGCAGCGCCGCGACCCCGCCTACGCCTCCGACTCGCCCAACTGGGCGCGCTGGTTTGCCTTCGAGCACGAGGAGGCGAGGCGACGCGGCGTCGGCGAAGTGGACCACACCATGCCCCCGCCCCCGCTCGTCGTCCGCGAGGAGGACCAGGCGGCGGAGGCCGCCTACCAGGAGGCCCTTGCGATCGTCTACCGGGAGAGCGAGGAGGCACAAGGCGGCGGCTGCCAAGGAAGAGGTGGCGGCATACGAGGCGCCATGGCGCAAGCCGTGGCCCTCTAAGTGGCGGGCGACTGCGTCCTGCCGTCGGTGACCCCGCTGCCCCCTGTGAAAGCCGAGCCGGAGCCAGAGTCGTCCCCAATCGAGAGCTACTCTTGAACGGGAGTGGTGCGCGAGTGGGTCAGCACGCCGCCGGTCAGGATGGAGGTGACGCCGGCGCTAGAGGCGGCGTAAGTCGAGCACTGGCGCCAGCGACGGCTGGCCGAGGAGTGCCGCGACGGCGAGTACCCCGAGATGTTCGAGCGCAACTCCGAGGACGAGCAGTGCGAGGTGAGGAGGAGGCGCGCCAGGCCGCAGCGACACAGCCCGAACCGGCACTGCCTGCGCCCAACATGAATGTCCTCTGGAACACGGCGTTCCCCTGGGCCGGCCCGGCGCCGACGCTCACCGACCTCACGGACCCCGAGGACGACGACGATGCATAGGGCAGCGCGCCGCCTCGTAGTTTAGTTTGTGTTTATTTTTCTTAAATCATATGTGGACGTGTGGACTCTCGCCGGCCTTTGTGGCCGGCTTTAATGTTTAATTAATGTTGTTTTATTTAAAATATGTATTGAAAGTGCAACTAATCCCCGGGTGGTTTTGGTAATTAATAACAACATATATATCATTGAACTAATAGTTTCTTGAGAATCATTTCAGAAAGTTCAGTGATATGGGTATGGCAATGATCAAGAGTGGACCCTCAAAATGCTAAGGCAAGCATTGGCAAAAGCTCAAGACTCCATTTTTGGTTTAGTGATCCAAGATCACATTGAGTCCATAGGAAAGCCAATACTATTAAAAGGGGATGAGGTTATGATAATGATCTAGTTGCTCAAAGTGCTTAGTGATACATCTCCTAAACTATCAGCAACTCTCACTTCCATAATACACTCATAAGTAATCTCGGTCCCACCGATTTCCTAAACTCAGTCACACCGAGATGAACCACCTCAGCCATATAGCCAAACCCTAGAAATTTCGGATTTTCCGATTCTGAACTCGGTCTCACGAAACTGGTGTTGCTAAGCTTCAGAACCTTCGTCATCAAATCGGTGTCACCGAGATGATGAAGTCGATCCCACCGAGATTGGCAAACCCTAGACTTTGGAAGAATCGGACTCACCGAGATTGTATTTTCGGTCCCACCGAAAATCCCAACGTTCACATGTTTTTAACTTTCGGTCTCACCGAGTTGTCAACTTCGGTCTGACCGAGATTGGTCAAATGTGTGTAACGGTTGGATTTTGTGTGGAGGCTATAAATACCCTCCACCCCTCTTCATTCGTGGAGAGAGCCATCGAAAGAACTACCACTCCTACCTTACATTTCGAGAAGAAAACTACCTACCCTTGTGTTGAGATCAAGTTGCTCCACTCCCACCATATGAAACTTGATCTCTAGCCTTCCCAAGTTGCTTTCCACTCAATCCTTTCTTCCACCACAGCCAAATCAGTGAGGAGAGTTGAGTGTTGGGGAGATTATCATTTGAAGCACAAGAGCAAGGAGTTCATCATCACCAACACCATCTATTACCTTTTGGAGGTGGTGCCTCCTAGATTGGTTAGGTGTCGCTTGGGAGCCTCCACGAGATGTGGAGTTGAACCAAGAAGTTTGTAAGGGCAAGGAGATCGCCTACTTCATGAAGATCTACCCCGAGTAAGGCTAGTCCTCCGTGGGCGTATGCCATGATGGCATAGACAAGGTTGCTTCTTCGTGGACCCTTCGTGGGTGGAGCCTCCGTGGACTCTCGTAGCCGTTACCCTCCGTGGGTTGAAGTCTCCATCAACGTGGATTGACGATAGCACCACCTATCGGAACCACGAGAAAAAATCTCCGTGTCTCCAAATTGCGTTTGCTCTTCTCCACCTCTCTTTACTACATGTGCAATTTACTTTCCGCTGCCTATACTCTAGAATTGCATGTAGGGTGATACTTGACTTGATCATCATTGTGAACTTGCCAAAAACTTGTCTTAATCAAAAGGCTGAATTTTTATATTGTCAAGTAGTCTAATCACCCCCCCTCTAGACATACTTTCGATCCTACAAGTGGTATCAGAGCTTTGGTCTCCATTGTATTGGTTTCCATTGCATTGACTCCATAAGCTTGGTTTCACAACCTAGGAGAGTATGGCGCCTAGTGAGGGTAATTTTCATAGAGGTCCTTACTTTGATGGTTCAAATTTTGCTAGTTGGAAGCATAAAATGAAAATGCATATTCTTGGACATAACCCTGCCGCATGGGGCATTATTTGTGTTGGCTTGCAAGGTGAATTCTTCGAGGAAGGAAAAGTTCCGGATCGTGAAGCTACAGCGGATGAATTGCGGATGTTGCAAAACAATGCTCAAGCTTGTGACATTCTCTTCAATGCTTTGTGTCCCGAGGAGTTCAACAAAATCAGCCGTCTTGAGAATGCAAAAGAGATTTGGGATACTTTGGTCGAAATGCACGAAGGTACCGAGTCCGTGAAGGAATCAAAGCTAGATGTTATTCAAGGTCAACTTGGCAAGTTCAAGATGAAGGAAGGTGAAGGAGTCGCTGAAATGTACTCTAGGCTTGCTCTCATCACAAATGATATTGCCGGCTTAGGAAGTGAAGAAATGACCAACCGATTCATCATCAAGAAGATTCTCAGAGCTTTGGATGGAAAGTATGACACCGTGTGCACTTTGATCCAAATGATGCCAAACTACAAGAATCTCAAGCCAACCGAAGTCATTGGAAGAATTGTTGCTCATGAGATGACACTTAAAGATAAGGAAGAGCTTCACAACAAGTCAAGTGGTGCTTACAAAGCTACAATTGATGCTCCCACAACCTCAAGTGACAAGCTAGTTTCCAATGAAGAGATAAGCCTAATGGTGAAGAACTTCAACAAATTCTACAAGAGTAGAAGCAAGGAAAGAAGCTCAAAGTCTAGATCATATGATGAAAAGAGATCTTCTAGTCGTGATCGAAACTACTACAATTGTGGAAGACCCGGACACTACTCAAATGAGTGTTCGGCTCCCCACAAGAGAAGAGAAGAATCTCCAAGAAGAAGAAGCTCAAGAGAAGAGTCACCTCGGAAAGAGAGAAGGAGTAGAGATGATCGTTATGAACGAAGACCCTCTCGGAAAAGCAAGGATTCGGAGAGGAAAGACAAGTCATAAAGGAGCTACACAAGAAGAAAACATCAAGCTCATGTAGGTGAATGGGTCTCCGGCCCGACTCGACAATCACTCCGAAAGAAGCTATCACTCCAACTCCGACTACAGCCAAGATGAAGGTGTTGCGGTCTTGCTCTTGTGTCTTCCAACTCCAACTCCTATGACTTATTTGATTCACCAAATGAGGGAATTGGAAGATGCTTCATGGCTAAAGGCCCCAAGGTATCACACCCTGAATTTATTGACTTTGATAGTGATGAGGATGACTTGCTTGGTGAAGATGAGCTTTTACATGATAAATCTAGTGAGCCTAGTATTGATGAACATGCTAGTAGTCTTTATAGTCGAGAAGAGCCGAATGACAATGCTATGAAGGAGATTGAGCGTCTAACTAAAGAACTAAACACTCTTAAGTTAGCTCATGAAACTACTCAAGAAGATCATAGAGAGCTCCTAAGATCTCATGAGAAGCTACGCTTCGAGAAGCTCAATCTAGAGCAAGAACATGAGTTCCTAAAAGCTATCAATGACGATCTTCGAAAGAAGAGTTCTTCATATCTTGCCAAATGACTTCTCTTGTCTAATTTCTTGCCACCTATTAAAACTAAGCATGACAAGCATAAGAAAAATTCTTCATCTAGTAGTAACAATAACCATGCTAAATCCAATATTGTCGCTCCTAGTAATTCTCTTGATTCCACTAACAATGTTTCAAGCCGAGTTACACTTGAGCAAGAAAATAGTTTATTGAAAGGGATTATAGAGAAAGGTGTCTACAAGAGCCTTGCCGGAAGCAAGAACTTTGAGGAAATTGTTCGCAAGCAAGGAAGGCACCGGAAGAATCAAGGAATTGGTTTTGAGCGAAAGTTCAACGCCGAGGGTGTTGAATGGGAAGAAGGTAAATATCCCACTCCAAAGTTTGTTTCTCAAAAGGAGAAGTATGATCCTACTTCTTCCAATGTGGAACAAGCTCAAGATGATCTTCCATCACAAGACCACAAGCTAAAAGGCAAGGACAAGCTTCAAGAGGAGATTGATGCATTTATTGAAGCACCTAAAGCCATGGTCAAGTGGGTTCCCAAGGAAACGTCAAGTTCTACTTCGTCAAGCTCAACTACAACCCCAAGGATTCCCATCAAGATGATGTGGATCCCGAAGAAGAAGAACTAGAGAGTTCTTGAGGGTGACTCCGCCAACATACTTCACTCACATTCATTTTGGCAAGAACTTGTGCAATCAACTTCCACATCTTGCACTAGTTCATGGAGTCACAAACCCTCTTGTTGGTAAGTCAAGGGACAAGGTAATCATTGCTTTCATGGACATCATCTATTGTGTACTTCAATCTATGTCCATGGATATCCTTGTTTGTTCCTTGTGGGACTAACCCATGTAGGTATTGAAAGTGCCCGAATCCAAAGGATTGCTCCCAACTCTTGATGGTCTTCATCAACATTGAGCATCCACATCTTCAACATCTACATGAAGTCTATTACGACAACCCAAGGTTAGTTTGACCCTTTAAAAGGGGTTCTCACATCTAGGGGGAGCTTTGCTCTAAAGAATTGAGCTAAAGAATCTTCAAATGATGTGAACACATCAATGCTTTATGTAAAAGTGGTAACCCCACTTGTGCTTAAACGATGAGTATGACCTATGATCAAATGTTCTCATTTGACTCCTAAGTCAATATACTCATATAAAGATGACCTAGTCATCGACAAATTGTGTGATAGTAGCTAGTGTTTTGTTTGTGCATGTTTGACACATGTTTCATTTGCTATCTTATTGTGTGAGCATGTTGGATGTATAATTTTATCCATTCAAGGACATCCATTTGTTGTTTTGGTCTTTTTGATTTTTCTGACCAAATGGATGGACAAGAATGCCTAAGTTCCTCCCCTAGCTATCTATGCTTTCTTGTCTCAAATTCTATTCATGCTTATATCACAAACTTTGAACAAGTCATTTTTCGGACACACCGAGTGAGGAGCACTCGGAGCCACCGATCCGTCAAAGGCTAAACTTCCAAAACCTTCTAAGTGATTTCGGTCAGACCAACCCACTCAAACTTGGTCAAACCAAAAGCACTTGGATTGATCTAGGTTTTCACCTCGGTGAAACCGAGTTGCAAATTTCGGCGTGACCGAAATGTGTAACTGCCCTGCAGTTATCCATCTCGGTGCCACCGAGTTTTACAACTCGGTCCCACCGACAGCTAAGGGGTATATATACTCCGAGGGCAGCGCGCGTTGATTCCTACTTCAAAACGCCTCGCCCCCACACCCCTTGCTGCCATCGCCGTGGTCTCCGGATCGTCTCCGTCGTCGCCTGTGCGCCCTCGCCGCAGGTCTCCGTCGCCGTCAACGGACATTCTCTCCGCGCCGTTGCCGCCGTAGAGGAACTCCACCAAGTTAGGGTGAGTTTCGATCCCTCTCGTGCTCCCATCTCCGATTCAATGCACGAATGGTTTGCCTAGCATCTTGCCACGTTTGAGATCTTCCTATCCACCAGATTAGTTCCTTGAATGAAATTCGAGTAAAAGTTTTAGGGTTAGGTTTCCGCCGAACACATCTCGGTGAGACCGATTTTACATTCTCGGTATGACCGATTTGGCCTCTGGCCATTGCACTGCACTTTTCGGTCCAACCGAGTTGTGCAAATCGGTGTGACCGAAATGAGGATTTAGTGAAACCCTAGTGTTTTTGGCAGGACCGAAACCCACTTTGGTCCCCCCGAAAGTGGTGTGAATGCTTCTGTTTGGACACTTCGGATTCACCGAATTTTAGACTCGGTCTGACCGAAATGCATTCTGTGAAAACCTAAAACTAAAATTTGAACTCATTTCTTTTGCAAAATCTTCTGCAGTTTGTGATAACTCTTCTACTCTGCCTACACCTAATCTATTCACAGGTTGTCAGCCATGTCAGATGCCAGTGATAGCCAGAACAGGTCTGAGTCACCAATTGCTGAAATTCCAGAGGCAGGCACTAGTCCTGAGCCCAGCAGCTCTTCTGATGATGGTGAGAGGAGCACACCAAGTGGTTTGCCTCCTGCAGCCACCAGGTCCAGAAAGAAGAGGAATTCTGATGAAGAAGATTCTGATTTCATTGCTGAGGAAGAGGTTTCCTCCAAGCCAAAGAGAAAAGTTGTTGCCAAAGAGCATCAAGGGCAGCAAACCAAGAAAGGCACCAGAAAAGTGAAGAAGTCCACTGTTGCCAAGAAGCTAAGTATGGAAGAGGAAACCACAAGTAAGGTGAAGAAAACTTCCAAGAGGAAGAGGATTGTGCATGATGAAGCAGCAGATGATGATGATGATGATGAGGAAGCACCCCAGCCTCCTCAAAAGCCTAAGCTCATGGGTGATGCCATCAGGGCAGGAGCCCCTTCTAAGTCTAAGCCTTCTGCTCCAGTCAAGGCAGCTCAAGCCAAGCCTGCTGCCAAGCCAAAGAAGACTGTCAGGAACATTCCAGCTTCAGAGAAGAAGAAAGATGTTGTGCCACCAGCTGTGTCAGATGATGAGGCACCTGTCTTGCTGAAACTTCGTCAGAAACTGCCACTCCACAATGATGCTCATCCTCAAGCTGAGAACATGAAGGAAAGAAAGGATAGAGGTCTCAGGCTATGGAGACAAGCTGATCCATATGCTGTGAGGAGAAGAACTGCTGTTGATCCAAGGTTCCACACCAGAGAGCAGCAGGACTTCTATGAGACTGTGCTAATGGACAAGAAGCCCATAGTTGCAGACACTCGCTATGTTGACTGGGCATACATTGACAGTGAAGAGCACAGAGACTTCTTTCCACATGTGCATGAGAGCTTCACTGCATGTGGTGTTGCTGAGTTTGTTGGTCAAAAGTTGACTGATTGGAATGATGAAATGATTATGCAATTCTATGCCACAGCTCATTTCTATCCAGATGGAAAGATCACATGGATGACTGAAGGCCAAAGATTCTTTTCTACTGTAGAAGAATGGGCAGAACTGCTGAATGCTCCAGTGCCAAGAGAAGATGATATTGATGTCTATGGTATTCCAAAGAAGAACCATGAGTCTATGAAGAACATGTACAAAGAGGTACCAGCCAAGGATGTGGAAATCTGGAAGCTCGGCTCAGTGTATCATCTCCAGGCAGGTCTACCTACCACAAACACTATTCTGAGGCATACCTTGATGCCCAAGTCTGGAGATCATCGCATGATCAGAGGATATTCTATCAACATGCTGCACATACTTGATGAGAAGGCACCTTTCAAGGTGATGGACCTGATAGTTGAGACTATCAAGAGGACTGCAGCAGACCAGAAGAGGTCATGTGGATTTGCCCCGCACATTCAGATGCTTATCAATGCCAAGTTTGGCACGGGCACATACTTGTTGGATAGACCACACTTGCCACTGCAGCCTGAGCATGAGGACAATGAAGTTGTGATGAATGAGGAGGACCCAACGTCGCTTGAAGGTCAAGCAAAGACCTGAAGCTACCAAGAAAGCTAAAGCTGAGAAGGAAGCAGCAGAAGCAACAACTAAACCCAAGAGTGTTGGAGAGCAGCTCCTTGAAGCTACCCAGAGGATTGAACAACGCCTGCCAGCATTGTGCAGCCTCGGGAGAGCCTTGAGAGGATTGTTGAAGACAAGATCCATGCTCGATGTCAAGTCGATGAAGTGCAAGTCACTGTCAAACAAGCTTGAGGCAGATATCGAGGAAGCAAAGAGGGAGAAGGAAGAGCTCATGCGTGAGATGCAGGATGACCTAGTCCAGGATGATTATGAACAGCCTGCTCCGGTTCCCGCAAGACCCCGATCAGCTGCTATTCCAGTGACAGACACCAGGACTACAGCCTCAGCACCTCCCACAGCTCCATCAGTTCCAGCTCCAGCTCCAGTGACCACTCCTCCAGCTCCACAGACATCAGCTGAAGCCTTTGCAGATGCAGCCATTGTTGGAAATATGCCCTAGAGGCAATAATAAAAGGATTATTATATTTCAGTGTTCATGATAATTGTCTTTTGTTCATGCTATAAATGTATTATCCGGAAATCGTAATACACGTGTGAACACTTAGACCCAATGAGTCCCTAGTGAGCCTCTAGTTGACTAGCTCACAGATCAATAGATAGTCATGGTTTCGACTATGGACATTGGATGTCGTTGATAACGGGATCACATCATTAGGAGAATGATGTGATGGACAAGACCCAATCATAAGCATAGCATAAAAGATCGGATAGTTCGCTTGCTAGAAGCTTTGCCAATGTCAAGTATCTATTCCTTCGACCATGAGATCGTAACTCCGGTTACCGTAGGAGTGCCTTTGGTGTATCAAACGTCACAACGAATCGGGTGACTATAAAGGTGCATTACAGGTATCTCCGAAAGTATCTCATTGGGTTGACACGGATCGAGATCTGGATTTGTCACTCCGTATGACGGAGAGGTATCTCTGGGCCCACTCGGTAATGCATCATCATAATGAGCTCAATGTGACCAAGGTGTTGGCCACGGATCATGCATTGCGGAACGAGTAAAGTGACTTGCCGTAACGAGACCGAACAAGGTATTGGGATACCGACGATCGGGTCTCGCAAGTAACGCATCGATTGACAAAGGAATTGCATACAGGTTTGATCGAATCCTCGACATCGTGGTTCAACCGATGAAATCATCGAGGAGCATGTGGGAGCCAACATGGATATCCAGACTCGCTGTTGGTTATTGCCCAAGAGTCGTCTCGGTCATGTCTGCGTGTCTCCCAACCCGTAGGGTCTACACACTTAAGGTTCGGTGACGCTAGGGTTTGTAGGAAGTCAAGTATGTGACCACCGAATGTTGTTCGAGTCCCGGATGAGATCCCGGACGTCACGAGGAGTTCGGAAGGGTCCGGAGGTAAAGAATAATATATAGGAAGTGGTGTTTCGCCATCGGGAAAGTTTGGGGTTTCGGTAAAGTACCGGACCACCGGAAGGGTCCTGGGTCCACCGGTGGGGCCACCTATCCGGAGGGCCCCATGGGCCGAGGGGAAGGAACCAGCCCACGGGGCTGGTGCGCCCCAGGCCCACCTCGCGCCTAGGGTTGAAACCCTAGGGGTGGGGCGCCCACCGGCTTGGGGGCACTCCACCCCTGGCCGCCGCCCCCCGAGATTGGATCTCAGGGGCCGCCACTGGGGCCTATATAAAGGGGGGGAGGGAAGGTGGCTGCTGTACACAACACCCAAGGCGCAGCCCCTCCCCTCCCCAACACATCTCCTCCTCCGTAGAGCTCAGCGAAGCCCTGTCGGAGTACTGCTTCTCCACCATCATCACGCCGTCGTCTTTGCCGGTGGAGCTGTCTTCCTCAACCTCTCCTTCCCCTTGCTGGATCAAGAAGGAGGAGACGCCGATCGTCCCGCACGTGTGTTGAACGCGGAGGTGCTGTCCGCTCAGCACTTGGCATCGGTGATCTGAATCACGCTCGAGTACGACTCCATCATCACCTTGCAAGCTTCCGCACGCGATCTACAAGTGGTATGTAGATGTCATCTCTCTCCGCTACTCGTTGCTTAGATGAACTCATAGATGGATCTTGGTGAAGCCGTAGGAAAAATTTTAATTTTCGCAACGCTCCCCAACAAAGGGTATCGAGCCAGGTTTATGCGTAGTTCTCTAATGCACGAGTAGAACACAAATTTGTTGTGGGCGCTGATCTTGTCATCTTACTTGCCTCTACTAGTCTTTTCTTGCTCAACGGTATTGTGGGATGAAGCGGCCCGACCAACCTTACACGACGCTTACGTGAGACCGGTTCCACCGATCGACATGCACTAGTTGCATAAGGTGGCTGGCGGGTGTCTGTCTCTCCCACTTTAGTTGGAGCGGAATCGATGAACAGGGCCCTTATGAAGGGTAAATAGAAGTTGACAAAATCACGTTGTGGTGATTCGTAGGTAAGAAAACGTTTTGCTAGAACCCAATCGCAGCCACGTAAAAGATGCAACAACAACTAGAGGACGCCTAACTTGTTTTTGCAGCGATTGATCATGTGATGTGATATGGCCGAAGTTGTGATGAATGATGAATTGTGATGTATGAGATCATGTTCTTGTAATAGGATTCACGACTTGCATGTCGATGAGTATGACAACCGGCAGGAGCCATAGGAGTTGTCTTTATTTTTGTATGACCTGCGTGTCATTGAAGAACGCCATGTAAACTACTTTACTTCATTGCTAAACGCGTTAGTCATAGAAGTAGAAGTAGTCGTTGGCGTGACAACTTCATGAAGACACGATGATGGAGATCATGATGATGGAGATCATGGTGTCAAGCCGGTGACAAGATGATCATGGAGCCCCGAAGATGGAGATCAATGGAGCTTGATGATATTGGCCATATCATGTCACAACTATATAATTGCATGTGATGTTTATTATGCTTTTACATCTTGTTTACTTAGGACGACGGTAGTAAATAAGATGATCCTTATAAAATTTCAAGAAGTGTTGTCCCTAACGTGCACCGTTGCTACAGTTCGTCGCTTCTAAGCACCACGTGATGATCGGTGTGATGGATCCTTACGCTCACATACAACGGGTGTAAGACAGTTTTACACAGCGAAAACACTTAGGGTTAACTTGACGAGCCTAGCATGTGCGCACATGGCCTCGAACACGGAGACCGAAAGGTCGAACACGAGTCGTATGGAAGATACGATCAACATGAAGATGTTCACCGATGATGACTAGTCCGTCTCACGTGATGATCGGACACGGGCTAGTCGACTCGGATCGTGTAACACTTAGATGACTAGAGGGATGTCTAATCTAAGTGGGAGTTCATAATTTTGATTAAGAACTTTATTATCATGAACTTAGTCTAAAACCTTTGCAAATATGTCTTGTAGATCAATGGCCAACGCTAATGTCAACATGAACTTCAACGCGTTCCTAGAGAAAACCAAGCTGAAAGATGATGGCAGCAACTATACGGACTGGGTCCGGAACCTGAGGATCATCCTCATAGCTGCCAGGAAACAATATGTCCTAGAAGGACCGCTAGGTGCCGCTCCCGTCCCAGAGAACCAAGACGTTATGAACGCTTGGCAAACTCGCTACCGATGATTACTCCCTCGTTCAAGTGCGGCATGCTCTACAGCTTAGAACCGGGCTCCAAAAGCGTTTTGAGCATCACGGAGCATATGAGATGTTCAAGAGCTGAAACTAGTTTTCCAAGCTCATGCCCGGTCGAGAGATATGATGTCTCCGACAAGTTCTACAGATTGTAAGATGGAGGAGAACAGTTACTGTCGGTGAGCACATCCTCAAGATGTCCGGGTTGCACGCCAGATGACCCAGCTTGAATATTAACCTCCCAAATGAGGCGGTCATTGACAGAATCCTCCGATCGCTCCCACCAAGCTACAAGAGCTTTGTGATGAACTACAACATGCGGGGATGGTAAAGACCATTCTGAAGTGTTCTCGATGTCAAGTCAGCAGAGGCTGAAATCAAGAAAGAACATCATGTGTTGATGGTCAATAAGACCACTAAGTTCAAGAAGGGCAAGGGTAAGAAGAACTTCAAGAAGGACGGCAAAGATGTTGCCGCCCGTAAGCCAGTTGCCGGGAAGAAGTCAAAGAATGGACCCAAGCCTGAGACTGAGTGCTTTTATTGCAAGGGGAAAGGGCACTGGAAGCGGAACTGCCCCAAATACTTAGCGGATAAGAAGGCCGGCAACACCAAAGGTATATTTGATATACATGTAATTGATGTGTACCTTACCAGACTCGTAGTAACTCCCGGTATTTGATACCGTGCCGTTGCTCACATATGTAACTCACAGCAGGAGCTGCGGAATAAACGGAGACTGGCGAAGGACGAGGTGACGATGCGCGTCGGGAATGGTTCCAGGGTCGATGTGATCGCCGTCGGCACGCTGCCTCTACATTTACCTACGGGATTAGTTTTAAACCTCAATAATTGTTATTTAGTGCCAAGTTTGAGCATGAACATTGTATCTGGATCTCGCTTGATACGAGATGGCTACTCATTTAAGTCTGAGAATAATGGTTGTTCGATTTATATGAGAGATATGTTTTATGGTCATGCTCCGATGGTCAATGGTTTATTCTTAATGAATCTCGAGCGTAATATTACACATGTTCATAGTGTGGATGCAAAAGATGTAAAGTTGATAACGATAGTCCCACATACTTGTGGCATCGCCGCCTTGGTCACATTGGTGTCAAGCGCATGAAGAAGCTCCATGCTGATGGACTTTAGAGTCTCTTGATTATGAATCGCTTGACACATGCTAACCTTGCCTCTTAGGCAAAATGACCAAGACTCCATTCTCCGGAACAATGGAGCGAGCAACCAACTTGTTGGAAATCATACATACCGATGTGTGCGGTCCAATGAGCGTTGAGGCTCATGGAGGATATCGTTATGTTCTCACTCTCCGATGACTTAAGTAGATATGGGTATGTCTACTTAATGAAACACAAGTCTGAGACCTTTGAAAAGTTCAAGGAATTTCAGAGTGAGGTGGAGAATCAACGTGATGAAAGATAAAGTTCCTACGATCGATCGTGGAGGAGAATATTTAAGTCACGAATTTGGCACACACTTAAGAAAATGTGGAATCGTTTCACAACTCACGCCACCGAACACCTCAAATAAACGGTGTGTCCGAACGTCGAATCGCACTCTATTGGATATGGTGCGGTCTATGATGTCTCTTACCGATTTACCGCTATCATTTTGGGGATACGCCTAGAGACAGCTACATTCACTTTAAATAGGGCACCGCCTAAATCCGCTGAGACGACACCGTATGAATTATGGTTTGGGAAGAAACCTAAGCTGTCGTTTCTAAAAGTTTGGGGATGCGATGCTTATGTCAAGAAACTTCAACCTGAAAAGCTCGAACCCAAGTCGGAAAATGCGATTCATAGGATACCCTAAGGAAACTGTCGGGTATACCTTCTACTTAAAATCCGATCTTTGTTGCTAAGAACGGATGCTTTCTAGAGAAAGAGTTTCTCTCGAAAGAAGTAAGTGGGAGGAAAGTAGAGCTCGATGAAGTACTACCTCTCGAACGGAAAGTGGTGCAGCGCAGAAACCGTTCTGTAATGCCCACACCAACCAAGAGGAAAACGTTGATGATGATCAAGGTACTTCGGATCAAGTTACTACTGAACTTCAAGGTCCACGAGGACACGTTCCGCACTGAGTGGTACGGCAACCTGTCATGGAAATCATGTTGCTAGACAACGATGAACCTTCGAACTATGAAGAAGCAATGGCGGCCCGGATTCCAACAAATGGCTTGGAGCCATGAAACCGAGATAGAATCCATGTATGAAAACAAAGTATGGACTTTGACAGACTTGCCCGATGATCGGCGAGCGATAGAAAATAAATGGATTTTAAGAAGAAGACGGACGCGGATGGTAATGTTACCATATATAAAGCTCGACTTGTCGCTAAGGGTTATCGACAAGTTCAAGGGATTGACTACGACGAGACATTCTCTCCCGTAGCGAAGCTTAAGTCCGTCCAATCATGTTAGCAATTGCCGCATACTATGATTATGAGATATGGCAGATGGACGCCAAAACAGCATTCCTTAATGGACATCTTAAGGAAGAGCTGTATATGATGCAGCCGGAAGGTTTTGTCGATCCTCGTAACGCTAACAAAGTATGCAAGCTCCAGCGATCCATTTATGGACTGGTGCAAGCATCTCGAGTTGGAACATTCGCTTTGATGAGATGATCAAAGCGTTTAGTTTATGCAGACTTATGGAGAAGCCTGCGTTTATAAGAAAGTGAGTGGGAGCTCTGTAGCATTTCTCCTATTATATGTAGATGACATACTCTTGATGGGAAATGATACGAAACTCTGGACAGCATTAAGGCCTACTTGAACAAGTGTTTTTCAATGAAGGACCTTGGAGAAGCTGCTTATATATTAGGCATCAAGATCTATAGAGATAGATCGAGACGCCTCATAGGTCTTTCACAAAGCACATACCTTGATAAGATTTTGAAGAGGTTCAAAATGGATCAGTCCAAGAAGGGTTCTTGCCTATGTTACAAGGTGTGAACTGAGCTCAGCACCACCGACCACGGCAAAAGATAAAGAAGAGATGAGCGTCATCCCTATGCTTCAGCCATAGGATCTATTATGTATGCCATGCTGTGTACTGCACCGATGTAAACCTTGCCGTAAGTTTGGTTGCAAGATACCAAAGTAACCCCGCAAGGAACACCGGACAGCGGTCAAGAATATCCTGAAGCACCGAAAAGGACAAAGGACATGTTTTCGTTTATGGAGGAGACGAAGAGCTCGTCAGAAGGGTTACGCCGACGCTTAGCTTCGACTCAGATCTGGATGACTCTAAGTCACAAACCGGATACGTGTATATGTTGAATGGTGGAGCGAGAGCTGGTGCAGCTGCAAGCGAGCGCCGTGGCGGGATCTACGTGTGAAGCGGAGTACATGGCAGCCTCGAGGCAGCGCATGAAGCGATTTGGGTGAAGGAGTTCATCACCGACCTAGGAGTCATACCCAATGCGTCGGGGCCGATCAAACTCTTCGTGACAACACTGGAGCTATTGCCCTTGCCAAGGAGCCCAGGTTTCACAAGAAGACAAGGCACATCAAGCGTCGCTTCAACTCCATCCGTGAAAATGTTCAAGATGGAGACATAGAAATTTGCAAAGTACATACGGATCTGAATGTCGCAGATCCGCTGACTAAACCTCTCTCGCGTGCAAAACATGATCAACACCGTAACTCTATGGGTGTTCGATTCATCACAATGTAACTAGATTGGTGACTCTAGTGCAAGTGGGAGACTGTTGGAAATATGCCCTAGAGGCAATAATAAAAGGATTATTATATTTCAATGTTCATGATAATTGTCTTTTGTTCATGCTATAAATGTATTATCCGAAATCGTAATACACGTGTGAACACTTAGACCCAATGAGTCCCTAGTGAGCCTCTAGTTGACTAGCTCACAGATCAATAGATAGTCATGGTTTCTCGACTATGGACATTGGATGTCGTTGATAACGGGATCACATCATTAGGAGAATGATGTGATGGACAAGACCCAATCATAAGCATAGCATAAAAGATCGGATAGTTCGCTTGCTAGAAGCTTTGCCAATGTCAAGTATCTATTCCTTCGACCATGAGATCGTAACTCCGGTTACCGTAGGAGTGCCTTTGGTGTATCAAATGTCACAACGAATCGGGTGACTATAAAGGTGCATTACAGGTATCTCCGA
The DNA here is from genome assembly GCA_021437245.1 of Aegilops speltoides. Taxonomy (NCBI): domain Eukaryota; kingdom Viridiplantae; phylum Streptophyta; class Magnoliopsida; order Poales; family Poaceae; genus Aegilops; species Aegilops speltoides. The sequence continues at coordinate 476,465,989 of CM038145.1, read as the reverse complement.
AAGTATCTCATTGGGTTGACACGGATCGAGATGGGATTTGTCACTCCGTATGACGGAGAGGTATCTCTGGGCCCACTCGGTAATGCATCATCATAATGAGCTCAATGTGACCAAGGTGTTGGCCACGGATCATGCATTCGGAACGAGTAAAGTGACTTGCCGTAACGAGACTGAACAAGGTATTGGGATACCGACGATCGGGTCTCGGGCAAGTAACGCATCGATTGACAAAGGAATTGCATACGTGGTTTGATCGAATCTCGACATCGTGGTTCAACCGATGAAATCATCGAGGAGCATGTGGGAGCCAACATGGATATCCGCACCCGCTGTTGGTTATTGCCCGAGAGTCGCCTCGGTCATGTCACGTGTCTCCGAACCCGTAGGGTCTACACACTTAAGGTTCGGTGACGCTTAGGGTTTGTAGGAAGTCAAGTATGTGACCACCGAATGTTGTTCGAGTCCGGATGAGATCCCGGACGTCACGAGGAGTTCGGAAGGGTCCGGAGGTAAAGAATAATATATAGGAAGTGGTGTTTCGCCATCGGGAAAGTTTGGGGTTTCGGTAAAGTACAGGACCACCGGAAGGGTCCTGGGTCCACCGGTGGGGCCACCTATCCGGAGGGCCCCATGGGCCAGAGGGGAAGGAACCAGCCCACAGGGGCTGGTGCGCCTCAGGCCCACCCCGCGCCTAGGGTTGAAACCCTAGGGGGGGGGCGCCCACGGCTTGGGGGCACTCCACCCCTGCGCCGCCGCCTCGGAGATTGGATCTCAGGGGCCGCCACACCGGGGCCTATATAAAGGGGGAGGAAGGTGGCTGCTGTACACAACACCCAAGGCGCAGCCCTCCCTCCCAACACATCTCCTCCTCCGAGAGCTCAGTGAAGCCCTGCCGAGATCGCTTCTCCACCATCATCACGCCGTCGTGCTACCGGTGGAGCTGTCTTCCTCAACCTCTCCTTCCCCTTGCTGGATCAAGAAGGAGGAGACGTCGATCGTCCCGTACGTGTGTTGAACGCGGAGGTGCTGTCCGTTCAGCACTTGGCATCGGTGATCTGAATCACGTTCGAGTACGACTCCATCATCACCTTGCAAGCTTCCGCACGCGATCTACAAGTGGTATGTAGATGTCATCTCTCTCCCGTTACTCGTTGCTTAGATGAACTCATAGATGGATCTTGGTGAAGCCGTAGGAAAAATTTTAATTTTCTGCAACGTTCCCCAACAGCCATCTCAACTCCAACCTCAACCCAGACAGGAGCCGCCAGCAGAGTCCCTAGTGACGCTTAGCTCTATACTTTTCAAACTTTTTGGTAACTTGTTGCCAAAGGGGGAGAAATTGTATAGATCATAGGACTTCGAGAGAGAGAGTGCTTGCTTTTGCTCTTTCGTTCATTTGCGGTTTCTTTTGAGATTTTTCGAGACATTCCGTGTGTTTGATACTACGTTTGCTCTACTTTGATGAGTGCTTGGTCGTACTATGCCTTAATGTGTACTTAATGCTTATCATATGCTATTCATATCTTGTATGATCATTTACTCATGTCTTGGTGATTGGGTGCATGCTATTCATTCTTATCATTTTGTGCGCTCCACCAAGATGTATGTGACATGGAAGAGTGACCCATGATCCTAATCGATTGTGCATTTGCATTCAAACGCAAATCTTAAATAATGCACAAATTTAGGGGGAGCTCTTGCTTATCACATACTTCTCAAAGCTTATTTATATTATTCATTGATTATGTCATTTGTCGAAGCTTTGATCTATATGTTGTCATCAATTACCAAAAAGGGGGAGATTGAATGTGCAACTAATCCCCGGGTGGTTTTGGTAATTAATAACAACATATATATCATTGAACTAATAGTTTCTTGAGAATCATTTCAGAAAGTTCAAATGATATGGGTATGGCAATGACCAAGAGTGGACCCTCAAAATTCTAAGGCAAGCATTGGCAAAAGCTCAAGACTCCATTTTTGGTTTAGTGATCCAAGATCACATTGAGTCCATAGGAAAGCCAATACTATTAAAAGGGGATGAGGTTATGATAATGATCTGGTTGCTCAAAGTGCTTAGTGATACATCTCCTAAACTATCAGCAACTCTCACTTCCATAATACACTCATAAGTAATCTTTGTCCCACCGATTTCCTAAACTCAGTCACACCGAGATGAACCACCTCAGCCATATAGCCAAACCCTAGAAATTTCGGATTTTCCGATTCTGAACTCGGTCTCACCGAAACTGGTGTTGCCAAGCTTCTGTAACCTTCTGTCATCAAATCGGTGTCACCGAGATGATGAAGTCGGTCCCACCGAGATTGGCAAACCCTAGTCTTTGGAAGAATCGGACTCACCGAGATTGTATTTTCGGTCCCACCGAAAATCCCAACGTTCACATGTTTTGAACTTTCGGTCTCACCGAGTTGTCAACTTCGGTCTGACCGAGATTGGTCAAATGTGTGTAACGGTTGGATTTTGTGTGGAGGCTATAAATACCCCTCCACCCCTCTTCATTCGTGGAGAGAGCCATCGAAAGAACTACCACTCCTACCTTACATTTCGAGAAGAAAACTACCTACCCTTGTGTTGAGATCAAGTTGCTCCACTCCCACCATATGAAACTTGATCTCTAGCCTTCCCAAGTTGCTTTCCACTCAATCCTTTCTTCCACCACAGCCAAATCAGTGAGGAGAGTTGAGTGTTGGGGAGATTATCATTTGAAGCACAAGAGCAAGGAGTTCATCATCACCAACACCATCTATTACCTTTTGGAGGGTGGTGCCTCCTAGATTGGTTAGGTGTCGCTTGGGAGCCTCCACGAGATGTGGAGTTGAACCAAGAAGTTTGTAAGGGCAAGGAGATCGCCTACTTCGTGAAGATCTACCCCGAGTAAGGCTAGTCCTCCGTGGGCGATGCCATGATGGCATAGACAAGGTTGCTTCTTCGTGGACCCTTCGTGGGTGGAGCCCTCCGTGGACTCTCGCAGCTGCTACCCTCCGTGGGTTGAAGTCTCCATCAACGTGGATTGACGATAGCACCACCTATCGGAACCACGAGAAAAAATCTCCGTGTTCCAAATTGCGTTTGCTCTTCTCCACCTCTCTTTACTACATGTGCAATTTACTTTCCGTTGCCTATACTCTAGAATTGCATGTGTAGGGTGATACTTGACTTGATCATCATTGTGAACTTGCCAAAAACTTGTCTTTATCAAAAGGCTGAATTTTTATATTGTCAAGTAGTCTAATCACCCCCCCTCTAGACATACTTTCGATCCTACATGTATGCATTCCTTTTTTTAGTGCCGTCAAAATGGGTCATGTCAGCGTTGGATGCACGTGCCGAACCAAACGCGGAAGCGCACATTCGTGTCCACCTGGTCGACCCAGTCAAACAAAAAGCAAACAAAATCGTCGCCCCTTTTTGAATCGGCCCATTGAAGTTGCTCTAACAGAACCGAACCAAACTTTGTGGGCAAAAGAACAAAACCCTGGCGTCCCAAAAGAACCAGACTTTGCCCGCGGACGGAGACTTTCACGGTGACGGGTTTGATAGTCCAAATACATGGCTGGTTATCCCCATTGTCAGCTCCAGTGCGTCTGAACAGAATCATCTGCCTTTACTCATCATGTTCTTGATCCTTGTTAGAGATATATTTGGGTTACATGTATTTGGTAGTTTAGGATTCCTACCTTATCTCTAGAAGAGGCGTCTTGCCCTCCAAGTCTTGTACTCAATATATACTCGCCCTCGAGGCTCAATAATACATCCATCATATTCCGCAACAATTCATCTCTCTCCCTTCTAACATGGTATCAGCCTAATCACGATCCAAACCCTAGCCGCCGCCGCTTTCGCACCCACGCGCCGCCCCCGGGGCGGTCGGCCTCCATGACCGCCGCCGGGGGCAGCGCTGCCCGTACCTAGGGTTCGTCCGCCGGTCATGTCGACCGGCTGCCCTAGAGAGTCTTTTTCCCGATCCTTTGATCCGGGTTTTCTCTCTCTCGCCGGTCACTTTGATCGGCGTCTACTTTTTGGTTTTCCGGTCTATGTGATCCGGTTTATCGCCGCCGCCGCCGTCGACTTCGCGCTTACTCCGACATCGGCATCGATTTCACCGGCTGCTTCGTCATCAACCGCGCGGCAAGGCTGGACGCGCCGCCCAAGGGACGCCTTCGTGCGTCGTTGCCGGCCGCTCATCCGCGCGGTCTCCATCGCCGGTCTGTCTTCGTCGTCATCGCCCGGGACATCACCGACAACGTCGCCATCGACTCCGATCTGCGCGTCGTCCCCGCCATGGCGCATACAGCGGCGCCGTCGGTCTGATCAACCGATCACGCGCCTGTCTTCGCCAAGCACATCCCCGAGCACGCGCCTACCGCCGATCGAGCCACAGGTTGCCATCGCTTCGTCCCTACGGACCGCTGCGTTGCCGCCCGAGGTCTTCCCGTCGGCTGCCCCGACTCACGCGCCGCTACCGCCGACGCCCCTACGGGCGGTCGCGTCGCGGAACGTGGTCCATGTTGCCGCCCCGAGATCCTCCCACCGGCTACCCCTGTAGCCACCACCGCCTCCGTGTCACCCCTTAGGGTTATCACGTTGCGGCACGCGGTCCACGCCGCCTCCCGACGGGCCATCGCCCTTGGCTAGTGGTTCTCCGCGCGGCTGCCCCGACCTGCGAGCCTCCGCTACACCGCCTCTTCGGGCTGTCAAGCTGCGGCATGTAGTCATCGCCGCCACCCGAGGCCGTTCCCGTGGTTGCACCGACCTGCGAGCCGCCGCTACACCACCTCTTCGAGCTGTAGCACTGCGGAATGCGGTCCCCGCCGCCGCCCCGAGGTCATCCCGCCGTCACCCCGGCCCGCCTGCCGCCGCTGCGCCGCCTTTCGGGTCAGAAGCGCCATGCCCGCGGGTCCACGCCACGACGCTCCCGCTAGGACTGCGGGGGGATGTCAGTCCGTCGGCTGCTATTCTCTCCAGTCTGACCGTCCGCGACGCTCATGTTGTTCGCAACGCTACCGCTACGACTGCGGGGGGATGTTAGAGATATATTTGGGTTACATGTATTTATTTTTTTTTGCATGGTAATACGTGTCTCATTTATATCATAAGGATCATAGTACAAGCCACGTACATACCGACCTGACAATACTGAAATGACAGCAGAACACTAACCTTTGCACATAGGAGCACCAGCCAAGAAGTAAAATTACGAACAAGACTGAAGAATCCTCTGAGCTTGGCACCAACGTCCGCCACCTGCCTCGCACCACCACAACAGCCACCAAAGGAGAAAATGACGGATCACCTTCACACCCGAGCTCAACGCGGCTCCATCGCTGATATGCAGCTTTGCGGACCTCCAAGGTGGCTCGCCAATAAAGGCGAAGCCATTGCCGTTGAACGAATCAGACCGGGGCAACACCCCGGACACGCCATCGAACTCCAGATCTGGCACCCCTGCCCAACTAAGACGTTGGAGGAGAAAACCATACCTGCCTACCACAAACCACGAACCCAGATCCACCATCTTCCAGATGCCGTCGATACAGACCACAATCTGCATCCGCTCCTGGACTACCTCCCAAACTCCGCGTCGGCGCTGGAGCAAACGCCGTCGCAGCGGCGGAGCCCGAGGACAAAGGTCCACCACAAGGATGCCGCCACCGCGGCGCCATCCTTGCTTGAACAGTCTGGTTTCCAAATCCACCCCAAAAGCGGATCGCCTCATTGAGGAAGGATCTGAAGATTTATTAGTCGGCGCCGTCATCACCATCGCTGAAGCCATGACAATGAACAACCCAAAACCCTAAGAAACTAATGCCTAAAACAGACCACACGCGTGGATCCGGCGACTCCCCTCACCACCGACGACCGAGGTCGTCGGCGAAGGGGAGCCGCCGGAGGACGGCGGCGGAGTAAGGCGCCCTGGCGGCGGAAGCAAGATCGCCTTTCTTTCTTCTCCTGGAAGAAAGGAAGCGAACTAGCGTTTGTCAATATGGGTTACATGTATTTGGTAGTTTAGGATTCCTACCTTATCTCTAGAAGAGGCGTCTTGCCCTCCAAGTCTTGTACTCAATATATACTCGCCCTCGAGGCTCAATAATACATCCATCATATTCCGCAACAATTCATCTCTCTCCCTTTTAACAATCCTGAGCAAACAGTCACTGCATTCCACGCCGCTCTCGCACTCGTGTGATTTATAGCCCCCACACCAAAATCTGAAAGAGTTTCCATTTTTTTCGCTTTTTTTTATATTTTGGCAAGCTCGGATTTTTTGTGTGTTATATCATCTAGAGGGTGTACGCAGATGGAGAGAAACATAAATGAGAGCAAGATTACACGATCAGTAAGACTAGGATAAGCAAAAGAACTTCCAACAATTATTCTATTTTCATCACCTGACAACTAGTATAAATTAACTACCCTAACCAATAACACCATAATATGTATGCGTGTTTTCAAATTACTCACCCATATGTGTGTTAATTTAAGAGATACATCTATCGATCAGAATATTTGTGTATTCATTAAGTGAGAACGTCCCACATACAAGGTGGGGTTGGTCATTCAACCGCATCTGCCACAAGGTAAGAAACACTAATTTCCACAAAATAATGGATATTGTGTTGTTTCTACTTTGTTTTCTTATTATAATTATTGGCAAACTTTAAATACTTTATTATGTTGTTTAATAGAATATGTATGATCATTTCACCTTTGTGTTTCTAGATTTAGTGCTTACTTGATTTGTGCGTATGTTTGCGATTCAAGGCTAGATTACTGAAATAGTTGGACCACAAAACTTGGAAAAAAGGATATCAAATGAGCGACCAAACTGTAGTCCATAACAGAACCGACGCAAACTTTGCGGGCAAAAGAACAAAACCCTGGGAATTTTTTATGCCAGCAGACGGAGACCTTCACGGTGACGGGTTTGATAGTCCAAATACATGGCTGGTTATCCCCATTGTCAGCTCCAGTGCGTCTGAACAGAATCATCTGCCTTTACTCATCATGTTCTTGATCCTGAGCAAACAGTCACTGCATCCCACGCCGCTCTCGCACTCGTGTGATTTATACACCCCCACACCTGCTGCCCCGGTGTCTCCGTCGTACTCCTCCGCCTATTTAAACAGCAAGCTGCTCCAGACCGCAAGTGCATCAGCATCAACCATCACAACCGCACCGCACAAAAGAGAGTGAGTACTGAGTAGAATTGTATTCGCCAGCTAGACTAGTGCAGCGCGCGCCATGGCCTAGAAGTCCTGTAGCACCATATAGCCTCGCTCCTGCTCTGCCTCGCACTGCTGGCGCACGCCGTGGCGGAGGCCTCACTAGCTTCCAGCCGCCGCCACCACGGAGAAGGGCGCCAGTGACAGGAGGAGCGGGCGCATCGGACGCGAAGAAGCTGTTCGTGGGCATGGGAGGCATGGGGGACCTGCCGGGGCTCCCGGCCGTCCGGGGCGGCTATGCCGGGGGCTTCGGTATCAACGGAGCCGGCGTCCTCACCGGCGTCACGGGCCCGCTCGGCGGCGTCGGGGGCGGCGTGGGGACTGCTACACTAGACCCCCGCGTGGAGGGAGATGACGGTATCTCTTTCTGAGTGTTCGGTGGTGGTGGCACCCCGTTTGGCGGGCTCGGAGGCAGGTACGGCGCCGGAGCCGCCGGCGCCGTGGCACCTTGATTACTTCGTCGCGGCCAAGCTAGGTATGGCGTTCTGGGACATGCATGTCTGTGCGTAACCGTCTGGCGTCCTGAGGCATGGTGGATCACGTTACCTTACATTGGGGAACCTAGAGCCTTGGAACGATGTAGCGCGGGGTTCAGACGGAGGTGTCCCGTGATTGAGGGTGCTCGCACGATAACTAGTGGCACGTGCGCGAGTTGTCGGAGCGTGACTGTAGCTAGTGAGGCTTGTGCTTGTGCTTGCGTTTGGTCGTGGCGTGTGAAAGTGACACGACTCGCGTGTATCTCGTGATGTCCTCGAGTTGGTGTGCTCGCGCGCTCTACGCTCTTTCAAACTCTGATATACTGTAGTATGTACTCCCTCCGTTCCGAATTACTCCCTCCGTCCGAAAATACTTGTCATCAAAATGAATAAAAGGGGATGCATCTAGATGTATTTTAGTTCTAGGTACATCCCTTTTGGTCCATTTTGATGACAAGTATTTTCGAACGGAGGGAGTACTTGTCTTGGATTTGTCTAAATACAGATGTATCTAGACTCATTTTAGTGCTAGATACATCCGTATCTAGACAAATCTAAGACAAGTAATTCGGAACGGAGGAAGTATATGCTTGTGTCTTTTGTCTATGTGATAAAATTCACAATCTGGAAAGACAAGGTTATGCCTTACTACTAATTGCGAACTACACACAGGGTAGTGTCGCCGATATGTGTGCTCACACAGCGAGTACTGACAAAATAGTAAAAGTGAGTTTAAGTGATAAATTATATAAGAATAATAGGATACGCAATAAGCTAGACCAGAGTAAGAAAACATATTATTCATGTTCATCCTCATTTCTAAAGAAAACCTAATTACTCAAAGTTTGAATCGAAGTCATCATGATAAAAATTGCCTTTCTGCGGGTGAACTTTATGAACTGAGGTCGAGTTCACTACCAATTGCCTTTCTACATATGAACTTTTCAGCAGTATTCACGCTTTCCCTTTGAAAAGGTCCAGTTCACTGCATATGCCGACTCATGGGAGGCTCTCACCTGGGTCGTGTCCCACACTCCCACTCTCACGATGACGGGCCTTGGCTTGCCGACCACGCCGACTTCTCCCGCGTCTACCTCGGGGGTGACAGCTCCGGCGCCAACATCGCGCAGCACATGGCGATGCGGGTGGGCGCGGAGGGGCTGGCCCAGGGCGCCAAGATCCACGGCCTCGTCATGATCCACCCCTACTTCCTGGGGAGCAACAAGGTGGGCTCCGACGACCTCGACCCCACGGCGCGGGAGAGCCTAGCGAGCACATGGCGCATCATGTGCCCGACGACCACGGGGGAGGACGACCAGCTCATCAACCTGTTGGTGGACGGCGCGCCGGGCCTCGAGGCCCTGGCATCCGGGCGCGTGCTGGTGTGCATTGCCGAGGGCAACGTGCTCCGCGACCGCGGCCGCGCTAACTGCGACCGGCTCAGGGCGAGCGGCTGGAGCGGGCAGGCGGACATATGGCAGGCGCCGGGAAAGGGGCACACGTTCCACCTCCTTGAGCCGTGCTGCCAAGAGGTTGTCGCGCAGGACAAGGTCATCGCCGAGTTCCTCAACCGTTGACTACTCGCTGGCCGCCGAAGAGAGGAGTCAATTGCATCCTCTTCACCATATCTGCTTGGGTTGGGAAATAAGTGCAGGTCTGTCGTTCCTTTTATGGATGCCGCCTTTCGGGTTCAGAATTCAGATTTGTCTGATTGTTGTTTTGTTTATGGGTCTGTGAATTTGTTCATAGTTTCTGGCATCGGTACAGTATATGTTTTACACCATATGAGAACTGTTGGTGGAGTCATAGTTTCATACAGATTATGTAGTACACTTTTTTTGGCCATGTTGTGGATACGAGTGGATTATAGGTTAGGAACACAGCTAGATTTGCTGGAATATCTCGATAGATGATGTTTTGGGTCGAGTTATCAAATGCTATTGGTTTTATTTTAATCTAAAACGCTAGTCCCTTCGACCCAAAATAAGTGTCGTGGTTTTAGTACAAATTTGAGCTAAAACCATGAGACTTATTTTAAATCGAAGGGAGTAAGGCTTTTTTTTACCTTTTTTTTAAAGGAAATGCTTTTACCTACACGTGGAGAAAGTTATCTTCCTGTTGTTTGCCAAAACCAACGTTGAACAACTCAAGCTCTAAGATCTGATCCAACTGGGTTAAAGGCAAGCATTGTCCACTAAAATTTTTTGTAACTTCAATAGCAATGTTTGTTTGCGATAGTGACGTGTAGTGGGCCGCCAAGTATCGGAGCAGTTCGTGAGGCAGTTTACTCTGGTTTTTGCCCTCCTCAGTTTTTATTTTCAAACAGGTTTTATATTGTGTGGTTTACTGGCCTGCCTGGTTTGTGCTATTTTTTGAGGTTTTCTTCCCTGATCTCATGATTTCCTATAAGCTTTATTTTTGAAAAATACTACTTCCTCCGTCCGAAAATAAATGTCTCAACTTTATACCAACTCTGGTACAAAGTTGTACTAAACTTGAGACACTTATTTTGAGGCGGAGGGAGTAGACTTTTAGAAAGTACTATGTTTGAATTTTTTTAACACGTTATATTTGAAATTGTAGATAAATTCTTATTTTAATAGATTAGTGAAACTGAATAAGGAAAAAAAAAATAGCCAAACTCACCACAAAACGTGTCAACCATGCTCGCTCTTTCCATTAGCGATAATGGGCTAGCGCAATATCTATTGGTACCGGGGTTTCTATTTTACAAGAGGTTGTATCTGTAGTGGGCTGGCCCAATATGAACGGGCTGCGGAAGTTAAAGAAGATGTTGATTTTGACATGAGAACGGTGTTTTCCTGGGTGCGTCGGCAGTGATTTTTGATGGGGTGGTTGATCCTCCTACTCTCGAAGCACATGCATGTAGAGAAGCCATTGCCTTGGCGAACGACCTCCATGGGTCATCAACGAGCTTCGAGATGCCACAAACTTCGGCCCCTACTGCATGATTCTCAGGGATATTCAGACCCGGGCAGAGGTACTGCAAGATGTCTCCTTTAGACATGAACAGCGGAATCCAATTGTGAACCACATAGATTAGCCAAGCTAGCTACTTACTTAGATGTGGGCAGACATGTTTGGTTGGATGATCCACCAGCTCACCTTTGTATCCCTCGTTTTATTAACTTTGAATAAATGCATGTTGTTTCTAAAAAAAAAGATGTCGATTTTAACATGAGGTTGTCATTTTACACTACAATTTTGAAGTTAGCCCATAATCCTTTTCCATTTTTCTAAGAAACTAAGTTTTTCTCCTTTGTTTTCTTAGTCTTCCAGGAATGTATAATATGCCACCATACACGATGGTCACTTCCACATCCAAGGCTGCCTAAAAGTAGGTTGTGTTGAGAAGTTATATTGATATATATGCCGTGGATGTGCTATTTACTTTCTATTTTTCACTTCAACGACCGGCACAACTGCATCTCAATCCTTTTATGACCTTCTCTATTTGGTGCTGGTATCTCGGATCCACTATGGTAGTTATTGTTGTTTAGCAACATATATATAACACTTTCTTAGTCCATGGGTATTGAAGAATGTATGTTCTTTCTGCAATTCATTTGAATATTTCAGTCTATGACATGTGCATTTTTACTCGTAACTCTTAGCCATGTCATAATAGCATCCCGCGTCGTTCTTCTATGTGTGTCAACAAGCCTAACTGTCGACCATTTATTTTCGTCGTGGTCTAAGAAAGGTCTCAAATTACATCTATGTTCCAATAAATCTTCTGTGTGTTCTGTATTTATGTTCTCTCCTACTCCTTTTCTCCCCCCCCCCCCTCTTAACATTTTCTTCGACGACATGTAGGGAGGTTGTTGCGCAAGGCCGGAACAAATAATTTGAACAAAGAGCAAATGTCAGTAATTTACATTGGTGCCCTGCCTCACAGGCCCATACGAAATTCCATATAGGAAAACAGAATGACATGGAAGCTAGACAAGGCCTAGGAAAACACAGATGGGTCGGGTCAAGAATATAACTGAAAAACCATGCAGCCCATTAGTAGGACGATGGGGAAGGAGGGCTACATGTGTATATGCTAATTAGACACCCATTTTTCAATTAGTTTTCCTCTCGTGTTTTAGTGTTGTGTTTGATTGTGCATATAGAGGGAAATATGTGTGTTGATATGTTGATCTTAAGCTCCTCCTTCCGTCTCTATTTTTCAACTTGAAAGAGGAGCAAACTAGACATACATACAACCAAAATGAAACATGTATGTATACAAACAACAATGTACATACACATCAGAAAACCTGGCCAAATAAGTAGGTTACAAACCTTTTAAGATCTCCCCACCCCCCATCCGCTCCGCCCCTGCTAGAAAGATAGAAGGAACATAACAGACAACTAGGCACCCTTGTGATTTGATCTAACTGAGGAAATCTGATCATGACTCAAATACAAATTATTCATTCACCAAATAAATAGTCCCCCAAAAAAGGATATGGTTTGCAACCCGTGCAAGTAGTTGCACCTGAGGATGCTAAAACAAATATCCAAAACAAAATGGAAAATGATGAATAGTAATTCCCACCGCCTCGAAGCAGCTTGAATATAGTAAGTGCACTCTCCGAATATGGGAAGATTGTTTTTCATCATTATTAGTGTAAGTATTTTCTCCTAAAATTGAGAGAGCTTGTAGAAATTGGGGTGAATGAGGCTATAAAGCACACATTCGTATATGTTGCCATTGTTGATGAGAAAGTACTTCACCATGTTTTATCAGCTTGTGAGACCACTAGATCCTTCAATCTTCGTGCATGTGGTGCCCTTTTTAGTTTTACCTCTGGTTGCCATCTTCATCTTTGATGGTACAACCATATGTTTGGCACGTCACGAGTCAGCCATTTCATATGATTGCACAGTCTCCTTACTTCAGGTGGCTTTACACTACTAGGAAAAGGGCTATAGATAGGATTGATTCTAATGGCGCACCGTGGAGGCAGTGCGCCACTACTATATACTAATGGCGCACCTGTTCCTGATACGCCATTAGAGTGGAAGACACTAATGGCGCACCGTGGACAGGGTGCGCCATTAGTATGAATTTATTTTTTCCATTTTCCCATACATACTAATGGCGCATGAGGTCTACAATGCGCCATTACTATATATAACTTCTAATGGCGCACCAGTCAGGCTGTGCGCCATTACTGTAAATTTTGTTTTATTCTTTTTTTTTGCAAAACTACTAATGGCGCACGCTCTGCTGATGCGCCATTAGTAACCAGGGTTTCTAATGGCGCATCGGCAGAGGGTGCGCCATTAGTAACCTGGGACCAACAAGATATTTTGGACAGCCCACACCTACCCACTCACTGTCTCCACTTCATTCTATCCACCTCCTTCTCCAAGATTTCGGCCATCTCCTCCTCCTCACCTCATTTCCACCATAGATTCAACAAAATTAAGTGGTGAAATTACCTTTTTTTGATAGGTAAGTAAGGGAAAGCTATCTTCATGATATAGATCTACTTTTTTTTCTCCCTAGCTAATGATGATGATGATGATGATGATGAGGCGAAGCAGGACACGGAAAGTCGTCGCAAAGGCAAAAAGGCCAAGAAGACCGGAAATGACTACCCTCCCGCGTGCTTCACTCTAAGTCAGGAGGAGATCGAGCAGTTTTTCACCAGACTCCTAGGAGTAAAACTTCCTTACGGTTACGCGGGGAAGATAAGCAGATACCTAGACCCAGCGAAGCAGAAGTTCAGCGGGATGAAGCCTCATGACTGTCACGTGCTGATGACGCAGATACTTCCAGTTGCAATCCGTGGGATCATGGACGCGCACGTCCGTGAAACGCTATTTGGCCTGTGCAACTTTTTCGACGTCATCTCTTGGAAGTCGATTGGCGGAGGCAACTCGAAGGCTACAGAAGAGATCGTGGTGATACTATGCGAGCTTGAGATGTACTTCCGCCCGCATTCTTCGACGTTATGGTGCATCTGCTGGTCCATATAGTGGAGGATATCATCCAACTCGGGCCGACGTCCTCGCACAAAGATGATGCCATTCGAAAGGATGAATGGTGTCATCAAAGGATACGTTCGCAACATGTCACGCCCAGAGGAAAGCATAGCCAGGGCTTTCGATCAAGAGTGCATCTCCTATCGCACGAATTATCTAGGCATCGAGAACCCGCTGGTCGCCCGTCAACAGCACCTCGGCAGCTCGCTGGATGGGGTCACCATGAGGGTCGCCGAAATGCATGTCGACTTCGAGGGTCGACTCGCCGACTTTGAAAGAGCAAACCTAGTCGCTACAACACATAGACGTGGTCGATCCTTGGGTGGTAGAGCACAAAACCTTTATTAAGAAGACGACAATGACCGAGGCCAACAGAGGACGGACGGAGATATACTCAAAGAGCACAACTCATGTTTCACGTGTTGGTTCAAGTAGAAGCTTCGTCGCACTTTTACGTGAGGATTCTTCCGTGGAAGAACAACTCATATTCGCCTTTGTCACAGGCGCCGAGCACAACCTCGATGACCTATGAGGCGACGATATCAACGGCTACACATTCTACACCGAGGACAAGGACATGAAGAGCGATGGTTATCGAACTCCGGGTAACGATGGAATCCTACACCGTAACGATAAGGACAGATACTACGGAAGGATCGAGGAGATCCGGGAGCCGAGGTACGTTGGAGAGAAGGTCCCGATGTTCCGTGTCGATGGGCCAAAACGTCATAAAAGAAGACCGTATTTCACCACCATGGTTATACCCGGCCAAATCCAAGATCATGGGCGCAAACGTCACCGCGAAAAATGAGCCATGGGTACGGCTTCCCAAGTGGACCAATGCTTTTCATTACCGACCCGCCAAAGCCCGGTCGTGTTGTCGTGAGGAGAGGCAAAGGAAGATCATCGGAATGGATGGAGTAGCCAATGAGCAAGACTTCGACAAGTATGGCGACCAAGATCGAACATGACGACGACGATGAAGTAGCAGACACACCACAAGAAGAAGCAGGACCACCCTACCTAAAGGACGTCTGCTCCACGTAAGAACTCCGCTTGTGAAAAAGAAGGGCAAGAAGATTGTGAACAGATAGCTAGCTAAGACCGATTGTATTTAAATCGTAGTCTTCATTTCTCGATTGTATTTCATGGGCACTTTTGATATCATGAATATTTTTAAACATATTTTTAATTTTTTTTGAACATATTTTTATAAAAAATATTACACTGTTATAATTTAAACAAGTTTGATAAACACAAATAAATATAAAAATATTTTTAATTTTTTTTGAACATATTTTTTTTTTTTTTTACTATTTTTAATGGGCACCCGCACTTTTTGAACATATTTTTAATTATTTTTTACTATTTTTATAAAAAATATTACACTGTTATAATTTAAACAAGTTTGACAAACACAAATAAATATAAAAAACAGCATTTAAAATGCATAAAAAATATTACTGTTATGATTTAAACAAGTTTGAACATATTTAAACACAAATAAATATAAAAAACACCATTTAAAATGCATAAAAAATATTGGGGATCCTGGGAATCGAACCCAGGACCTCCTGGTGTGTGTGCTGTGTGCTAACCAATCAGGCTAGTGGGTGGGTTCTGTTGTAGATAGGGTTGGGCTGTAGATATGGCTACTAGGCTAGGTTAAAATAAAATTCTAATGGCGCACCGAGTGGTGGTGCGCCATTAGAATAGTTGTACTTATGGCGCACCGGGTTGTGGTGCGCCATTAGAAAGCTTCCTCCTCCACCTATTCCCCTCCGCCTCTCTCCCTCGCCAGATCCCCCACTGACCTAACGTCTGCTGCCGCCCGCCTTGACCCCACGACGCCCGACCCTGCCGGACTCCACCCCCCGCCCACGCCCGCCCCCCCGCCCACCGCCGCCCCCACCCTGCCGGACTCCACCCCCCGCCTCCACCCCGCCCCCCCCCCCGCCGCCCGACCCTCAACGTCCTTGCCTTCCTCCTCGTTGTCGGGCGCCGAGCAAAGAACGCAGCACCGTGACGCCCCGACCATCCTCCTCCCTTCCTCCTCCTCCTCCCTTGCCCCTCACTGCGCCAGGCTGATGGCCCCTTCTCTGTCTTGGTGGCAAGGTCTCTGGCGCCTCACGACACCGACGCCCACTGCTGATCCGCACACCTCGTCAACCCCGCCCTGCACGAGCTCGCCATCGTCTTCCTCTCGGTGAGATGCACCGTTCCCCTCCTCCTTTCGTTAATCAACATTTTCAGGTTTAGGTTCTGTTAACTGAAAAAGTTTAGGTTTTGTGGTAACTGTAGTATTATACTTGCTCTAGAGCATTCCAAGACTTTGGGATGCACCCAGTCATCTAGTATCTTTCTCCAATCTATAGCATGCATCTATGAAATGGGAATGCATTCCAGTTATTGAGACAGGACACTATATATCTCTGGGATATACTACTTCTAATTAAGTACACTAGTGTAAAAGACGCTCTTATATTATGGGACGGAGGGAGTATCTTTTTTCGTAATAAACACTTTTGAACAACGAAATCTGCAAATTACTCTTCTTTGCGGCAGGATTTTCCTGTATCCATGTCTTTGATGATTTGCTGCTTCTTCAACTCCAACTTGCCTCAGGTCCACTTCCACAAACCAATCACACCAGAGCTCGGCAACCGCCATTTCAATTCTACCAAAGCAAGCAAGTGCTCCTTTTATTTTCGAAAATAGCACCGATTGACGGCAATACCAAGACTTTTTGAAATAGAGATCACCTAACGGCAGCCAAGAGGTTGGCTAGTACTCAGCTGCAGGTTGGCAATACAATAGTTAATCGAGCATCGCACTCCATCGCACTTAGGGGCGGCGTAATTAAGTTAGATGCCAACATTGTTAAGCTATAGTAGTGTCCAAGCGGCAAATAGGGCATATATCACGCCAGATCCGTATTATCACCGACCGAGCATGTGGGATGATGTTGATGTTTTGTTTTTGCACATGTTACCTCTCGAAGACTTCCATACTTGTAGACAGGTTCAACACTTCAACTGAAGAATAGCGCAACCCAGCGCTGGATGATGATGTGCAAGACAGTGTTAACTTATGAGGAAGTCGATTATCTCCTCTCGTTGTGTAGCAGAGGAGGACAATTGGAAGAGTTTTTGAAAGGTTTTGATGTTGAAAAAGTTTAGGAGATTTCTCTGTTTCTGCTTGCTGCATTTGACAAGATCATGTTCTTTCAGATCAAAAGTTCATAGTATCATTAGTTGAATCTGCAGATTTATTTTCTCTCTGAAAAAACTGACCTCCCTTTTCAGTTCAAAAGAAAAGATTACAGTGAACAATGATCCAATTGGTATCACACTTCTTTTAGTAAGTGTATAAAAAAGATATCATCAAACAAATCCTATAGTTATTGTCTCTGTTCATGCTTATCTCTGCACAAATAGTTGTTGCAACGGGCTATTGGAACTTTCGATGCTCAAAACTTGCTTCCATGCTCGCTTCAGATATCACACGACAAGATACTACTCCATATACTACTAATACTACTACTGTATTTCATTTCAAAGTTCAAAATGCTGGTACTTGAGATTTTCATTTCCAATGAGTGATGTTTTTCCTAGCAGCGAAAAATAGTAGTAGCCATGTACTAGGAGTGCATTTTTATTCTAGGGTGATGGATAGATCTAGTGAGTACTGCATTTCAGTTAACTGTTATGGACAATTGTCAATTTTCGTAATGATGATGGAACATTATAAAGCATTAATTGTACTCAAAGGTATATGAAGGATGATGATCATCTTGCTAGTTTGTTGGGTTTTGTCTCCCACCATTGTGTCGTGATGAATTTGCAGTACCCGAGAGGTTCTTGAGTTTGCCGGAATGTCGATTAACTTCCGTTCAAGCAAATTCGGGTACTCCATATGTCCTATTTTCAGCAAAGGTCATGCTGAAATTTTCCGTGAATTTTAGCATGACTTTGCTAAAAATAGGACATATGGAGTACTTGCGACTAATGCATGTTTTATGATCTGTTGTAAGGGTACTAATTGGTCTCTTCGCTGCTTATCGAGATGGCGGAAGTAGCCACCGCCGATCTACGACACCGCAAAGACGAGTTGGATGCTTCCAGTTCTTCACTATCATACTTGAGGCTTCAGATTGGATCCATGACGCTGGTATATAAACGAGAGATCTCCCTTCACCCATCTCATTATGATATCTGTTGTTTGCTACATCACTCATTTTCCCAAACCGCAGAGGCTGCCCGACAGTTTTATGAACATGCTGATGGGTGAAGATCCGCCAATAATGTGAAGCTGCGACAGCCGGCAGCGGGTTTCGCAGCATGGGATGTGCAACATGATCAAGAAGGGCCACATGTACTTGTCTCGTGGGTGGGAGAACTTCTACCGCGCTCACGACCTGCAGCTGGGGTACTTCCTTGTCTTCAGTACGACGACGACGCCAACATGCTCATCGTGAAGGTGTACAACAAGACTATGTGTCGCATGCGATCTACGCCGATGATGATGCGGTACATTCGCCTCTTCTTATTCCTCTACATTTGGCTTTGTCTCACATCGATTGTTAACGGTCATTGTTGCATTTTGGACAGGTAGGAGCAGCAGAAGAATGACATCAACTGCCAAAGCAAAGAATGACTATGGCTGTAGCGAAGCAAGAAGCGATTGGTCAGAAGCGAAGCAAAGCAGCGATTCTCGCACCAAAGATAGACAACAAGAAGGATGATCCGGACTGGAGTGCGGGAGAAGAGGAGCAGAGTGAGGATGAGGAGCTGCATCATGACGATGGGCATCAGCCGAGGATGACCTAGCGCTGGTGGTGGTGACCAAGGGCAAGAGATGGTGGTGGCTGACCATGGGCAAGAGATGGAGGTGGCTGAGGATGACCTAGCGATGGTCGTGCTCAAGGTGGCCTCGCGATGGTGGTGGTGCTCGACAATGACCACGCACCGGTGGTGGCGCCGGCGATCCCACACTGGGCGACATGACCACGCCAATTGTGGTAGAAGACTACATCCCACTACCTCCACCGCCTCCACCGCCCGCCACTCTAGGCGCATCAGGGAGATGAAGGAGAAGAAGGAGAAGAACTGCCTACTTTGTCAGGTATGTGAGATCTCCTATAGGTTAGCTATCCAAAATGATATATATATATACTTAGTTACCTATGTTATCTCTAATATGCTTAGTTTCCTATAGGTTAGCTTCATTTTACCTAAGTTGGCTCTAATATACTAACTTAGAGCTTATATGCTTAGTTTCCTATAGGTTAGCTCCAAAATAACTTATGTTAGCACAAAATGATCAAGTTTACATAATAAGCTTATAGTCTTTTTCTTAATCTTCTTCTTTTCCAAAATGACATAGGTTAGCTTCATTTTACCTAAGTTGGCTCTAATATACTAACTTAGACCTTATATGCTTAGTTTCCTATAGGTTAGCTCCAAAATAACTTATGTTAGCACAAAATGATCAAGTTTACATAATAAGCTTATAGTCTTCTTCTTATTCTTCTTCTTTTCCAAAACTCTTCTTATTCTTCTTCTAGTGTTCTTCCTCTTCTAGTATTCTTCTAGTCTTCTTCTTTTTCTTCTTCTAACTTCTTGTTTATCATTTTGCAGATTTGATTTAATTGACGGAAGCTTGCGTGGATGGGGTGCTTCTTTTCCATTTGTGTTTTTATTTTGTATCAATGTGAAACTTTTGTGAATTGATGGATAACGGTGTTGGATGAACAATGTGAAACTTTTGTAACGACGGAATTATGTGTTGGCTATGTACGTATGTATATATGATGAAACTTGTGTGTTGGATATGATTGCTATATGGATGCTTGTTGTATATATATATGTGTTGAATATCTCATATGTGAAATAGTGACCTGAGATTAAGAAGAAAAGAATTAAAAAAGTTGTTACTAATGGCGACTACAATGTGCTGCTACTGTAAGTATAGCAGATTATAGTGGCGCACCGTGAGCAGTATTAATGGCGATCGCTCATGCACCATTAGAATACCAGATTCTAATGGCGCACATGTGGTGCGCCATTAGAAAAAAATTCTAATGGCGTGATGCCAGTGGCGCACCAGCCATGCGCCATTAGAAGGCAAAACTGGTGCGCCACTAGCATGCCTTTTCCTAGTAGTGTTAGGTGCATATCACTATGAGTAATCCATTGATATGACCTCATGCAGATCAACTATATTGATGTATTGATTGATAATGTCATACTAAGTCTACAGGCAACATGTATATTGTGGTGGCCTCTTTTTATTGTGCACATGCGACATTTGTAGTGTTAAGTAATTTATCACAGATGTAAAAATACATATGGGAATAACTAGGCTACACAATAGACACATATAGGGAGTGATTCCTTTTTTTTTGATCAGGAACGCCTTGCATTCCCAGGTTACACTGGACCGACCAAATCAGCGGCCATAGCACGAGTTACATCAAACGGTGGGTCTGACTGCCACACAAGCTGGCTCCCTGGCTCTGCTTTCGAACCTACATCAGCAAGCAAATGAGCCGGGAGATTACATGCCCTAGGACAGAACAAGACTTTGTGATCAATAAAGCCCAACTGCAGGAGGTACTTGGCTTCATGGAAGAGCACACCAAGAGCACTCCGGTCCTGAGATGTGGCATTCATGGCAAGCTGGAGAGTCTGGCAGTCAGTCTCATAGTGCACACGTCCCATCCCAAGCGATTCAGCAGTCTGGATGGCCTTCAATAACGCTTCAGCCTCCCCATGTAGCGCGCTACTCAGGTTCAGAAGCCTGCCTGCTGCTGCCAAAATAAACTCTCCAGAGTTGTCCCGAGCTACTAGACCCCATCCTCCCTCTCCTTTGTCAGGCTGGAACGCCGCATCTACGTTAATCTTAATGGTATTCAGCGGGGGAGCAATCCATTTGGGGGATGGGGTTGGGGTTGGGGCTCGTTTCACCTTGCCGACCAAGAACTCCATCCACTCCTTCGTCCGATATCCCACTCGAGCAGTAAAGCCCTCTGCGTCGACTCGTTTCTTCTGATGGTTTGTATTATTGCGCTCCGACCACCAGGACCATAGCAGGCAGATTGTACGCAACTTGATTTCCTCGGGAAGCTTGAAAACTGTCGCTAGCAATTCAGAAGGGGTGTCCCAGAGCAGGAGTTGTTGCCTGGTATACTCAAGACCACAGTAACGCCACATGATCTTGACCTCCTTACAGCGCAGGAATAGATGCCCCCCATCTTCAGCCTGACGGTGGCATAGTGGGCACAGGACATCTAGCTCCACGCCAAGTCTTTCGACATTACGAAGGAGAGGATGGCTGTTTAGAGCAAATCTCCACATGAAGTGATGGACCCTAGGGGGCAAGGTGTCTTCCAGAGAGCTTGCCAAAACCGAGATTTATTCTCCTGGCCGGTCGAGCTAGCACCCCTCTGGCGCGTTTTTTGCTGTTGCAACAGATGCACATAAACCCTGTAGGCTGATCTGACCGAGAAAAGGCCTTTTTTATCAAAGTGCCGAGCCACAAAATCCTCGAATTGGTCATAGATTGGGATACTCAGAATTGTTTTCACATCCTCTGGACTGAACGTTTGCTGGACCAATTCCTTATCCCACCACCTTGAGATTGGGTCAATGAGCTCGGACACCCTTGTCAACAAGTGTGCACCTTGAAGGGTACGTGGCCGGCGGGTGTCATTTGAGGGAAGCCATGGGTCCTCCCACATGTTAATCCTTTCTCCCGAACCCACCCTCCAGATCATACCCGCCTTAATAACTTGAATGCCTTGGAGAAGACTGCGCCACACATAGCTCATGCCTGGACTAGCTTCAGCTTTAAGCACATCACCGTGAGGGAAGTACTTAGCTTGGAGAACACGCGCACATAAGGACTCAGGATTTTGGATCAGGCGCCACACTTGACGTGTTAGCATGGCAATATTGAATGCGTGCAGATCGCGAAAACCCAAACCCCCCTGTTCCTTTGGCAGTGTCATTCTTTCCCAGCCCACCCAGTGATGTCTATCCTCTTCTTCCTGATTTGCCCACCAGAAATTACACACCATTTGGCTGATACTGTCACACAAAGCTTTTGTAAGGTCAAAGCAGGACATGGCGTACGTGGGGACAGCTTGGATAACAGCTTTGATTAGAACCTCCTTGCCAGCCTTTGAGAGAAGCTTAATTTTCCAACCCTTCAGGATTTCCCAAATCTTCTCCCGGAGGTACTCAAAGCACTTTTACCTGGACTGCCCTACATAGCTCGGCAGGCCTAGATACTTGCCTTGTAAACATTCAGAGCGCAAGCCTAAGAGAGTTAAGAGTTGGGTTTTCAGGCGGTGAGGAGTGTTTTTGCTGAAAAACACTGCAGATTTATCCCTGTTTATCACTTGGCCGGACCCCAGTTCATAAACATGCAGTATGTGGTTGATCGTCTGAACACTCTCCGGTGTGGCTTCAAACAGCAGCAGTGAGTCATCGGCGAACAGAAGGTGACTGACGGAGGGAGCTCCCGGTGCTAGTTCAATTCCTTTGATCTGGTTCATGTTTTCGGCATGTAGAAGTAATGCCGAAAGTCCCTCAGCGCACAAGAGGAACAAATACGGCGAAATTGGGTCGCCCTGACGAAGGCCTCTCCCCGGAATCACCTGGTCCGTGCAAGCACCATTTACCTTAAATATATAAGTCACCGTCCGAATGCACTTGCTGATCAGCCCCACAAAATCTTGGGTAAACCCCAATTGCAGCATAACTTTCTCCAGGAACGACCACTCTACACGGTCATAGGCTTTGCTCATGTCGAGTTTTAAGGCAGCATAAGATTTCTTCCCCGTTCTCTTTCTTTTCAGAAAACGTGTCATTTTGTAGGCCAGGATAGTGTTATCCGAAATAAGGCGACCCGACACGAACGCACTCTGATTAGGTGATATAATCTCACCCAAAATGCACTTCAGCCTGTTGGCGATGACCTTGGACACCAGCTTGTATACGACGTTGCATAGGCTAATAGGGCGAAGATCCTTTAACATTTCTGGGCTCTGCACCTTTGGGATTAGCACTACAAGAGTGTCGTTCCATCCCTCCGGCATACTGCCGCCACGCAACACCTGTAACACCTCGCGCACCACATCATCACCAATCAACTGCCAATAATGCTTATAGAACACAGCTGGGAGCCCATCCAAGCCAGGAGCCTTCAAGTCACCAAAATCGTCAAGTGCCCTCTTTACCTCTTCCCTTGTGAACTCCGCAGAGAGGAATTCATTCATCTGATCAGTCACCTTGGGTGCTATCTGCTATACGAGATAGAATATCCGGAGCATCTGCACCTGCCATGGGGGTAAACAAGGAGGAAAAATAGTTAGTAATATGGGCCTTCATTCCTTCTTCATCTTCCACCACCACCCCATCATCTCGCTTCAGCTTCTTGATAGTATTCTTTATTTTCCTCTCCGAAGCATACGCCTGAAAGTAACGTGTATTACGGTCACCATTGACGAGCCAATTAGCATGCGCTCGCTGCCTCCACACAAGGTCTTCTTGCTCCTCTAACTTCTCCAATTTGAAACAGAGAGTTTGCTCCCTCCTCAGTTGACTCTCCGACAGTGGAAGCTTCCTGACCTTCTCCAGTTCTCCTTCAATTTTTTTGATTCTCTTACATAGATCGCCCAGAACCTCCCTACTCCATGTATCTAGTGCACTGATCACCGTGTGAAATTTCTCCTTTACTTCCGCCCCCTGCGCACCCTCCCACGCTTCCTTTACTATCCCATCGCAGCCATCCTCCAAAGAACCATCTCGCCAAATTGCCGTACTATCAAGGGGGCTCGATGAGTAGCTTGATCGTATCATTCGTGAGATAGAATATCCGGAGCATCTGCACCTGCCATGGGGGTAAACAAGGAGGAAAAATAGTTAGTAATATGGGCCTTCATTCCTTCTTCATCTTCCACCACCACCCCATCATCTCGCTTCAGCTTCTTGATAGTATTCTTTATTTTCCTCTCCGAGCATACGCCTGAAAGTAGCGTGTATTACGGTCACCATTGACGAGCCAATTAGCATGCGCTCGCTGCCTCCACACAAGGTCTTCTTGCTCCTCTAACTTCTCCACTCACGCAGAAACGTATCTAGTGCCTTGATCACCGTGTGAAATTTCTCCTTTACTTCCGCCCCCTGCGCACCCTCCCACGCTTCCTTTACTATCCCATCGCAGCCATCCTCCAGCAACCATCTCGCCTCAAAACGCAGAAACCGCTGGCCCCTAGCCGCTCTCTGGACTCTCGGGCTGCCATCCCTCATCAACACCATGGGTGGATGATCAGAATGGCGGGGGTCCCCGTTCACAATTTTATAAGCTGGAAAACGCTGGCACCACTCCGGAGTCGCCACCACCCGGTCCAACCGCTCACGAATATATCCATCAACACGATAGTTTTTATTCCTCCAAGTAAAAACATCTCCCTCGAAACCGAGGTCATGAAGATTACAAAAGTCTAGAGCATCACGAAAATTTTGCATGTATCTATGAGCACGTGGCACACCACCTTGCTTCTCATGACTAAATAGAACTTCATTAAAGTCCCCCATACAAACCCATGGAAGATTAATCTGGTGTTGAAGCGTACGAAGAAGCCGCCAAGTCTCGACCTTCCTTTCAGTGTGTGACTCCCCGTAAATCCCAGTTAACCGCCACTTGAAACCATCTTCTTCCTCCACCACCGCATCAATATGCATTCTTCCCATCCATCTAACCGTCACATTTATTCCTCGCCTCCATAGCAGAGCTAAACCACCACTCTTGCCATCATTATTCCTAACTTCCAAATTGTGTAGACCTAACATATCTCGGAACTTCCCCATCCTCCTCCTGTCTAGTCTTGTTTCACACAAGAAGAGGATGTCGGGGTCCTCCTTCTTCTGGAGATCCAGAAGACCACGAACTGCCGGCCTATTCCCCAATCCCCGGCAGTTCCAAGCGATAAGCTTCATTTGGGCTCGCCGGGCTGGCATGGCAGCCCAGCGTTTGTGTCAATACCCACGTTTTCCTCCATCTCCATGTCCTGTTTCAGTTTCTTCCTACCATCTTCCTCCATTCCATCCAAATCAGAGGCTACCCTCTTCCTCCCTTCGCCCTTCTCTTGTGTCCCATCCACTACGCCCCTGTATACTCACCCTTCTGCACTCTGCCTGTAACTTTTTTGTACCGCCCCGGAGTCCTCCCTTTCGTTTCCTCCTTCTTGTCAGTTCGCAAAGTCCTCCGGGTCTCAGGTTTGTCGGTCTGCATGGCCACTTCCTGCATGGCCTCAGTACGGGTGCCTCCGATGGTCTCCACCACAGCCTCCGTGTACTGCTCCACCCCCTTCCCTAACTTGCTCCCTTCATTGTTTGCACTAACCAAATCACTTGCTTGTACTTCATTACGTGGAGGGGTGTGAGTTGTTGCAGTCCCTTTTGTCCGCTCTCCCATTGGCTGCATGTCCTCTGTGTATGTTCCAGGGCCTATGCAGCCTTTCTTCCCCCCCTCATTTTGCCCTGTCTGAACCTTGTCCACCTCATTTGTTTCCGGGAACGTTAGTCGTTTAGGCATTCCTTCCGGCTCCACCCCCGAAATCTTCTTTAAAGGACTAGTAACCTCCTGGCCTCTCTCCTCCTCTTCAACAATGTCAGCCCAACTCTTATTATTCTTCCTCCAAGACGGGGCGTCGCTGGCAGACACCGATCTACCTTTCCATGCACCAATACCACGGCTACTAACTGCACGCCTACCTGATATTGCCTGGCTATCCCCCCAGCGATTTCTCCCCTCCAGACCGCCTCTCCTTGGCATAAAGGCACGCAGCCATGGCCCAAACTGTTGACGCTCACCTTTCCTCCGTTTAATTCCACACAGCTTCTCCACATGGCCTAGGATCCCACACACATAGCAGAAATCTGGAAGATACTCGTACTCAAAAGGGCACCAGTTCTTCACATCCTCCTCCCCTATCTTCTTTGCAGACCCGTCCAGCTCCATAGTGGCACTGTTTCCTTCCTTCCCATCATCCAAGGTAAAGCCCCTCATGAGCGGCACCTTAATGTTCATCCGCACCTTAATCCTAAGAAATTTACCCACTGCCCTACCATCCGCCCTTGCCTCCATGTCTAACACCTCACCAATCTCAGCCCCAATCTGCTCCCCCGCCTCCCTGCACATTAGATCAAACGGGAGCCGAAGAACTCGGACCCAGATGGGAATTGTATCGAAATTATAGTCCTCCAGTCTCTTACTTCCATCATAGTCTTCAAGGACAAGGAGATCATTACCAAACTCCCAGGGTCCTCCCTCCAACGCCATACGTTTCCCCGACTCCTGGCCAAAGGTAAACATGAACTTATTCTCGCCGACCTCCTTACAATCCAGACCCTTAATAGGGCACCAGATCTTGCCCAAAGTTTCCGCCATTGCCTCCACGAACACTGGTTTCTCCGAGAACAATTTCGCCAGTGCTTGCGGTTCCACCACACCTGCCTTACCGGAGCCAGCCCATCCGATCTTAATGCTCTTCCTCTCCTTCTCAGTCAATTTCAGGTTCTGTAGCAGTCCTTCTACCTTCTCCATGTCCGCCACGAACAGATCACAAAAACTGGGTGACGAACTGGTGTACGATCGCAAGCCCCAGAACTCACGAAAGGCCTATGGTGTAGGGAAAGGATGTGGCGGAGAGACCAGCGGAGGTGGGCGAGAGGCTAGACGCAGACCAACACAACCCGTCGCCGGTGAGGTTGCGGACGTGAGGGAATCTAGGTTGGCTGATGGGCGGCGGCACCGAAACCCTAGATCGCCTCCACGATCGCCAGGGAACAAACTAACCGCCACTCACGGGGCGGACCTTATTCCTTTTTCATTCTAGGATAACAAAGGTGCAGGTTATTCTTCGGCCTAACATAGAAGTGACACAAAAACAGATTGGGCCATAAGCATTTCTACCCCAGGAATTGATCCTCTCAAGTCCCGAACTCACGTGCCACTCTAGCAAAACAATGGTAGGCTAACAATACATCTGTCATCCGGAACCCTCACGTTGCCTTGCGTATCTCCACTAGTTCGGATTTTTCTCCTCATGATTCCCAAACACAACATGCACTATGACATCAACAAAACCTATGACACCATATAAAAAATGACAACGTCACATTATAAAAAGGAATAGCTCACACAACACACGTTGTCACTCTTTCAAATAGTTCATCTCGCTAGGAGAAGATCATAACATTTAGTTTAATTCCTAACACCTCCTAACCCCATACGTTACAAGGTAGATTGTCATGTCTCCTCTAGCTCAACGTGATATAATATTTCTTGTCTATCTATCCTCATTGATATAAGTTGGACGGAGAAGCGTACGAGCTTGATGGTATATCATTGTGGTCGTTACTGGCCTATATATGTCTACCACATGCAGATGGCTCGTCGATCTCCTTTTTTATCTAGTTCCAATGCATTTGATGAATGGTTGTTGTCATTGTTATTCATGGACAACTATGTTTGGTGGAAATAAACATCCATTCACATGAATGCAAATCATTCATTGCCTTGATTTTGGGTAGCTTTGAGCCATGATTTACTTGTTTAATTCGTATCAAATTGACCATCTATTACTTAGAGCCTTTGTACGATTTATAAGTCATGTTTAACCATTCTATATTTTATTGTACGGCTGCCCACATTAATACATATGCACATCACCCTTGTGCCACACATGACATATCCTTGGAAATATTTTATGGCACGGTAGGCTACTTTTGGTTGGAGCTGTTACAATTTTCTTCCGCATCATTAAATCATGAGCTTGAGAGTCTGATACTAGAGTTATATTAGTATTAGGATCACATATCACTTAATTCATCATAAAATTTTGTTTACTTCATCAAAAATATTCATACCACCAGATGTAAAAAGACGTCTTGCATACATGTATGTCATGTATGTGATGCTACATACTAGGATTAACAAATTTCTCTTTTTATACAATGGAATTTCCTATGAATTTTCGAGGATTACAATTTTGACAAAAAAAAAATAAAGAGCCTCTGTTTGGTTTGCAGAATTTGAAACCATACAACATAATCTATGATCTATTTTGATGCGCTTGTATTCATTGAGTTTAACCTCATGGAATTTTTCCTTACAATTTATTTTAGTGACAACCATGCCATGGGCATAGTCATTCATAGAAACTCATGTGATGCAATCAAGCAACTTCTATTATGAATTCATGTGTTCTTCATTTGTGTGCAATTTTTTTCCTATTACTGTGCTCTTATAATCATGCGACGAAGGATACTCTACAGATCCATGACTACGATAAATTTCTTATATATCCATCTCTTAGACTCTCTACAGTTACATAGTTGTCGAGCTTTACTATACAAGCAAATCTCAACCGATGTTCAGTTCGAAGCGACTGTCTTCTTGATGTGCTAAATTCAAGGTACATGCAGTCGTGTTTGAGCTTATATGTACTTCGTTTCCATACAATAATTTGGGCAACATATGGATGAGATCAAGGTTTGTGGTATGAGGACATTAGGTAGTATCTCCTTTTTTAGTAATATCAGATTGTAGGAAATCGTATTGTAGTATCACGATACTATTGAAATTATTTTTACATATATAATATATATGTATCAAAATCTGGATATTTAAGATGCATTTAAATTTAAATTTTGAGGTATATGTCCACCGCAGAGGCTGACCTTGTAACCACTGCATTTATATTGATTATAGCACGATATCCATTGTGTGACATAAGTGTAACCAATTGTGAACCCATAAAACAAGACATTTAAGCATGTCTACATCAAAGACCATGGACACAAAACCGATATCTCACTGCTTACTTTCACGGACAAACTCTTCTTTTTAACTCCTACAACGCCAAGCTAATGGAAGGATGGGCTATATAATTATCAAAATCACATCGAAACCACAAGCCAACATTGCTTGATCTTATATCAGGATACTAGCGTTTGCACGCTATGTATCACAATACAAGTAAGATACTACTAGACTAGGATACTAGTATGATTGGTATCAATTAGTAGTACAATGCAATAAAAAAATACTATTATATCGGGATACAAAAAACCTTCGGCGTATTAGGGGCAAGAAATAATTCTAACACAGTTAAGTTGCTACAGGGTCGCCATGAGAATTCTCAAAATAATAATCACTTTCAGAGCATGCAACAAATAGTTAAACTTTGATTGATTTATCTATCGTTTTGTAGCATTTCATCTATAAGAAACTAAAGCTTAGTGAGTGTAATTTAATCAGAACACATTTACATAAATCTAACAGTACTACCTAAATCCAAGGAATTAACATATATTCAGGAAGAACACTATTCCTTACATATGTACTGACCAAACATTATGATGTTTGACTAATCAAGATAAAAAAGGTAAAATATTGTGAATTGAATGGAGGAACATATACTAAACTATGGAAAATATGAGAAAATGGCATTGTACAATGTTTCTTTTCATGGTAATACCAAAAGCAAACTTCGGGTTTTCCCTTGATCAAAATCATAGCACCTTGGAAATCTTTTTGAAGAATCGAGGTACTTTTTTTAATTTGGATGTGTTAGAGTATCAACAGCCAGACTTGGAAAATCCAGCCCCTCAAACGCCCGTGGACGCGTCCGGGCGCGTCCACGGGCACTCCTCAAAAAATGCAATCCACATCTGGATACCTCAATTACCATATCTCAAATCCATACAAACTCAAGCAACTACGTCGACGCACACGCATCGTCCGACTACTCCATCACACTACACTAAACATGCCATCAGACTACCTAAATTTGGCATGTTTGGCTATGGTCGAGTTCATCCACGGCTGCCCTTGCCCTTCCGCTTCCCGGTGATCTTGTCGTCCTTCTCGCGGAAGTACCTGTCGAAGATGCAGTATGGATCAGGCCGGGTCTGCTCATCGCCGGAGCTGTCCTCGCCGTCGATGTCCTCCTTCTCCTCCTTCAGTTGCAGTCCGACCATGGCACGGACCGCCCGATTCTGCTCACGGGCGAGGGAGCGTGTGTTCCTCCGTTGTCGTTTCTTCACAATGCGGGCGCGGATGGCTTCCTCCTCTGTGGCTGCCCGCGCCGCCGCTTCGGCCGCCTCTGCCGTCGCTTTCCGCCGCGAGCACTACAAGAAATGTGGCCATTTATGACAAAAATATAATGACTGTGCTCAATTGGTCATGGATCAATGACAAAAAATTACAAGATGGTCATGGGGTGTCCAAGGGGGGTCTAAACTCCTCACAATTGTGACCATCTATGTTAGAAAGGTCATAGTCTCATCACTCCAATTGGTCATAAAACGTATAACACTATCCATGGCCTTATTTTGGGCCCAACATAACAAAATTAATATGGTCACATGCTTGAATAATGATGACTGGGCAGACACATCAGCAATTTTCCCTTGTATCATTGTATATGTGTAGTAATTTTGTTTACATGTCATGTATACGTGTGAAATCAACATGCTTGTGCATGACAAATGGGGTATATCTACGCCTGGAATGAGTGACCTGAATATTTAGCAGGTCCCAGATTTGATGTGTGGGTCCAACGAACCTACGAGACCCACTAACCCATCGGACATGTGGGATTAGTTAGCATGCAAGGCCCACATGCATGACAAGGGGCCAAATTACCAATGGACCCACCTTACACATGGGATCATCTAAGCTATAAGTACAATTGAATACCGAGAAAATAAAAGGAGCTCCAACGGCCGGGCTAGGTCCATTACAAAGAAGAAGAATAGTTGAGAGGTTGCCTGCTTACGATCAAGGCTAGGTTTCTGTCGAAAAATCTAAGGGCTTCCCTTTTATATTTGTATTTTCAATTTAAACAACTTAAAATTGTTTGAGGATTATCTAAATTATTTCATATCTAAATAAAAAAGTGTTTCTTATAGTCACGTCATATTATTGATATTTGTCGCTTAGTGAACGTGCATTTCCTTATAAAATTTGACAAAATTTTATAACTTTGACTTAGAACAAAAGCTAAAAACACACTTATTCGCGGACGAAGGGTGTATAAGTCAGCACGTTATACCATTGAAAATCTCATTTCATTAATTCAATGCTAATTTTTTATCACATATAACCCATATTTGGCTGGTCTAGTTTATACTCCCTCAGTTCCTAAATATAAGTCTTTCTAAAGATTCAATTACGGACTACATACAGAGTAAAATGAGTGAATCTACACTCTAAAATACGTCTATATACATCCGTATGTAGTTCGTATTAAAATCTCTAAAGGGACTTATATTTTGGAACGGAGGAAATAGTTAAAATTAAAATTTAAGATGCATGCATTCATTGGAATGGAGGGAATATCTCCGGCAATTTTTGAGCTCGCGCCATATGTCTCACCATATTTTCCCGCAAAACGCATTATGCGCGTGAGACCTTCCCGGCCCAAAGGCCCGAAAACAGACCAACCCAGGTCATATAAAAAGTTCTGAAACCCTAACTCCTCCCAAATCCCCTCCAGCGCCGCTCCCCCCTTCTACTCTCTCCACGATCCCCTCCCCTCCCCTCCCACCCCACCTCGTCGAGCCTCGATCTGGCCGGATCTTGCCAATCCACACACGGATCCGGCCTAACCATCCCGCAGTTACGCCGGCAGGCCACCAGGACGGCGGCGAGAACCACCAACCCATCTTGAGACCTCAACGACGGCGGGTACCAAGAACCGATGCTGCACCAACCGCGTGCGTCACAAGGAGGGCGGGTGTGGTTGCTGCCGGAGCAGTGAACTCCGCGCTTGGCGCTGGACCAGCGTGGGCTGGGTTGGCCGCGACGCTTGATTGGGTCGTTTCCAACTGCCCCGGCGTCGGCGGCAACGAGACGGTGCTGCCTTACTGTCGTCGTCGCTTTTGATTTCAGCATCGGCCGGTCTCTTTCTTTTCTTTCTGAACACTATCGATTGATGAAGTTGTTTGGGCTTCCCAAATTGATGTTTGAATGTGCCAAATCTGCTGCTCTGTAGGTGCCAACATCGATGACATAATTTATCAATGGTGGGTTCAGTAGTAACTCAAATCTGTTTCTCTGTATGTGCCAGCGTGTGACGGAATTTATCATTGGTTGGTCTGGTAGTAACTCAAATCTGCTGCTATGTTGTTTTCAGCCTGGTAAGATAGTTGTTCATGCCACTTGCTTAACTGTGTTACCTGTTTTCAACTAGTGTACAAACAAACAAATTCTAGACATGCATGAGTAGTGCAAGTATGCATTTGATAGTGCATCTTACCTGAGATGGACAAAGTCTTGCTTTGTTTAATTACACATAAACATGCATGGTAAAAACAAAATCCTGATTGATTACAGAGAAAGCAAGTTGATACTCCCATTACTGAGAACAAGCTTGGCTAGTTGAGAGTGTTCTATGCGAACTTCAGTCAGTTTTCCTGCATTTTACTATTCATAAATCATGCGTTCCGGACGGGCTATATTGAATCAATCCTATGGAAACTGAGTTCCTACAATTTTCCCATGGAATTACTCCACTCAGAACATGCCCTAAGTAGTTTTATTTGTGAACTGACTATGTACTAATGTACTTCTCCGTGGCCTAATTGTCAATGTGCAAGATGTACATTGGTAGTGCATTTTGTGTCACTTGCTCTATGTTTCTGCTGTCTGTAGTTACCCAGTAATCACCCGACATTAATCTTAAGGTGTTTTAGTTGCCCAATTCTATAGGTAATAACAACCCATTGTTTATTTTTTAAGTTTGTTTTCATCAGAATTTTCACCGTAAGTACCAAGGCATTGAAGCATAGTCACCATTTTTTTCTTGTATATGTGTGCATTAGACATTCTGTAATTAACTCATCAAAAATTAATATTGGGTATGTCCATGCCATATATGCTCTCTACTGTTGAGACATTATGATATGCCATTTTTTGTGTCATGTTAGCTTGGACAACCTTATGGTCTGAACCGTTGTACTTGATGGTTTCCGTCTGTATCTATGGATGCACCCAATAGGTAGTATAGAATGTTTAATATTTTTTCTCAAATATGGAAAGTGAAGTTGTGGAAAATTTCTTCTGAGTAATTTGATACTATAACAGGTAGTAATATATTTAATCACATATATTGTCCTTTTGTCTTTCCTGTGGACATACATGTTGCTTCGCTCACAGAATGTTACTTGGCTCACTGAAAATTTGCGTCCTTATCAAACAGCTGCTGAGCTCTCTTTACTTTGGGCACTGTTTACCGGCATCTCAATCCCGACCTAGCAGGTCTGCTTACCAGCATCAACAGGTACTACTCTCTCCCCTTCTCTAGGAAAAATGCATGAATAGAGAATTCACATCAGTTTGTTACATTGGATCTTTTTGTGGTTAATTTCCCCATTCTGGAGGATTCATGCTTGTTCGCTACCCCCTTGTGTATTTTTCCAGAACACAACATTGGCTAAACAAACTGCACATGGCTTCATTTATTCTGAGCATATTCATAGTATAGTGATATTTATTTATTTATTTATTGCACTAGTATGTGAATCATACCCTGTTGAACAGTATATAACCACAACAAAATGCCGTATTTATTTGATAATAGAGCATGTAAACTAGAACCTATCCCACATTGCTATTCTTTGAGATACTTATTAGTTTGATGAGTTACTCCTCTTGATAGTCAGAAAATTGCAACTACACTTACGTTTCTTGCTTTGATATGATTCTTGCTTCTACTGAATGCAACAGTGTGACAATGAGATTTTAAGTTTGAATTCGTAGATCATTGTATGGTTTATGATTTACATTTTCAAGGGTTGTTAATTATAACATTCTGTTAAGTATGTGGTTGTTCTTTTGGAGACTAGGAAACAAGCTAACATACATTTTTGTCGGCAAGACTTTTACCTACCCTTCGATGTTACAGAATGCTAATCCTGCAATACCATTTTGTGCAGCTGGAACATGCACATTAACTCGTTGACATGTTTGGGCCAAACAATATGGAACATGGAGGGTGTCTTGTCCCGAGACCTGAGCCATTCACATGTATCGCAATGCTTTCCCTTACTTCTGGTGCATCATGCAAATGTATTTCTTTTTTCTAATTCCCCAACTGCTAATGAGTTACCTAAAGTTGAATCTATATTGAATACTCATTTACTTTAATAACTTGGTCAATACTTGATGTGCGCCTAGAAAAGTGTAGCTACACATTGGAATTTTAAATTTTATTTCAGGGTGGCATTTGTATTCTTTATCTAGAAATAACACTTGATTTTTAACCTCTATTGTACTGTCCTGATAGTTGTTAAGCTACAATGAGAATATTTCGTCCAACCTTAGTCCTATAGTGGGTGGTTGTCTTGTGAAAAAATACCTCGGCACTGTACTTTCTTGTGAAAAAAGATACCTCTGTACTATACTGTCATGACACTTTGGTTGGCTTATCATAATTGTAGTTGTTTCCTTCTTATTACAGTATATGCGTCTTACAACAAAGATGTTTCAATTCAATTGCTATGTGGTCTGCATGTTCTACTCATGTGTGATCTTTCTTAATGCCAGGAAATTCTGCATTCAGAAGAACTAGCTACTCAGAGGTGGATGACAGTGAACATGAGAAGCTATGGTTTCCATATTTGTAGTTATGTGTAGTGTTGTCATGAAGCATGGTGGTTCTGGCTTTGTGTAAAATCATTATAAGTATTGTACCTCTTTAGAGGAGTTGAACGTTGAACTATGTATGTGATTCATGTACCTGAAGTATCCACTATGATGTCTATTGCTGAAACGAATATAACAACTTACTGATAATATTAGTTTATGGCTGGAATTATCTATGATGCCTTTTTTTGAGGTAAATCTATCATGCCTAGTGTAACAAAAATGTGCAAAATAATGACTCGGCCAAATTAACAAAATTAATGGGCTAAAATTGATAGGATCGGTCTCTGGATGTGGCCCAAAAATGAAACGGGATAAAACGAATGGGCTGTATTGTTGGGCTTCGCTCATTTAGATACCTTATTGGACTGGGCTGGTGAAAATTGTGACCTTATTTTTCAGTCATCGGTAATGCCATCAAGGCTGCCACATCATCACATTAGCCACATGGCTGAAGCCATGTCAGATCCTACATGGTTCAAGTAGACCTCTAGTGACGAAAACAATTAGTCAAAGATGTACCGACCAAATGTTTTTGGTCATAGAATCTTTGACCAAAACATCCAAAAGGTCATGTTTGTTCGTTCTTGACGGCCAACTGTTGACCATCCAAATATGGTCATAAAAAGGTCATAAATGGATAACAACGACGATTCTTTGACCAAAATTGAGGGTCATGATTGAGTGTTTTTCTTGTAGTGGAGACGGGCCTCAGCGGCCCTTATCCTCTCCTTCCCACGAACGGCCGTCTGTTCCCGAGGGGACTCGTACTCTTCCCGATCGGTGATGGGGAAGGAGAGGTGTTCTGGCCGGGACCGCGAGCATCCAGCAGCAGAGGACCCGAGCGCCCAGTGAGCCGACGCAATGGCGTCGCGGCGGACGGATCCGTCCGTCGGCCGGGCACTGTCCTCCCGGGAGGGCCGGAGTGCAATGCGGACTACCATTGCCTCCTCCAACCCACACGGGATGACACCCTAGTCGACGGATCCAGACTGGCCGGAGTCCGATCCTCTACCTGCAATGGCGGAGAACGTCACAAACCCCAGGAGGTGAGATCGGGTGGTGGAGGGGAGTGAAGGGGCTAGGGTTTGGTCCGGCGAGAGGATGGGAACGAATATAAGTGGGGTCGGGAGGGCCACCATGGGCCGGGTCTGACGTGTCGGGCATGCCCGGACGCCCCCATATCGCCCCATATTTGGGCTGGATATGGGGGGTGCCGGTCAGCCCGGGCGCTTGAGGACCGTTTGAGGGGCCCGTCTGGGTCCAAATTTCATGACCGGGCGGCCTGCCCGGGCATTTGAGATGGGTTTGAGGGGTCCGGTTGTAGATGTTCTTAAATCTTAAAATCAGGAGTGAAACTAAAAGTTGGAAACTCACCATAATTCATTGAAACGTCTCAGTGGGTAGTGTTTGGGTCTATTTCTCAAAGGTTTCTTTATACCTCAGTTTGTTTAATTTATCAACTCAAAATTAAATAAATAAATTGTGCAATTTATATTCCTACTATTGTTGGATCTGGAGTTGAATTGTTCAAGCTTTGATCTCATTAGTTTGTGACCTACGGAGATGCGTGAGTAAGACTGAAAATAGACCCAACTGATCTGTCTATTGTACCTTCTGTTCATCTGATGTTCATTACATACTCCGTCATTTCGCCCAACAATGTAGACTACCCACAATCCATGCTGTGGATTACACCAACTTTGTCGAGCCACCCCCCACACGCACGCACGCAAAAAAAAAAGCAATCAACAAAAGGGACTCGGCTGGGAACACATCATCAATGTTTACGTTTGCCAAGTTCCACGCTTGTGATTTTTAGATGATAAGTTTGCCGAGTCCCTATGGCCCAAACTGGCCAAAAGTAGCCTCGTGGCACCTACTAGTAACTCCTAATCCACATTTTAACAGGAAAATGAAACTGTTAGCCAAGTTTCTTTTGTCGCATAATGAACAAAGGTTGGCTTGGCAAAGTTCTTGCACTCAGCAAACCGCTTGTGTTGCCGAGCTCTCGATAAAAACACTCGATAAAAATCCCGCACTAGGCAACATTACTCGTTTTTCTGCCTGGACAAAATTCCATGTTACGTACGTAGTAGGCTCATGTAGTAAGGGGAAATAATCCTTGCTCGACTTGCCCTGGTTTTTATTCTCTTGTGTGTTGCCGCAAGTGACTAGCCTTTATATATGAAGTAAAAAAGAAAGGACGGTGCAGTTGGACATCTATAAAAAAATCTTTTCTAAAAGACAACATATGCTTGAGCTTGCACCTCGGAATACAACTGGCACAACAAAATGGTTGGACACATTTAGAAGCCTAAAACGGTTGGGTACTTTAAAAAGCTTGGTCTTAATTTGCAGGATAAGGAAGCACATTCGGAAGGACACACGAGCAACATATTTTGTCCACATCCACTCATACAAATTTTACTCATCTTTGATTCATCGACAAAAACAATCGGTACAAGGCATTGTTAAGGAAATCGGTAACTGGTAGCTGTTGGAAAACGTAGCTGCAATTTCAAAAATTTCCTACACATGCAAAATCTATCTAGGAGATGGATAGCAACGAGAGGGAGAGAGTGTGTCCATGTACCCTCGTAGACCGAAAGCAGAAGCGTTAGCTTAACGCGGTTGATGTAGTCAAACGTCTTCTCGATTCAACCGCTCAAGCACCGAACGTACGGCACCTCCGAGTTCTACACACGTTCAGCTCGATGACGTCCCTCCATCTCTTGATCTAGTAGAGGGTCGAACGCGTAGATGAGTCACGACGGCGTGGTGACGGTGATGGTGATGTGATCCGCTTCAATCTTGTATAGAGAAATTAAGGTTGCTAGTTAATTTGATTCCATTGAGTGTTGGTAAATTGGTAATTGAGTTATTTGAAATTAGGATGTGTTAGTGACCAACCATTAGCTGATAATGGAAGACAATATCATTTGAATACACATATAGTTACAACATCATAGGAGTTCGGATCCATTACAAGTAGAGGAACATCTAAATGTCTTGTTCATTGTGCCGCCCAAACATAGCTAATCAAACAAAGAGTCTAGAATTTGAAACTGTTGACAGGTTGCAGGACAATTAGTCCGTCATATCTCTCAGCCAGAGAGCAGCTTTCATGAGCTTTCTTTCCACTAGCTTGACCGCATATATCTCTCAGCTTTTGAGAGGTTGCAGGATAATTAACCTTTCATTAGAGCATGGTTTTCTCTATGAGTCCATGTGCAATATGAAGTACCAATACTGAAATCCTTACATTTTACTACCTCTGTCCTATTAGCCCCCTTCGTAATTTGGGTCATATTTTGACCACCGTTTTATCTAATAAAATATATGTTATATATAGCAGAACTAAAATCATTGGAAACTATGTACAAATACGAATCTAAAGATATACTTTTTTGTGACATGCATTAATATTTTGACAGTCAATTTTTTTATCAAACTTGGACAGAAAATACAAAAAAGATCAATAAATCAGGACGGATGTAGTAGTAGTGTGTACCTGGCCGCATATAGAGAGGAGATACTCCATGTGAAGCAAAAGCGAGTGTGGTTCTATCGTAGTACAACTTTCTCAAAGGCTTCCTATCTTCCGAGGAAGTGTACAAAAGGCTGCACTCACCACAAGAGCAATCATAACTCGTTGGTTAGAGGGCATGTGTTGTTTATTACCTTCAAAAATTAGCACCCTGAGGCATGCTACTTCAATGCCACGAGCAATCAGTGTGATTACCTGACAAGATCATAAAGCTCAGAGTGAATTTTCGGACAACACTGATTCAGACAAATTAAGTACTAACATTTGGTTGCACCAAAATTTAATCATCCTCTTTTTCCCTGAGAAAGTAATTTACTCACCCTCCTGAAGTCTAAGCAAACATTCATAGCGCCCCACGCGCTGTCACGTTAGCCTCATTTACACCCTCGCCTACTGCCTCTCCGTCACACCGTGCGTACTCCTCCTTCTTGCTCTATTTAAATGGCAAACTCCACACCACAATTGCATTAGTATTTTTTTTAGAGAAAAGGCATGCGCCCGACTTTATAAATAAAGTCATAAGGCAGGTAGCGAACATCCAAAGGTTCAGAACAAGCACCCAGCAAGAACCTAACCAGGGTCATAGACAAAAAGTTTAACGATGGTACATGGCTCCCTAGCCAATACGCGGCACACGGGCCGGAAGGAACACCCAGAAAATACTAGCCAACGAAACAAAAACCAGCTAAGCATCCTGCTCTTGTCTGCAAAGGATAGACGCCGAGGCCCGAACTTTGGATATCAACGCAGACAGCGCCTCCTGGTCATCCACCTTAGTCAATGATTTCCACTGCTGCAAGAAGGCACAAGATTTAAACAAGCAGTCAACAGGTTTAGCCAGAAAGATATGATCAATAGTAAACTTGTTCCTAATCGTCCAAAGAGACCAGCATATCGCTCCTAAGCCCACCCAAAAGATGCGTCTATTGAGGCCCGACAGGGTCTTAGCAAGAGCCCGGAGGTCAGAGAAAGAGGCAGGATCCCAAGCAACGCGAAACCACTCTCTGATGCAACTCCAAATAAGGTTAGCCAGAACACAGTGGAAGAAGATATGGTTCGTATCCTCCAAGGCACCACATAAGGAGCAAAACTGAGACCCCGGGCCATTCCTCTTACGAATTTGGTCGGCCGAAGATAGCCTACCCCTAAAAGCTTGCCAAAGAAAAATCTTAATTTTGGGAGGAATCTTGGCCTTCCAGACCTGGGTGAATTTATTAGTAGGGGTGCCACTGATGAGCCTAGAGTAAAGAGATTTAACAGAGAAGAGACCAGACAAAGAATGAGGCCAGATCACCGAATCCATGTTCATCGAGAGCGGGGGGAAGACGGCAGTAAGACGTTGCCAGTCTTCAAACTCTTCAGGCAACAGGGAATGACGAAAGGCCAAGTCCCAACCATTAGTAGCCAGCTCTGCGATAGAGATATCCGGATCAGGGCAATAGGAGAATAAGGTGGGGAAGGTCACGGAGAGAGGTGAATCTCCACACCACCAGTCAAGCCAAAACCTAATGGATGAGCCATCACCCACAACAAACTTCACGTGAGCCTGGAATGCAGGCCTAACTTTCACCAAGGCCTTCCAAAATTGAGAACCGCCACACCCGCTGGCGATCATCGGGCTAGAATTGGGGAAGTACTTAGCTTTCAGAATGTGGAACCAAAAGGACTGGGCCCCACCACTCATAATCTTCCACCACCATTTGACCATAAGACATTGATTCATTATGGTGGTGTTGATAATACCCAACCCTCCAAGGTTTTTGGGTCGACACATCAACTTCCACTTCACAAAGCGATATTTACGACGGTTATCAGCGGCGTTCCAATAAAAATCCCCACGGTGCTTGTCAAAGCCGGCGTGAATCCCTCTCGAAAGCAAGTAAAATCCCATCAGGAACATAGGAAGGGAAGACAGATAGGCATTGATCAAAGCCACTTTGCCCGCATTTTTATTATATCTGCCACGCCCAAGATGCGACCCTGCCCTAAAGGAACTCGAAGGTCCCACCAAGGATAGAAGCGCATCTTGAAGACGCTTTTGCAAGGTGGATATCATTACATCAACATTACATAATAGATGGGGATACATACATAAGGCATACAATGCCACACGAATACAACACCATTTTACATAAGAGCACCATCCAACTACGGATGAAACACAAACGAAACTCAAACGACATCCACCTCGCTAGCCCAGGCTGCCGACCGAACCTATCCCCGATCGAAGAAGAAGCGAAGAAGAACTCCAAAACAAGCAAACATCATTCTCGCGTCATGATCATCGCATAACCTGTACCTGCAACTGTTGTTGTAGTAATCTGTGAGCCACGAGGACTCAGCAATCCCATTACCATGGGTATCAAGACTAGCAAAGCTTAATGGGTAAGGAAGGGGTAAAGTGGTGAGGTTGCAGCAGCGACTAAGCAAGTATGGTGGCTAACATACGCAAATGAGAGCGAGAAGAGAAACAAAGGAGCGGTCGTGAAACTAGCAATGATCAAGAGGTGATCCTGAACTCCTACTTACGTCAAACATAACACAGAAACCGTGTTCACTTCCGGACTCCACGAGAAGAGACCATCACGGCTACACACGCCGTTGATGCGTTTTAATTCGGATCTGGTGTCAAGTTATCTACAACCGGACATTAACAAATTCCCATCTGCCACATAACCGCTGGCACGGCTCTCGAAAGTTTATACCTGCAGGGTGTCCCAACTTAGCCCATGATAAGCTCTCGCGATCAACGAAGGATATTCCTTCTCCCAGGAAGACCCGATCAGTCTCGAAATCCCGGTTTACAAGACATTTTGACAATGGTAAAACAAGACCAACAAAGCCGCCCGATGCGCCGACAATCCCGATAGGAGCTGCACATATCTCGTTCTCAGGGCAACACCGGATAGATCAGCCTACAAGTAAAACCAGACCTCGAGTTGCCCCGAGGGGGCCCTGCAGTCTGCCCGGTTCAGACCAGCACTTAGACAAGCACTGGCCCGGGGGGGCTAAAATAAAGATGACCCTTGGGTTGGCCGACCCAAGGGAAGGGTATAGGTGGTGGTGAGGCAAATGGTAAAACCAAGGTTGGGCCTTGCTGGACAAGTTTTATTCAAAGCGAACTGTCAGGGGGGTCCCATAAATCACCCGACCGCGTTAGGAACGCAAAAATCCGGGAACATAATACCGGTATGACGGAAACTAGGGCGGCAAGAGTGGAACAAAACACCAGGCATAAGGCCGAGCCTTCCACCCTTTACCCAATATATATATGCATTAATAATATAAGAGATATTATGATATCCCAACATAACCCTGTCCATCATGGAGCAATCTTCAACTTCACCTGCAACTAACAACGCTATAAGAGGGGCTGAGCAAAGCGGTAACATAGCCAAGCAACGGTTTGCTAGGAAGGGTGTCAAAGGTTAGAGGTTCATGACAATTTGTGAGGCTTGAAGAGCAAATGATAGGTAGCGCAGCAAAGCGATAGAACGAAGCAACTAGCATAGCAATGATAGTAGTGAGATCCAGGGTAGCGGTCATCTTGCCTGAAATCCCGCTAGGAAGAAGACCGAGTCCATGAAGAAGAAGAACGGGAGTAGTCGAACGAATCCTCACAATCTCAACATTACCAGAACTAAGAAGCCACACCGGAAAGAAACAAACAACATGGTAAACCAACAATCATAAACATGACATGATGCACAATCAAGTATGATGCATGTCCGGTTTAAATAGCATGGCATGGCAAAGTGCAACAAACAATACTACAAGTTAAGTGGAGCTCAATGTGCAACGAGTTACATATTGACAAAACACCACATTCAAGTTATTTAGTTCGCTCTCGTTTAGGTACCCAACAATATTAAATGTTATTAAACATGGCATGAGGTGAAGAAAATGCTTAAACTACCTATCTAGGCAAGTTTAAATGAGGCCGGAACAACAAACAACAATTCTCGAAAATCCTCATGTGCAATTTATGAATTTGTTACTGTTCTGCCCTAAAACATATTTTATTGTTGTTAAACAGGAAAATAAAGTGCACCATGTTAAACTAGGCATTTTTCCACCCCATTTACATATAAAGAACATTTAATTCCGAGTTACGGTTATTTAGTGATGAAATAAATCATTTTAACATGGAATTATGCAAAACAAATGCAAACAGCAGTTTAAACATGTTAAACATGGATGAAAGTGGCATATTATGAAACTAGATGAAATTCTAAGCATTTTACATATATAAATCATTTTAATCCGATGCACGGCTTGTGAATTATTAAATGCATGAACAGCAAGGGTTTTTCTGCAAATCTGTAATACAATGGATAATGTTGAAATCGCAGATGGTAAAAAAAACATAACAGGGCCGAATCTACTGCATGTTGGGCCAGCAGAAGAAAAACAAAAGAGACGCTGCAGGGGGGCCTCACCATGGTCCAAGGCCCGGTCGGTGGAGGCGGCAGGCCACGGGGGAAGATGGGCCAGGAGGCGCGAACGAGGCCGCGTCCGATGCAGAGGGGTGCGGTCAACGGAAGCGGACGCTCGGTCTTGGCGATTGGCACGGGATCGGTCAATGCGGGGATGAACACCTCTCCCCGTTCGTTGCAGGGGAAGCAGGCGATGCAGAGGAGGCGAGCAGGACGCCGGTGACCGGGAGCAGAGCTCCGGCGAGCGGGACAAATGGGCGGCGAGGTCTCGGGCATGGGGAAGCTTGGATCGAACAGATCCAGGGTGCGGGGAGACCGTTCCTGGCGGCGGCGGGGCTCGACAGCTTGCACAGGCTCGGGGCGACGAGGATCCGTTCCAGGATGAAGCAGCGGCAGGCGTCCATGGCGACAGAGTATCTGGGAGAGAGAGGGATTAGAGAGAGAGGAAGCCGAAGAAGAAGACGGGAGGATGAGGCAAGGTGCTGGCCTGCGGGTCGACGGCGGCGACAAGGCTGACGAAGTGGCCGTCGGAGTTGCGGAGCTTGTGCGCGAGCAGAGGAGCTCAGGGACTCGGGCGCGCGAGGCTGCAAGAAGCTTCGGCTGGTCGAGGTACTTGGCGACGCGGACGTCGGGGTTGGGGCCCTCGGCCGCGGGGTGTGGAAGGAGCAGG
The DNA here is from genome assembly GCA_021437245.1 of Aegilops speltoides. Lineage (NCBI taxonomy): Eukaryota > Viridiplantae > Streptophyta > Magnoliopsida > Poales > Poaceae > Aegilops > Aegilops speltoides. Next base: position 476,422,885 of record CM038145.1, on the reverse strand, counting down.
TCGGGGTGGCCTCCAGCCAAGCCGACGGGCGTGCACGGGCGGGAACGAGTAGAGGCGAAGCATCAGGCTCTTGCTGATCCAGAGAGCGAGGGATGCTGCGGCTTTGCTGTGGTTGGATGGCGGCGGAAATCAAGGGAATGATTTTGGATCGGGAGGGGATCTGGGAAGATCCCGAGGTGGAAGGAGAGACCCGATGGAGTGGCGGCGCTGCGGATGGAATGCATGGGACAGGAGGCCTAAAAACTAGGGTTAGAATGATATATATAGCCGGTGGATTTTTGGTAGGGGCTAGCTCGTCCCTACGATCGTAATCGGACGGCTGGGAAAAATATAGGTTAGGATGTCCAATTAAGAAAACGGAGATGTTTTATAGATGTTTGGGGATGATCCGGACCCAATGGTGACGACTGAGCGGGTCGGGTTCGGGCAAGTTTCGGACGCGCACACGAGGGGGTCTGAGAGAGGTTAGTTGGTTTGACAAGAGGGAATGGAAAACCCGGTTGGTCTCGGAACGACCAACGAAAGCAAGGGGGGACACGGCAACTACGAGCGGATGCAAGTTTTATGAAAACGATGCCAATGCAATGCGAATGATGACATGAGACGAGATGCATAACAAAAACAAAATGCAAAACAACAGACAAAAACCCAACCACGAAGAAAATATCATATCACATCTCCGGAAAAAGGCAAGAGTTGGAGTTACGAATATGGAAAGTTGTATCCGGGGCGTTACAACTCTCCACCACTACGAGAGGATCTCGTCCCGAGATCTAGGATGGCACCGGAGGGAAAAGGAAGAGGAAGATAAGAGGTAAACTAAGTTGCTTTGATGAACGAGTGAAACCACGAACCTTGAGAGGTTGAGCAATTTAAAAGAAAGAGTACAACAGAGATGAATGAGATTCCAAACAATCCGTTAGAAAAGAGGAACAATGAGCATTACGAGAACTTGAAGGTTGCAAATACATGAATCAAGAGTTTAATGGACAAGGTAGAATTCGGAACCACTCCGGTTAAAACAATATGAGAGAGGAATAAGAATGATATAATTTGGGCAGCACTCCGACTGAAAGAAGAAGGAAAACTTGATAAGATGAAAAGAACTTGAAGAGATGACACAACACTCCGGTTAAATGGATAAGCAAGAAAAGAACATGATCCTCACAAAACGAGGTGATGAGTGAAGAGCACAACATCACAATGTCTCCGTAATGAAAGAATAGAAGTTAGACCGTTGGGATAAAGGGACGGAGAAGGAAATGATAACTTCTACCACAATTGAATTTGGAAAGCATCCTTGCAAAGAAGAATCAAACAGAGTTGTTGGAAAATCAACAACGAGAAGCACAAGCTTGTTGTGGGCTTATGGAAAACATCTCGAGACTATGAGGTGACAACCGGCCACGGAAGAGAGAAAGCTTCTTCCACCGAGGTGATAAGAGATAACTTGGATCACTGATAAGCACCCCAAATAGCAACAACCCTTAAGGAAAGGCTTTAGGTGAAATCTGACACAAGATAACTCCAACGAAGAGATTGGTGGATTTAAAATATCTCACTCTTGACAACATGTGAATCATGAAACACGAACTCAAATTGTCAAGAATGACATAACACCACCTCAAAAGATAAGGTAGAAAGAATTGCACTTTGGAATGCAAGATGAAGATTACTTGAACTCCTCAAAACAAAACATGTGTTGGGCACCATGTTTAATTTAGAGTATAGCTTGGCGGATCATAACTTCAAGAGAAATCTTGAAGAACAATTGAAGAATGAAAAGAATCCTTGACGAACCACCATGTAGAGCCTCCATGAAGAACTCCGGTAAAAGGATGATAAAAAGAAAGAGAACTTGAAAACACAAGGTGAAGCCTTGCAATAATTTAGGTGGAGCTACGAAATGAGTAAACTTTGAACTCCGGGCAAGAAAGATGAATAACTTGGAACCGAGAATTACTTCATCATGAACAATCTCCGGAAGAAAAGAACTGAATCACCTCGAGGAAATAAGAATAAGATTTATTGTATGCTTATCCTTCATCAAATTTAGTTGATGACAAGCAACGGATTTGGCATACTACTTATTCCCGTAGAAAGGATGGATTAAGAGAGATAGCGCAAACTTGAGAAGGTATTGATGGAACCACCGGTGGGATTTGGAAACAATGAATAGAATGAATGAATTGATATGACAACGAAGAAGTGAAATCTAGAAAAAACCACCGTAAGAATTGAGAATGAAAGTAGCAAAGGCACAATTCACCAGAAAGATTGAAGATACTTGAGAGGATTAGATGCAAAAGAACGAAGAGAACATGAACTGATTAGAGGATATTTGAACGATTCACCGGTAAGATTTGGAGAACGGTAGCTACACGCTGAGAATGAAGAATTATGACATGATAGCCTTCGGAGGAAAGAAATGGAAACAACTCATGAAATGCTCTGGATGGTATGAAAAGAATTGTCACAATCAAAAACAATTATGAGGATGGCATGAAGCTAGAACCATGAATCTCTGGAAGAACGGGTAAGGATTTAAGAGGAACTCTTCTTTGGCCTTCAAATCCGAGAATGACGAGGAGAAACACCACCCAATTGTTGAGACACTCCGGAACAAAGAATAACAGAAATGATGAACCAACAATGAAAATATTCTGAAAGCGATCTTGGAGAAGGAATATGACTGATGAAAATTCATTCTTACGTCAACTTTGAAAAAGACTTGTAGAATAGCTCCGGAAAAATAAAAGAGTCAGGTAAGATCCTGGGAAAAGACATGTGGGTTAGGGCCCACTCAAAAGAAACATCATTGAAGGATTGCTTGAAATAGAGATTGCACCGGTAGAATTAAATAGCTTGAATGAGAGAAAAAAACCTTGAAGTAACTTGAACGGATTAAGAATGGAAACATGATTCTTCTGAGATATCTTCAACACTCCGGAACAAAAGAATAGCAAGAGGTGAGTGATTGATAGGTGCACCGGTATGAGAAAGCATTTGACATGAGAAAAAGAATATGATCAACACTAAAAGCTTGAACTGTATCCACCGGAGAAGAAATAACAACGAAGGATGATGAACTTGAATCTGTTGAGCATCTTCATGGGAAATCACCGGATATGAACATTGAAAGAAACGTATGAAGAGACTTCTCACAAATAAAAGGGATACATGATTAAGAAATCTGAGTCCTTGACGAAAAAGGGGGGAGGGTGGGGAAAAACAAAGACAACTTGGGATGAACGAAACAAACACCGTTGAGAAAAGTTAGAATTGATCTTGCAGATGGGGAGAATGGTGGGATCATCTCGAAGAGAAGCGCACCGGCTGGAAAAGAATTAACATGACAACCTCAATAATCAAAAGGATTAGTATTCACATAGCAATATGAGAACACAATTTAGGAAAGGTATGGATTCAACATTTGACTTCGAAGCAACTCGAATACCACAAATAAAACAAAACAAAGGATTTGGCTTGCAGAATAAGCCGGAACAAATACATATGATAGAGATTTACCCAATCTCATATCATGCATCTGTCGGAAAGATATTCTAGGAGCTACTTGAATTCCCACCTATAAACTCCTGAAACTTTCTGGTTATGCAATCTGGTGTTGGGGATACAGGGGAAGCAATATATCTCACCCAAACTAACAATCCCTACATCCAGCTGTATCCATCCGTCAACACATAACCAAGAAAACTCCGGAAATCGTGTACCTCAACCTTCGAAAAGCATCCGTTATACGAGTTATGGCAATACTCCCGAACTCCCCAGTACTGGGTGGCGTCGAGGTTATCTCACCAACAACTGCATAAAAGAGATTTTCGATGTCGGCAAAACTCAGGTATTCCAGAACTGCAACGATAAAATTATGACGACAACACCTCGGAGCTCAACTCCCCGGGACACTGCCACAACCCCTAAATGACAGGAGGCACCAAGAACAATGTTCTCGTCATAAGAATATCGGAACGATCCCAAGATACCCGCGTGATCTAAAAAAAATTAGTGAAATTTGAGGAGAGGAAAGACAAAACATCTACGTCAGGAGTCCTCACCAGAGCGACGAAAGGGGCTGAGGAGTAAAAAGAATCCTACTCTCCGATATATATAATCCTAAGACTCAAAATAGTTTTCTTCTAGACTCAACAACGACCAACAATTAAGGGGGCTCCTATGGTCGGTCGAGGCTCTGATACCAACTTGTCACGCCCAAGATGCGACCCTGTCCTAAAGGAACTCGAAGGTCCCACCAAGGATAGAAGCGCATCTTGAAGACGCTTTTGCAAGGTGGATATCATTACATCAACATTACATAATAGATGGGGATACATACATAAGGCATACAATGCCACACGAATACAACACCATTTTACATAAGAGCACCATCCGACTACGGATGAAACACAAACAGAAACTCAAACGACATCCACCCAGCTAGCCCAGGCTGCCGACTTGGAACCTATCCCCTGATCAAAGAAGAAGAAGAAGAAGAACTCCAAAACAAGCAAACATCGTTCTCGCGTCATGATCATCGCATAACCTATACCTGCAACTATTGTTGTAGTAATCTGTGAGCCACGAGGACTCAGCAATCCCATTACCATGGGTATCAAGACTAGCAAAGCTTAATGGGTAAGGAAGGGGTAAAGTGGTGAGGTTGCAGCAGCGACTAAGAAAGTATGGTGGCTAACATACGCAAATGAGAGCGAGAAGAGAAACAAAGGAGCGGTCGTGAAACTAGCAATGATCAAGAGGTGATCCTGAACTCCTACTTACGTCAAACATAACACAGAAACCGTGTTCACTTCCCGGACTCCGCCCAGAAGAGACCATCACGGCTACACACGCGGTTGATGCGTTTTAATTCGGATCTGGTGTCAAGTTATCTACAACCGGACATTAACAAATTCCCATCTGCCACATAATCGCGGTCACGGCTCTTGAAAGTTTATACCCTGCAGGGGTGTCCCAACTTAGCCCATGATAATCTCTCGCGATCAACGAAGGATATTCCTTCTCCCAGGAAGACCCGATCAGTCTCGGAATCCCGGCTTACAAGACATTTCGACAATGGTAAAACAAGACCAGCAAAGTCGCCCGATGCGCCGACAATCCCGATAGGAGCTGCACATATCTCGTTCTCAGGGCAACACCGGTTAGGTCAGCCTACGAGTAAAACCAGGTCTGCCCGGTTCAGACCAGCACTTAGACAAGCACTAGCCCGGGGGGGCTAAAATAAAGATGACCCTTGGGTTGGCCGACCCAAGGGAAGGGTATAGGTGGTGGTGAGGCAAATGGTAAAACCAAGGTTGGGCCTTGCTGGACAAGTTTTATTCAAGGCGAACTGTCAGGGGGTCCCATAAATCACCCGACCGCGTTAGGGACGCAAAAATCCGGGAACATAATACCGGTATGACGGAAACTAGGGTGGCAAGAGTGGAACAAAACACCAGGCATAAGGCCGAGCCTTCCACCCTTTACCCAATATATAGATGCATTAATAATATAAGAGATATTGTGATATCCCAACATAACCCTATCCATCATGGAGCAATCTTCAACTTCACCTGCAACTAACAATGCTATAAGAGGGGCTGAGCAAAGCGGTAACATAGCCAAGCAACGGTTTGCTAGGAAGGGTGTCAAAGGTTAGAGGTTCATGACAATTTGTGAAGCTTGAAGAGCAAATGATAGGTAGCGCAGCAAAGCGATAGAACGAAGCACCTAGCATAGCAATGATAGTAGTGAGATCCAGGGTAGCGGTCATCTTGCCTGAAATCCCTCTAGGAAGAAGACCGAGTCCATGAAGAAGAAGAACGGGAGTAGTCGAACGAATCCTCACAATCTCAACATTACCAGAACTAAGAAGCCACACCGGAAAGAAACAAACAACATGGTAAACCAACAATCATAAACATGACATGATGCACAATCAAGTATGATGCATGTCCGGTTTAAATAGCATGGCATGGCAAAGTGCAACAAACAATACTACAAGTTAAGTGGAGCTCAATGTGCAACGAGTTACATATTGACAAAACACCACATTCAAGTTATTTAGTTCGCTCTCGTTTAGGTACCCAACAATATTAAATGTTATTAAACATGGCATGAGGTGAAGAAAATGCTTAAACTACCTATCTAGGCAAGTTTAAATGAGGCCGGAACAACAAACAACAATTCTCGAAAATCCTCATGTGCAATTTATGAATTTGTTACTGTTCTGCCCTAAAACATATTTTATTGTTGTTAAACAGGAAAATAAAGTGCACCATGTTAAACTAGGCATTTTTCCACCCCATTTACATATAAAGAACATTTAATTCCGAGTTACGGTTATTTAGTGATGAAATAAATCATTTTAACATGGAATTATGCAAAACAAATGCAAACAGCAGTTTAAACATGTTAAACATGGATGAAAGTGGCATATTATGAAACTAGATGAAATTCTAAGCATTTTACATATATAAATCATTTTAATCCGATGCACGGCTTGTGAATTATTAAATGCATGAACAGCAAGGGTTTTTCTGCAAATCTGTAATACAATGGATAATGTTGAAATCGCAGATGGTAAAAAAACATAACAGGGCCGAATCTACTGCATGTTGGGCCAGCAGAAGAAAAACAAAAGAGACGCTGCAGGGGGGCCTCACCATGGGCCAAGGCCCGGTCGTTGGAGGCGGCAGGCCACGGGGGAAGATGGGCCAGGAGGCGCGAACGAGGCCGCGTCCGATGCAGAGGGGTGCGATCAACGGAAGCGGGCGCTCGGTCTTGGCGATTGGCGCGGGATCGGTCAACGCGGGGACGAACACCTCTCCCCGTTCGTTGCAGGGGAAGCAGGCGATGCAGAGGAGGCGAGCAGGGCGCCGGTGACCGGGAGCAGAGCTCCGGCGAGCGGGGCAAATGGGCGGCGAGGTCTCGGGCATGGGGAAGCTTGGATCGACCAGATCCAGGGCGCGGGGAGCCCGTTCCTGGCGGCGGCGCGGCTCGACAGCTTGCACAGGCTCGGGGCGACGAGGATCCGTTCCAGGACGAAGCAGCGGCAGGCGTCCATGGCGACGGAGTATCTGGGAGAGAGAGGGATTAGAGAGAGAGGAAGCCGAAGAAGAAGACAGGAGGATGAGGCAAGGTGCTGGCCTGCGGGTCGACGGCGGCGACAAGGCTGACGAAGTGGCCGTCAGAGTCGCGGAGCTTGTGCGCGAGCAGAGGAGCTCAGGGACTCGGGCGCGCGAGGCTGCAAGAAGCTTCGGCTGGTCGAGGTACTTGGCGACGCGAACGCCGGGGTTGGTTCCCTCGGCCGCGGGGTGTGGAAGGAGCAGGTCGGTGTGGCCTCCAGCCAAGCCGATGGGCGTGCACGGGCGGGAACGAGCAGAGGCAAAGCATCAGGCTCTTGCTGATCCAGAGAGCGAGGGAGGATGCGGCTTTGCTGTGGTTGGACGGCGGCGGAAATCAAGGGAATGATTTTGGATCGGGAGGGGATCTGGGAAGATCCCGAGGTGGAAGGAGAGACCCGATGGAGTGGCGGCGCTGCGGATGGAATGGATGGGACAGGAGGCCTAAAAACTAGGGTTAGAATGATATATATAGCCGGTGGATTTTTGGTAGGGGCTAGCTCGTCCCTACGATCGTAATCGGACGGCTGGGAAAAATATAGGTTAGGATGTCCAATTAAGAAAACGGAGATGTTTTACAGATGTTTGGGGATGATCCGGACCCAATGGTGACGACTGAGCGGGTCGGGTTCGGGCAAGTTTCGGACGCGCACACGAGGGGGTCTGAGAGAGGTTAGTTGGTTTGACAAGAGGGAATGGAAAACCCGGTTGGTCTTGAAACGGCCAACAAAAGCAAGGGGGGACACGACAACTACGAGCGGATGCAAGTTTTATGAAAACGATGCCAATGCAATGCGAATGATGACATGAGACGAGATGCATAACAAAAACAAAATGCAAAACAACAGACAAAAACCCAACCACGAAGAAAATATCATATCACATCTCCGGAAAAAGGCAAGAGTTGGAGTTACGAATATGGAAAGTTGTATCTGGGGCGTTACAATGGCCCCCCGAGACCATCTGCATAATTCTGTGGACAAACGAGCCTTCAAACCCTTTAGCCAAGAGGACCTTTCTCAGAAAAGGCCAGCTTACCGAGTCATAAGCTTTCTCAAAATCCAGTTTTAATTCATGGCTTTAGATTTACGAATTTTGAGATCATGCACTTTTTCATGCAAGAAAAGGATCCCATCCAGAATGAATCGTCCTTTGATAAAGGCAGATTGGAAAGGACTAATGGTGCGATGGGCAATTGGGGAAAAACGAGTGGCGAACCCTTTAGCAGGAAGTTTAGCAAAGTTATTAATAAGAGCAATAGGCCAAAACTGCGAGATCAGATCCGCACGTTTAACCTTTGGAATGAGAGTTATGACAGCATAGTTAAGTCTGGAAATGTCCACTGTCCCCAAACAGAACCCTTGGATAATCTTACAAATGAGGCCAGGATTTTTTGAAAAAGGGAATAGAAAAACCATGAGGTCCCAAAGCAGCCGTCATGTTGGCCGAACTAACCGCATCCCAAATTTCCTCATCGGAGAGGGGGATCATGAGTCCCACGTTTTCGGCATCAGAGATTTTGCTGTCGTTGTCCCAAAAGTCAGCAGCAAAGGACAGACCAACGTCAGATTTGGCCACAAGCAGAGAAGAGCAGAACCCCACAATATGGTTCATAATAAGGGATTGGTCCGAAGTCCTAACCCCGTCGATGATCAGGCTATCAATGAAGCATCACCGCCTTCTACCATTAGCGATCGCAAAAAATAGGCCGGCATCACATCCCCTTTCAAAGTCTAGTTAAGGGAGCGACGCTGGCGCCAGTCCATTTCAGCCTACTGATGCAACTGCATCAAGGCCTCCTCCACAGAGTATCGAACGGACCATTGAGAAGCAGAAAGCCCAAATTGATCTGTAGAAGAGTCCAAGGCTCGGGGTTGAGATTCAACATCATCTTTCTCTTTGCGCAGATCCGCAACCCTATTATGAGACCAGCCTCTTAGGAACTTGCGAGGCTCATAAGCACAATTGTGCCAGTCATCCATGGGTCTGAAAGATTGGCGGTTAGTATTAAGAAAAGCAGCGATCTTAGAAGCCAATAAGTCATTAAACCCTTCAACCAAGAGCCATGAGGCATCAAATTGAAAACGAGAGGAAGTCAGTGGAAAGTTCAGGCCCGCATCCACCACTAGAGGAACATGATCAGACCGCACCGCAGGTCTAGCTTTCAATGAGGCACAGGGGAGTCCCATCTATCACACACAAAAACCCTATCCAACACCGACCGGACATGATTGGACTGATGGTTGGACCATGTGAATCGGCTCCCACCCTAGGAAGTTCACGGATCACACGATTGCTGATGAAGTCATTAAAGGCATTGGCAAGGGGCCAGGAGAAATTGAGGTTATTTTTGTCAGCCGGAGGGCACAAGAGATTAAAGTCGCCGCCAATAAGGAACGGCAAATTGCAAGACTCGATCTTCAGATAAAGTTCATCAAGGAAGATAGAGGAGAGAGAATGATTAGAAGGGCCGTAAACCACGATACATTCCCATAATGCATTTAACTGACGGTGATGAACCACCACGCTTGCCCAAAAAATGCCATGATCAAAAGTAATAAAATCGAACACGTCCCGTGTAGACCCGATCAGAATGCCCCCAGAATGCCCCGAGGTAGGAAGAAAATGTCAGTCGAACCTATCCATGCCCGCAACCGCAGATAATTCGGAGGGAGAGAAGGATTCTTTAAAAGTGTCCACTAAACCTACAAAATCAATTTTTTCCCTAGCGGCGAACCCTCTCACGTTCTAAAATAGGGCCTTCGGCTATAAGAGAGATTTTTAACGCGAAGGCTAGACCTGCAAGGGGCCAACCATGATTTCGAACACTTGAATGGACCCCTCTTTAGTTGGGTGGGGGGGAGGAGGTGACTAGCCACAACCATTAGCCGCCCCATGATCCCCCACATGCCCCTGGGCAGCAACCGTGCCAGTAGAGGCCACAACCTCCTTGGCTTTAGCAATAGCCGCTTGGGCGACCTCGTTCACCCTAATCACAGAAAGAAAACGAGACAGACAACCCAACCCCGGATCAACGGCAACACCAACATCCGACAAAATGTGCAACAAATTATCATCCGAAAGAGCAGGCAGAACTAAGCGAACCAGAGATGAGGGTGGAGGGGACTTGGTAGGCATACCTGAAGCAGGGAGGTCTCGAGCCGCAGCAAGTTTCTCTGCCTGCAACGCCGCCGACACACTAGGGTCACGAACACGCCGACCCTTGCGCGTCGTGGAAGCAAGAGACCGCACCACCGGAGAGCGAGCAACAGGCCACGTCAGATCCTGACTAGACCCCAATGTCGCCCCCGAATCCTTATCCAGATGGCGAGCCAAGCCCATCATGGATTGCTTGGAACTGGAGGAGGCCCTGCTCTTAGATGAGAAATTTTTGACTAAAACTTTCTTCTTTCTCTCATATGCCAGCCCATCAGAAGGAGGAGGAGACGCAGGGAGGTCTTCGATCCGAGAGAACGAGGCAGACTGAGGGCGAGCAGTGAGGTTGGAGCAGACGGCAGATATAGGAGTACCCTTACTTGCCTGGGTCCCAAGAGTGGCCTCGTCCACCCCCTGCTTGGACCCCGCGACTTCCTGAGCTTTACCAACAGGGGCATTTTCCTTGAACAAGTCTTGCATCACAGGCTCCATTCCGTCCCACTCAGACTAGGTGAAACGAGGGTCAGAGCCACCACTAGGGTCAGCAGATTTATCCCCCTGCTTATCATCCTCAGGATCAGCAGACTTTGATGGAGGAGGAGGTGGAACCTGGAAAGCATCAGCACCTTCCACCCGAACCCGCAGACGAACACCCTCAGCAGACGAAAACACATCAACAGATCCGCGCACACAAACAGGGTCAACACGTCAGACATTCAGCCAAACCGGACCAACCTTCCTCAAGGAGTCATAGTCAACCTCCACAGGTTTACCAATGAGAGCCCCGAACGCGATCATGAATTCAACGGACCGTAAACCCACTAGAATGTCATCCACTAACAACCATGTCTTGGCTAGAGGGCCAACAGCCTTCACCCCACATGTGGCCGCCTTGACAAACACAACCAATTGATTGAGTGGAAGATTAAAGCTCGTGCAGGAGGCAATCATCCGGAGACAATCTTTCGAAGGGAACACCACAGCAAACTCGGACTCAGAAAGCTGACGCAACTGCCAATCCCAACCGCCCTCATCCCAGATCCGCAACCCATCCAGCTGAAGGAAATATGCCCTAGAGGCAATAATAAAGTTGTAATTTATATTTCCTTATATCATGATAAATGTTTATTATTCATGCTAGAATTGTATTAACCGGAAACTTAGTACACGTGTGAATATATAGACAAACAAAGTGTCACTAGTATGCCTCTACTTGACTAGCTCGTTGAATCAAAGATGGTTAAGTTTCCTAGCCATGGACATGAGTAGTCATTTGATTAACGGGGATCACATCATTAGAGAATGATGTGATTGACTTGACCCATTCCGTTAGCTTAGCACTTGATCGTTTAGTATGTTTCTATTGCTTTCTTCATGACTTATACATGTTCCTACAACTATGAGATTATGCAACTCCCGTTTACCGGAGGAACACTTTGTGTGCTACCAAATGTCACAATGTAACTGGGTGATTATAATGGAGCTCTACAGGTGTCTCCGAAGGTACATGTTGAGTTGGCATATTTCGAGATTAGGATTTGTCACTCCGATTGTCGGAGAGGTATCTCTAGGCCCTCTCGGTAATGCACATCACTATAAGTCTTGCAAGCAATGTGACTAATGAGTTAGTTGCGGGATGATGCATTACATAACGAGTAAAGATACTTGCCGGTAACGAGATTGAACTAGGTATTGAGATACCGATGATCGAATCTCGTGCAAGTAAAATACTGATGACAAAGGGAACATCGTATGTTGTTATGCGGTTTGACCGATAAAGATCTTCGTAGAATATGTAGGAGCCAATATGAGCATCCAGGTTCCGCTATTGGTTATCGATCGGAGATGTGTCTCGGTCATGTCTACATAGTTCTCGAACCCATAGGGTCCGCACACTTAACGTTCCATGACGGTTTATATTATGAGTTATGTGTTTTGATGTACCGAAGGTAGTTCGGAGTCCCGGATGAGATCGGGGATATGAAGAGGAGTCTCGAAATGGTCGAGACATAAAGATCGATATATTGGGCGATTATATTCGGACATCAGAAAGGTTCCGAGTGATTCGGGTATTTTTCAGAGTACCGAGAGTTACGGGAATTCGCCGGGGAGTATATGGGCCTTATTGGGCTTTAGGGGAAAGAGAGAGGAGAGATTGGCGCTTCAAGGCCTAGTCCGACTGGACTAGGGGAGGCTGCGCCTCCTTCCTTCTCTTCTCTCTCCCCTTTCCTTGACTCCTACTCCTACTACTTGGAAGGGGGGGGAATCCTACTCCCGATGGGAGTAGGACTCCTCCTAGGGCGCGCCATAGGGAAGGTCGGCCCTCCCCCTCCTCCACTCCTTTATATACGGGGACGGGGCACCCCTTGGAGACACAACAATTGATCCCTTGGATCTCTTAGCCGTGTGCGGTGGGCCCCTCCACCATAATCCACCTCAATAATATCGTAGCGGTGCTTAGGCGAAGCCCTGCATCGGTAGAACATCATCATCATCACCACACCGTTGTGCTGACGGAACTCTCCCTCAAAGCTTGGCTGGATCGGAGTTTGAGGGACGTCATCGAGCTTAACGTGTGCTGAACTCGGAGGTGCCGTGCGTTCGGTACTTGATCAGTCGGATCATGAAGACGTACGACTACATCAACCGTGTTGGGCTAACGCTTCCGCTTTCGGTCTATGAGGGTACATGGACAACACTCTCCCCTCTCGTTGCTATGCATCACCATGATCTTGCGTGTGCGTAGGAATTTTTTTGAAATTACTACGTTCCCCAACAGTGGCATCCGAGCCAGGTTTTATGCGTAGATGTTATATGCACGAGTAGAACACAAGTGAGTTGTAGGCGATACAAGTCATACTGCTTACCAGCATGTCATACGTTGGTTCGGCGGTATTGTTGGATGAAGCGGCCCGGACCGACATTACGCGTACGCTTACACGAGACTGGTTTTACCGTCGTGCTTCACACACAGGTGACTAGCGGGTGTCAGTTTCTCCAACTTTAGTTGAACCGAGTGTGGCTACGCCCGGTCCTTGAGAAGGTTAAAACATCACTAACTCGACGAACTATCATTGTGGTTTTGATGCGTAGGTAAGAACGGTTCTTGCTCAGCCCGTAGCAGGCATGTAAAACTTGCAATAACAAAGTAGAGGACGTCTAACTTGTTTTTGCAGGGCATGTTGTGATGTGATATGGTCAAGATGTGATGAGATATAAGTTGTTGTATGACATGATCATGTTTTGTTGAAGTTATCGGCAACTGGCAGAAGCCTTATGGTTGTCTCTTTATTGCATAAGATGCAAGCGCGAAATAATTGCTTTACTTTATCGCTATGCGGTAGCAATAGTTGCAAGAGCAATAATTGGCGAGACGACCATGTGATGACACATTGATATAGATCAAGATGATGGAGATCATGGTGTCGTGCCGGTGACAATAGAGATCATGACAGTACTTTGGAGATGGAGATCAAAGGCGCAAGACGATCATGGCCATATCATGTCACATATTTTTGATTGCATATGATGTTTATCTTTTATACATCTTATTTTGCTTAGTTCGAAAGTAGCTTTATAAGATGATCTCTCACTAAATTTCAAGGTATAAGTGTTCTTCCTGAGTATGCACCGTTGCGAAAGTTCTTCATGCTGAGACACCACGTGATGATTGGGTGTGATAGGCTCTACGTTCAAATACAACGGGTGCAAAACAGTTGTACACGTGGAATACTCAGGTTAAACTTGACGATCCTAGCATACACAGATATGGCCTCGGAACACTGGAGACCGAAAGGTCGAGCATGAATCATATAGTAGATATGATCAACATAGTGATGTTCACCATTGAAAACTACTCCATCTCTCGTGATCAGACATGGTTTAGTTGATTTGGATCACGTGATCACTTAGATGATTAGAGGGATGTCTATCTAAGTGGGACTTCTTAAGTAATATGATTAATTGAACTTTAATTTATCATGAACTTAGTCCTGATAGTATTTTGCAAATAATGTTGTAGATCAATAGCTCGCATTGTTGCTTCCCTATGTTATATATGTGTTCCTAGAGAAAACTAAGTTGAAAATGATAGTAGCAATGATGCGGACTGGGTCTGTGATCTGAGGTTTATCCTCATTGCTGCACAGAAGAATTATGTCCTTGATGCACCGCTAGGTGACAGGCCTATTGCAGGAGCAGATGCAGACGTTATGAATGTTTGGCTAGCTCAATATGATGACTACTTGATAGTTTAGTGCACCATGCTTAACGGCTTAGAATTGGGATTTCAAAGACGTTTTGAATGTCATGGACCGTATGAGATGTTCCAGGAGTTGAAGTTAATATTTCAAGCAAATACTCAAGTTGAGAGATATGAAGTCTCCAACAAGTTCTATAGCTAAAAGATGGAGGAGAATCGCTCAACTAGTGAGCATGTGCTCAGATTGTCTGGGTACTACAATCGCTTGAATCGAGTGGGAGTTAATCTTCCAGATAAGATAGTGATTGACAGAGTTCTCTAGTCACCATCACCAAGTTACTAGAACTTCGTGATGAACTATAATATGCAAGGGATGACGAAAACGATTCCCAAGCTCTTCGTGATGTTTGAAATCGACGAAGGTAGAAATGAAGAGAGAGCATCAAGTGTTGATGGTTGACAAGATTGCTAGTTTCAAGAAAAGGGCAAAGGGAAGAAGGGAAACTTCAAGAAGAATAGCAACCAAGTTGCTGCTCCAATGAAGAAGCCCAAAGCTACACCCAAGTCTGGAACTGAGTGCTTCTACTGCAAAGGGAATGGTCACTAGAAGCAGAAATACCCCAAACATTTGGTGGGTAAGAAGGATAGCAAAGTAAACAAAGGATATTTGATATACAGATTATTGATGTGTACTTTACTAGTGTTCATAGTAACCCCTTGATATTTGATACCAGTTCAGTTGCTAAGAGCAGTAACTCGAAACGGGAGTTGCAGAATGAACATAGACTAGTTAAGGGTGAAGTGACGATGTGTGTTGGAAGTGGTTCCAAGATTGATATGATCATCATCGCACACTCCCTATACTTTAGGGATTAGTGTTGAACCTAAATAAGTGTTATTTGGTGTTTGCGTTGAGCATGAATATGATTTGATCATGTTTATTGCAATATGGTTATTCATTTAAGTTAGAGAATAATTGTTGTTATGTTTACATGAATAATACCTTCTATGGTCATACACCCAATGAAAATGGTTTGTTGGATCTTGATCGTAGTGATACACATATTCATAATATTGTAGCCAAAAGATGCAAAGTTAATAATGATAGTGCAACTTATTTGTGGCACTGCCATTTAGGTCATATTGGTGTAAAGCGCATGAAGAAACTCCATGCTGATGGGATTTTGGAATCACTTGATTATGAATCACTTGATGCTTGTGAACCATGCCTTATGGGCAAGATGACTAAGACTCCGTTCTCCGGAACAATGGAGCGAGCAACTGAATTATTGGAAATAATACATACCGATGTATGCGATCCGATGAGTGTTAAGGCTCGCGGCGGGTATCGTTATTTTCTGACCTTCACAGATGATTTGAGCAGATATGGGTATATTTACTTGATGAAACATAAGTCTGAAACATTTGAAAACATCAAAGAATTTCAGAGTGAAGTGAAAAATCATCGTAACAAGAAAAATAAAGTTTCTACGATCTGATCGTGGAGACAAATATTTGAGTTATGAGTTTGGTCTTCATTTGAAACAATGTGAAATAGTTTCGCAACTCACGCCACCTAGAACACCACAATGTAATGGTGTGTCCGAACGTCGTAATCGTTCTTTACTAGATATGGTGTGATCTATGATGTCTCTTACCGATTTACCACTATCGTTTTGGGGTTATGCATTAGAGACAGCTGCATTCACTTTAAATAGGGCACCATCAAAATCCGTTGAGACGATGCCTTATGAACTGTGGTTTGGCAAGAAACCAAAGTTTTCGTTTCTTAAAGTTTGGAACGGCGATGCTTATGTGAACAAGTTTCAACCTGATAAGCTCGAACCCAAATCAGAGAAGTGTGTCTTCATAACATACCCAAAGGAAACTGTTGGGTACACCTTCTATCACAGATCCGAAGGCAAGATATTCGTTGCTAGAATGGATCCTTTCTAGAGAAGGAGTTTGTCTCGAAAGAAGTGAGTGGGTGGAAAGTAGAACATGATGAGGTAACTATACCTGCTCCCTTATTGGAAAGTAGTTCATCACAGAAACCGGTTACTGTGACACTTACACCAATTAGCTAGGAAGCTAATGATATTGATCATGAAACTTCAGATCAAGTTACTACCGAATCTCGTAGGTCAAACAGAGTAAGATCCGCACCAGAGTGGTACGGTAATCCAATTCTGGAGGTCATGTTACTTGACCATGGCGAACCTACGAACTATGAGGAAGCGATGATGAGCCCAGATTCCGCAAAATGGCTTGAGGCCATGAAATCTAAGATGGGATCCATGTATGAGAACAAAGTGTGGACTTTGGTGGACTTGCCCGATGATCAGCAAGCCATATTGTATAAATGGATCTTCAAGAGGAATACAGACGCTGATAGTAGTGTTACTATCTACAAAGCTTGAATTGTCGAAAAGGGTTTTCGACAAGTTCAAGGTGTTCAATACAATGAGATTTTCTCACTCGTATCGATGCTTAAAAGTCTGTCCGAATCTTGTTAGCAATTGCCACATTTTATGAAATTTGGCAAATGGATGTCAAAACTGCATTCCTTAATGGATTTATTAAAGAAGAGTTGTGTATGATGCAACCAGAAGGTTTTGTCAATCCGAAAGGTGCTAACGAAGTGTGCAAGCTCCAGTGATCCATCTATGGACTGGTACTAGGAAAGGGAGTAGGACTCTCCCCTTGGCGCGCCCTCCTCCTAGGCCGGCCGCCTCCCCCCTTGCTCCTTTATATACGGGGGCAGGAGGGCACCCATGACACACAAGTTGATCATCAATCTTTACTCGTGTGCGGTGCCCCCCTCCACCATAATCCACCTCGGTCATATCGTTGCGGTGCTTAGGAGAAACCCTATGTCGGTAGCTTCATCAACACCGTCATCACGCCGTCGTGCTGATGGAACTCTCCCTCAAAGCTCTACTAGATCGTGAGTTCGTGGGACGTCACCGAGCTGAACGTGTGCAGATCGCAGAGGTGCAGTACGTTCGTTACTAAGATCGGTCAATCTTGAAGAGGTACGACCACATCAACCGCGTTGTCATAATGCTTCCGCTTACGGTCTACGAGGGTACGTGGACGACACTCTCCCCTCTCGTTGCTATGCTCACCATGATCTTGCATGTGCGTAGGAATTTTTTTTGAAATTACTACGTTACCCAACAATGGCATCCGAGCCTGGTTTATGCGTAGATGTTATATGCACGAGTAGAACACAAGTGAGTTGTGGGTGATACTAGTCATACTGCTTACCAGCATGTCATACTTTAATTCGGCGGTAATGTTGGATGAAGCGGCCTGGACCAACATTACGCGTACGCTTACGCGAGACTGGTTCTATCGACGTGCTTTGTACACAGGTGGCTGGCGGGTGTCAGTTTCTCCAACTTTAGTTGAACCAAGTGTGGCTACACCCGGTCCTTGAGAAGGTTAAAACAACACTAACTTCATGAACTATCGTTGTGGTTTTGATGCATAGGTAAGAACGGTTCTTGCTCAGCCCGTAGCAGCCACGTAAAACTTGCAGGGCATGTTGTGATGTGATATGGTCAAGACGTGATGCTATATTTTATTGTATGAGATGATCATGTTTTGTAACCAAGTTATCGGCAACTGGCAGGAGCCATATGGTTGTCGCTTTATTGAATTCAATGCAATCGCCCTGTAATTGCTTTACTTTATCACTAAGCGGTACCGATAGTCATAGAAGCAACAGGTGGCGAAACTACAACGATGCTACGATGGAGATCAAGGTGTCGCGTCGGTGATGATGGTGATCATGACGGTGCTTCGGAGATGGAGATCACAAGCACAAGATAATGATGGCCATATCATATCACT
Source organism: Aegilops speltoides (assembly GCA_021437245.1). Taxonomy (NCBI): domain Eukaryota; kingdom Viridiplantae; phylum Streptophyta; class Magnoliopsida; order Poales; family Poaceae; genus Aegilops; species Aegilops speltoides. The sequence goes on along the minus strand of CM038145.1, from coordinate 476,404,534 downwards.
TTTATTGATTGCATGTGATGTTTATCCTTTATGCATCTTATTTTGCTTTCATTGACGGTAGCATTATAAGATGATCTCTCACTAAATTTCGAGGTATAAGTGTTCTCCCTGAGTATGCACCATTGCGAAAGTTCTTCGTGCTGAGACACCACGTGACGATCGGGTGTGATAGGCTCTACATTCAAATACAACGGGTGCAAAACAGTTGCACACGCGGAATACTCAGGTTAAACTTGACGAGCCTAGCATATAACAGATATGGCCTGGAACACGGAGACCGAAAGGTCAAACGTCAATTATATAGTAGATATGATCAACATAGTGATGTTCACCATTGAAACTACTCCATCTCACGTGATGATCGGACATGGTTTAGTTGATATGGATCACGTGATCACTTAGACGATAAGAGGGATGTTTATCTAAGTGGGAGTTCTTAAGTAATTTGATTAATTGAACTTTAATTTATCATGAACTTAGTACCTGATAGTATTTTGCATGTCTATGTTGTTCTAGATAGATGGTTCGTGTTGTTGTTCCGTTGAATTTTAATGCGTTCCTTGAGAAAGCTAAGTTGAAAGATGATGGTAGCAATTACACGGACTGGATCCGTAACTTTAGGATTATCCTCATTGCTGCACAGAAGAATTACGTCCTGAAAGCACCGCTAGGTACAAGACCCGCTGCAAGAGCAACACTCGATGTTGTGAACGTCTGGCAGAGCAAAGCTGATGACTACTCGATAGTTCGGTGTGCCATGCTTTACGGCTTAGAACCGGGACTTCAACGAAGTTTTGAACGTCATGGAGCATATGAGATGTTCCAAGAGTTGAAGTTAATATTTCAAGCAAATGTCCGGATTGAGAGATATGAAGTCTCCAATAAGTTCTACAGCTGCAAGATGGAGGAGAATAGTTCTGTCAGTGAACATATACTCAAAATGTCTAGGTATAATAATCACCTGATTCAACTGGGAGTTAATCTTCCAGATGATAGTGTCATTGACAGAATTCTTCAATCACTGCCACCAAGCTACAAGAGCTTTGTGATGAACTGTAATATGTAAGGGATGAATAAGACAATTCCCGAGCTCTTCGCGATGCTAAGGGCTGCGGAGGTAGAAATCAAGAAGGAGCATCAAGTGTTGATGGTCAACAAGACCACCAGTTTCAAGAAAAAGGGTAAAGGGAAGAAGGAGAACTTCAAGAAGAACGACAAGCAAGTTGCAGCACAAGTGAAGAAGCCCAAGTTTGGACCTAAGCCTAAGACTGAGTGCTTCTACTGCAAAGAGACTGATCACTCGAAGCGGAACTGCCCCAAGTATTTGGCGGATAAGAAGGATGGCAAGGTGAACAAAGGTATATGTGATATACATGTTATTGATGTGTACCTTACTAATGCTCGCAGTAGTGCCTGGGTATTTGATATTGGTTCTGTTGCTAATATTTGCAACTCGAAACAGGTACTACGGATTAAGCGAAGATTAGCTAGGACGAGGTGACGATGCGCGTGGGAAATGGTTCCAAAGTCGATGTGATCGCGGTCGGCACACTACCTCTACATTAACCTTCGGGATTAGTTTTAGACCTAGATAATTATTATTTGGTGCCAGCGTTGAGCATGATCATTATATCTGGATCTTGTTTGATGCAAGACGGTTATTCACTTAAATCTGAGAATAATTGTTGTTCTATTTATATGAGTAATATCTTTTATGTTCATGCACCCTTGAACAGTGGTCTATTTTTATTGAATCTCGATAGTAGTGATACACATATTCATAATATTAAAGCCAAGATGCAGAGTTGATAATGATAGTGCAACTTATTTGTGGCACTGCCGTTTGGGTCATATTGGTGTAAAGCGCATGAAGAAACTCCATACTGATGGGCTTTTGGAATCACTTGATTATGAATCACTTGGTACTTGCGAACCATGCCTCATGGGCAAGATGACTAAAACTCCGTTCTCCGGAACAATGGAGCGAGCAACAGATTTGTTGGAAATCATACATACTGATGTATGTGGTCCGATGAAAATTGAGGCTTGCGGCGGGTATCGTTATTTTCTCACCTTCACAGATGAAAATTGACGCAACTGCCAATCCCAACCGCCCTCATCCCAGATCCGTAGCCCATCCAGCAAGGTCTGCGGTGAAATCTTTTGACCATGGACAGAAATGATAGTTGCATTGGACATCGACGGGGCAGCCACCACCACCGGCGCATCGCAATCCAGGGCGAAGAAAGAGCAGCCGAGGAGGCCGGTGCCAAAGTGAACAAAGGAGAGTGGCTTGGTGCGATTACGGCAATTGACGATCAAGTGTCCATCAGAGCGACAAATCAAATAGAAGGGGGGATTGGTGCATCTGGAAATGGCCCGGACGATGGCACGCGAAGCAGGTAAGGGACGGGGAGGGATTCAGAGCAGTTGTGTGATGGCGGGGAAGGGGAGGCGGGGGAGGAGGAAGGAGGCCATCACCAACGATAGCAGACGAAGAGCCCGGACCAGAAGGAGGGCCACGACGACCCCTACCTTGCACAGAAGAAGTGAGGGGGAGGGCGGGATCCAGCACCAGCCGCAAAGGCCCACGAAGGCTGCCGCAGCGGAGCCACCGAGCCACGGACGCGGAACCGACGAGGACGAGCCACCACCATTGGAGGCAGCAGCAGCCTCCCATGGATCCAGGGCCACCGCAGATCCACCCCCAGATCCGGGCAAGTCCACCCCCGATCCCGCAGCCGACGGCGCCAGATCCACTCCATCCTGTGCCTCACGATTGCCCACCACCTCACGAGAGACACGGCCGGCCTCCAACTTGGACCGCAGCTCAACCTCATAGGCCAGATCCGCCCCGGATCTCGGTGAGTCCTCACGCCGGCACTTACTGCCTGATAGAGCCTCACTGGAAGAGCCCCTGGATTTATCCATGACCAGGGCCTCCGCAAGGAAAGGAGGAGGGGAGGGGAGGAGATGGATTTGAGGAAGCGGCAGATGGGACGACGAGCTTTGCGGATATTAAGGGCGGAAGCAGGAAACCCTAGCAGGGGGAGAGAACCACGCTGCACCCATATATAGCCCGAACTGGCCAGGTCCAACTAGGCCGAAACAGGCGCCTGGGCCGAGAGAGGGAGAGGGGGTGAAGCAGAGGTCACCACCATCTGCCCCGGGGCCCCAGAAATAAGAGGGGGGGAAGCGACAGCAGAGGAGAGCGTAGGTGGCCCACCAGGCCTAACCCGGTCTGACGCAGACACCGACAGGCCCACCAAGCACTGCGGTCCCAAGGAATCCCTCATCCGAGCCGACCCTAGGGTTTGAACCCCAAGGAATCCCGTGGCTCTGACCAAGGCGACGACGGAGCAGGACCACCAAGCGGAGAGCCCAAGTGAGCAACTGAAGACCCAACAGAGAGCGGAGGAGATCCATGGATGCCAGTAGAAGGAGACGGCAGAGGACACCTACCAGATTTTCGCTGACGATGTCTGACATGCTGCCAGCCCAAAGATCCAGCCAACGACAACACCGACCGCCCGATCCCCCGGAGCAAACTTCCGCACCCAGGACGACGGCCTGCCGGCAGGCCCCGCCGTCGCCCGAGGACCGGAGCCGCATCCTCCAGATCTGAGGATGACGCATCATCGTCCCCCAAGGCCCAAACCCTGGACCCAAAGAACACAGAGGACGCAGATAACCCACAAGTGTAGGGGATCGCAACAGCTTTCGAGGGTAAAGTATTCAACCCAAATTTATTGATTCGACACAAGGAGAGTTAAAGAATATTCTTGAGTATTAACAGTTGAGTTGTCAATTCAACCACACCTGGATAACTTAGTATCTGCAGCAAAGTTTTAGTAGCAAAAGTGGTATGATAATAATGGTAACGGTGCAAAAGTAAAGATAAATGTTTTTGGGTTTTTGTAGTAGTTGTAACAGTAGCAACGAAAAAGTAAATAAGCGGAGAACAATGTATGAAAAGCTCGTAGGCAATGGATCAGTGATGGATAATTATGCCGGATGCAATTCCTCATGTAATAGTTATAACATAGGGTGACACAGAACTAGCTCCAGTTCATCAATGTAATGTAGGCATGTATTCCGCAAATAGTCATATGTGCTTATGGAAAAGAACTTGTATGACATCTTTTGTCCAACCCTCCCATGGCAGCGGGGTCCTAGCGGAAACTAAGGGATATTAAGGTCTCCTTTTAATAGATAACCGGAGCAAAGCACTACTAGGAAAAAGCCTATACACAAAATCTTACCAGCAGCGCTCTTCAAAATACCACGCTACTGCTATTTAGCAGCAGCGTGTGTTATCAAAACGCGCTGCTGACAGGAAAATAGCAGTAGCGCGTCCACCGCAAACATCGCTACTGCTATAATTGCCATGACCTCGCCCCCCGCTAGTTATAGCAGTAGTGCACTATACTGGACAGTGCTACTACTATAGAAGTTAGCAGCAGCGCACTTCTAGGAAAATCGCTACTGCTAAGATCAGCCCACAAGTTTAGTCCCACCTCGCTCCGTGAACAGGGTGTTTACCAGCTTAAATATGTTATTTCTGAAACTACCACAACCAGTTGGTCTTCACTGAACTCTATGCGTAAAATTTGTGGCCGCAATATGAGTCCTCTCCAGTTCCTACCGTAGAGGACTCATATTGACAATTCAGATTGTACACAAAAAGATCATTGATGGCCAATGTATTTTTGCATTGACGTATTTTTTGTATAGTTACACTTAGCAGTAGCGGTTTATATGCAAAGCGCTACTGCTATTCAGATTAGCTGTAGCGCGTTTTGGCAAACGCGCTACAACTATCCCTACCTTATCCCCACGCGCACGACCGGCCCTCTCACTCACACTCTCACTCTCGCCCGCATAATCGTCGTCGTGCGTCGTCGTCGCCGCCGCCGAGGTATTCCCCTCCTTCCATCCCTCCTCCCTCCTCCTCGCACATCCTCCCTTCGCCTGCGGCCACCCCTCCCTCCTCCGCCGCCTCCTCCTCCCTCACTTGGCCGCCCTCCTCCTCCTCCGCCGGCAGCCTCCTCCCACCGCCTCGACCTCGCCGCCCCTAGCTACCTCCGTCCGCCCCCACCCCCTGCCTCTAGTTAGTACTAGATTTAGTAGTAGTAGATGTTAATTTAGGGTTCATAGCTAGTACTAGATGTTGCTTAGTTAGTACTAGATTTTTAGTAGTAGTAGATGTTAATAGTAGTTTTAGTTGAACTACTTTAGTTGTAGTTGAACTAGTTTAGTAAGTAAATTAATAAAATAGTTGAACTAGTTGAATTAATAGAACTAATGTATTTTTAGTAAGATAATTAATATAACTAGTTGAACTACTTTATTTTTAGAAAGAACTAGTTTTTTTCTATTTATAGTAAGTTTATATTTAGTAAGAACTAGTTGAAATAATAAAACTAGTTGAACATGTCATATTTGTTGTTATTTTTTAGTTTAAAAAATTATTCGGGATGTATTAGTGATAACTTATATGGTTTCAGGTGACCACCGTCGTCCCCGTCACCGACCCCTCCGACATCCCCGCCGTCGTCCCAGTCACCGACCCCCACCGACATCGAGGTGAGACCAGCCAAATATCCTTGTATATCTTGTGTTGTTGCTCAAATAGGATATGTGGTTGCCCAAGTGGTCGTTCATGTTCAGTTTACATCTTCGAGTGGCCTATGTTTTGCCGGAGTGTTGATTAATTTCCGTTCCGGCAAATTTCAGGCGCTCGATATGTCTTTTTTTAGCAAAGGTCATGCCGGATTTTTTCGTGAATTCTGGCATGACTTATGCTATAATATGTAGAAGTTTAATCTTTGAATTATGAACGTAGGAAATGTCGTACTCGGACGACGGCAGTCTCCCGGGGGAGTGTAGCTGGTGCCACGACGATCGAGGTATGTGCGACAGGTTCGTTCAGCTGGACGAAGATCGGCGCTTCAGCATTAAGCTCGAGAGACCTTCGATTGTGAAACGGTACGCCACAACGACAAGTGGTTTTTTCATAAGTAAGCATGACTTTAACTATTTCAACATCTAATTTTCATATTTTACAATTCGACTAGCTTATCCCATTCCATGCAAGATGCTATGTCTTGGAGAGGATGGGTTTTGAAGACCATGAAAATTTCAAAACAAAGAAAATACACCTAAGGACCCATCATGATATGGATTTTGAAGTAAATCTGTTCAATGCTCAGAGCGTAACCCATTTTGGTTGCCAAAATTGGGAAGCACTTTGCAAAATGTATGGTTTTTATGAGGGTATGATTGTCACCATGGATCTTGGTGATCCTGACATCGAGCAAGACAATATGGACATTTGGGTCCTTGTTGATACGCTTCCGACTGTACCGCTATGTGAGTTTCTCAAACATAGTTATTAACTAATTTATATTGTTTATTTCAAAATAGTTGATAGCTTATTTCCATTGACAGCTTATTTTGATTCTTCAAAGACTGTGCAGAAGATGGTAGATAAAACCCACTACACCGATGGCACCGAATTAACTTATAAGGAGAAAAATCATCTGATCACATTTTGTACTCTTCTTGAGAATTACAATAACTATTATCGAACTCCTCCAAATTATGGTGAATACGTGCCACTAGTGCATGTGTTGGACCACGGTAACTTCTCTGGAGATACCCTGGTAAGATTTTTTACTATTACGACATCCGTGCATCTTTTGCATACTTCTAAAACTAGTACATCATTGCTAACTACGAAGTTATTATTATGTTTTTCAACCGAAACTCCCGATGGATTGTGTGCCTCATCTAATGTCTCTGCATGGTCGCCTCTCAGTTCTGAACATGCTGCCAGGTAAATCTATGGAGCTCACTTGTGCATATCGGATTTCTAAAACCCGTGAACACATGTTCATCAAAGAATGGAAGAAATGTATGGACATTCGCAAGGAGGTTCTTGGAAGTAACATTCAGCGAAAGGCAAGAATTGGAGACAGGCTAATCTCCATTCTCCATAATGGAGAGTCAGGGGCTATCTTGCTTTTTTGCTATTATACCTTAGAAAATGTAGTAGGTCTTAATCGAATGTAGTAGGTCCTATGAGGTACAATATGTTTATTATGTGGTAATGTGTTAGAGTTGATAATGAGGAGTACTTGTGATTACGACTAGTGACCGATTTGCTATGTGATGTCATTGATGAAAACGATGATCTTGAGGAGGTGTTATATGACAATGATGTATTATGATGATAAGTTATTAATGATATGATGATGATGATATTATTATATCATTGGGTGAAAGAACCATGGATTAGTTTCAAGTGGATGGACATCCACTTGAAACTAGTCCTGATTCTTTCACCCGTGATGTAATAACTCATTATGATGTAAAACAATCTCTAAATTCCTGTTGTATGAAAGCTTGTTTAAAGGTGTATGAATACAACATGAAATAAAAAAGAAATAAAATACTAAATAATAGTAGTAGCGCGGGAAAGGAGAACCGCTACTACTAATTACCGAGAGCGCTGTTCGAAGAAGCGCTACTACTAAGTCAATTTAGCGATGGCGTGGATCCAGCGCGCTATTGCTAAGCATTAGTCTAAGCGCCTTATCGATGGCGCTCCTACCCGCTCTCGATAGGCCTAAAACCCGCGCTGCTGCTAGGCTTTTCCCTAGTAGTGAAGCATTAGCACATAGTGAATACATGAACTCCTGAAACTACGGTCATCACCGAGAAGTATCCCGATTATTGTCACTTCGGGGTTGTCGGATCATAACACATAATAGGTGACTATGGACTTGCAAGATAGGGTCAAGAACACATATATATTCATGAAAACATAATAGGTTCAAATCTGAAATCATGGCACTTGGGCCCTAGTGACAAGCATTAAGCATAGCAAAGTCATAGCAACATCAATCTCAGAACATAGTGGATACTAGGGATCAAACCCTAACAAAACTAACTTGATTACATGGTAAATCTCATTCAACCCATCACCGTCCAGCTAGCCTATGATGGAATTACTCACGCACGGTGATCATCATGAAATTGGTGATGGAGGATGGTTGATGATGACGACGGCGACGAATCCCCCTCCCCGGAGACCCGAACGGAGTCGAGATCAGCCCTCCCGAGAGAGATTAGGGCTTGGCGGCGGCTCCATGTCGTAAAACATGATGAAACTTTCTCTCTGATTTTTTTCTCCCCGAACATGAATATATGGAGTTGGAGTTGACGTCGGTGGAGGTACAGGGGGCCCACGAGATAGGAGGCCGCGCCCTAGGGGGGCGCCCCCTGTCTCGTGGACAGCCTGTGGGCCCCCTGGCATTAATTCTTTCGCCAAAAATTCTTATTAATTTCAAAAAGTGCCTCCGTGGATTTCCAGCACATTCCGAGAACTTTTCTTTTCTACACATAAAACAACATCATGGTAGTTCTGCTGAAAACAGCGTCAGCATGAATTTGAACTTGTGGACATGAACTTTGTAATATATGACTTGTATTAGGTTGGTCAAATTGACGACCTAGGGATACGTGCACGCCCTGTAAACTGAGAGAGAGGTAGTTCATGATGACATAAAGTTCATGTCCACAAGTTCAAATTCATGCCGACAACATCATCCAACCAAATTCATGAAACAAAAGTTCACACCAACGAGTGGCCCATCAACAATCAAGCATCGTCCTTGTCTTCCTCTTCCTCTTCCTCTTCTTCTTCCTCCGATTCATCATCCGAAGACGATGCTTCCTCCTCCTCTTTATTGTCGCGTGCGGTGTTGGCAAGATCTTCAATGGCATCATGCGAAGGTGTTGGCACACCGAAAGACATTCCGCCCAGAGGTGCTCCCATGCCTCCCATGAGAGACGCAAAATCTATTCCTCCCATGCCGCCAATGCCGCCCGGAGGTGCTCCGAAGCCTACCATGGTCTCCATGGTAGCTCGAAAGCCACCCATGGCACCCATGCCGCCCATGGTAGCTCCGAAGCCACCAATGCCTCCCATGCCGCCAATGCCACCGCCACCCATGCCACCAATGCCACGACCACCAAAGCCGCCAATGCCACCGCCACCCATGCCGCCAATGCCATCGCCACCCATGCCGCCAATGCCACCGCCACCCATGCCGCGAATCATGGCTCTTTTTTGGATCAAGACTTTTCACGGGCAAGATTGACATACTCCTTTTGCGCGTCATTGAGGATAGATGTGTCCAAGAAGAACAAGTACTTCTCCCAATCCAACAACCTAGATAGCTCCTCCATGCCCACCTTCCTCTCCTCCAATGCCACCTTCCTCTCCTCGGTCGCCACCCTCCTCTCCTCGGCCGCGGCATCTTGGTTCCTTGCCATATTCCTCACCTCATTCGCTTCTTTTCTTGCTTTCACAATAGCTTCCATAGCATTTTTTAGCTCATCATCCCCTTTCCTCTTCTTCTTTTTTTTCCGCGTCTTTCTTGCACCCATTCGATCATTTTGGCTTCGAGTATGACACCGAGTTTGGTATAGGGCTTCTCTTGTCATCATCACTTGATGGATCCTCCTCCTCATCATCCAACTCAATTGTTCGCTTGTGTTTGTTGCTCTCATCAACATCATCGATACCATCACGATTCTTCCATTTCTCATCATCCTTCAATTCCTCATAGCAATGAGGCAAGGTAAATGGTCTCCCTTTCTTGATATTCCCTTTCTTGCTCTTCTTCTCCTCTCCTTTGAACAAGTTTTGTGCAATATTGAACTACAAAAAGAAACAAGTTAGCACTACAAACACCGAGAACAAGCATGATGAACATGGATGAAATGGCACTTACCCTATCTATATCATTAGTGCGACTTGGGTTCAACTTGTCAACCGCCTTTTGTGCGGCCACCCACTTTTGACAATCTCGGTTGATTGTTGACCACAGGGAGAGAAGTATCGTGTCGAGCGGTCAAATCCACTCTTGTTGTGTAGATCAGAGTGATCCTTCATCCAGCTCCAATATGCATCTCTACTTTGATCACCTCCAACGGATGGATCCCTCGACACTTGCAACCAAGTATTGCATAGCAAGACATCTTCATCATTGGTGTAGTTGCCTCCTCTTCCTTTCGATGCGTCGACAATGCCCTCACCATCCTCGTCCACCTCGAACTCATGGTCATCGAAATGCATGTCATTGGTTTCAGACCAATGAGAATTGTTGGAGCCGACACCCATAGTTGACATATATATCTCATCGTTGAAACTACAAAGTACATACAAGGAAACAAATAAGCTATCTATATGTATGCATTCGAAAAATAACAACAACAAAAAAGTTGGCGAAATTTTATATCTTTGGGGCATTTCCTCGAACACCTTGTGCACGTCGGCCGCCGACGCAACAAGTGAGCTCGCCGGCGCTTCGGTAGCCGCCCCATCCGTCGCACGCCCTACAAGCTTCTTCCTCGACGGCTTGGAGGAGCCGGAGCCGTCCGCCGCCTTGTTCTTCTTCGCGGATACCTTGCCCTTGTTCGGCGGCGCCGCATTTGGGAGCTTTGAGAGGGGGACACATGGCCTCACGGCGGGCGCCGGCGCGACGCCACCCGCCGCCGAGGTCATCCGTGGCGGCACGAAATGGCCGCGCGCGATACCGGTGCTTGGATGAGCGTCGGCGAAGGCGAAGTCAAAGCTCCCCGTGCTAGGGTTTGCGGCGGCGACGGCGGCGGCGGCGGAGGGGTCGCGGGTGTAGGCAGGTGTGAGGGGGGTGCCGGCGCGGGCGTCCATCGGGTGATTTCACCGGCGGCGGCGCGGGGCAGGGCCTACGTGGCGCGGCGGAGAGAGTGCGGCGCGAGCGCTCGAGTGTGTGGTGCGCGAAGCGGGCGCACCAAATACACAACGCGTGATGGCTAATCGGACCGCGTGCTGTACTCTATATGCCGCGAGCGCGGTTATCGCGCGTCCGCTGGATCCCAATTATTCATTGCGCGCGCGCTAAAAAGGACAAATTTGAGGCGCGGCGCTGTTTTAGCGCGGCTGTTGGAGATGCTCTAAACCGGGCTTGCTAAAACTCAATCTGATATTTAACCGAGCCTTAGTCGACTACTCAACCGTTGAATTTTTGCACGGAGATTCAGACTGGATTGAACGTCCTTTCTAGCATTTTGTCACATCGTTTACAACATGTCATCCTACCGGTTGCAGTGTCCGTCGTTACTAGTTGCAGTATGTCATATCACGAGCCACAACATCTGCCCTCGTCGTTCGTAGCATGTAGTCTCACTGGCTGAGATTATATATTCTCCTATTATCTTGCTTTTGAAAAAATGTTAAGGAATTCAGAAAATTGTTCAAGATTCTAAATAAATGTTCGCAGAAAAAATGTTCATAAATTTTTAACAAAGTTAAAAAAAAATCAAAAAATGTTCGTGAATTACAAAAGAAGTACATCGATTCATTTTTTTTGCTGATTCAAAAGAATTTCATGAATGCAAACAAATGTTCATGCATTATCCAAAAGAGTATGCCAGACAAAAAAAATCAAGAATTTTTGTCAATTCAATAAATGTTCACTGATTCAAAACAATCTTGAGGAGTTTCAAAAAGTTGTTCAAAATTCAATTTTTTTTGCAACTCTAAAAAAATGGTTGTAAAAAATTGTTAAAACAATTATTGAAATGTTCACCATTTTTGAGAAAATAGTGAAGAATTTTAAAATGTTGATTACATAAATATATTTAGTAATTCATAGAATGTTCATAATTTCAGAAACAATGTTCAGAAAATTTTTAAAATGAAAATACAAAATATAAGTAAAAGAAAAGAAAACACAAACATGAAAGTAACTATAAAGAATGATAGTGATAAAAAGAAAGAAAAACAAAATGAAAAAAGAAGAAAATATGAAAAGTAAAAAGAGATAAAAATAGAAACCGGTTTGGGAAGGTTCTAGAGCTTTAAAAAGCCCAGCGAAACCTATTGGGACGGCCCAAAATGTACGAGCAGGGTGCTAGGGTGTGCGTGCGTCGTCGCTAACCAGCGACCCATGCACCAAATAGGATTATCTGCATCGGAGATCGATCAGAAGTACTCAGTGGGCCTGATTGCTGTTTGAGCTGCGTGTCATGCTGAAAGTGAGATTTCGGCCTTGCTTTTTTTGCACTGGAGTCCATTTTTTTCAATGTGTTATTTTTCTGCACGGGCTGTATGTATGTAACAGGGTTTGGGCCAAGGTCATCGTGGTCAATTGACCCTAACCCAATAATGTAGCTCCGTCCCTGCACAGGTGTTGCAGCGTTGTTGTTGCTTGCAAAATTGTCGCAACATTCGTACATCGTCTGCAGCATTTAGCGGTGCCGCTCATAGCAACACAACTACGCTGACATCACCCGACTAAGACTTCGATAAATCTAAGTTCTAGCCATACCCCTTGAAAATTGTTGACTATTCAACAATATCAAACACAATCAAGCACAATACTAAACAAGTCGGCTTCTAAATAAATAAAAAATTATGGCCATCCAAATTGGACATGCGTCTTATTAGTATCTTCGTGAAATCTACCACGAACCTGGCCTATGACCTTGAAACATAAATCACTGGACGGCATGTGACCGAACAGACAAAAAGTATGCTATTCATAGAGGAAAAAAGGTCATCCCGAGCTGCACATCCGTTGGCCGTGTGCAACTAAGGACATCTTCAGCCGCGCCCCCAAGAAGGCCTCCCCAGGCGATTTTTTCACGCCGGCGCCGAAAAAACGTCCCAGTCGCGCCCCCAGGACGCCGAAAATCGCCGGTTCGGGCCTTTTTTCCGCCCGGCGGTCACAGTCGAACCCGACGCTATTGGGAGCCGTTGGGGCTCGGCGCTAGTGAAAAGCGCGCCTGGCCCACACCAACAGGGGAAAAGTCAAGTTTTTCTTCCCCGACTCGCCTCGCACCCCCCGCGCCCTCGGCCACCACTAGCTGTATCCCGGCGACGGTCGCCGGCCTACTCCGCCTAGATAGCCATTCCCGCTGAAAATAGCGGCGCCGCGCAAGCAACCCTCCCCGCAGCACTAGGCGGTGCGGGCGCCGTTCCGGCCGCGAGGCGCGGTTTAACGGCGGTACACGCCCACGAGCGCAAGGTGTTGGCGTTTTGACCGACTTCGGCGATGGACTCCGATGAGGAGGAAGAGCTCGCCAGCGGCTTTGGAGGAGGAAGCGCGCCGACGCCCGTGAAGAAGAGCATCGATGGTGCTCGCCGCCCTCGCCAATTCTTGGCGAGCAATGAAAAGCAGCGTCGAGGTGGCTCGGCACCGGGCGGTGAAAGCAAAGAACCGCATCGTCGCAAGGCTCTGCATGCTCTACTCCGACTACTTCGCCGATGCTCCACTTCATGGCGAGAGAACATTTCGGCGCCGTTATCGGATGAGCGAAGCTCTTCCTCGGATTGTGAATTCCATCCGGAGTTCGACAACTTCTCCAAGTGCAAGATGGATTGCTTTGGCGCTCTTGGATTCACCTCCATCCGAAGTGCATGACAGCGATGAGGATGCTTGCGATGATTCACTCGACGACTATGGGCGCATGGCGAGTCCACCAGCATAGAGTGTTTCTACAAGTTACGTCGGCAGTGGTGGCGTGTTTGGGCCACAATACTTGAGAGCACCCAATGCGGAAGACACTGCCGGATCCTAGCCTAGAATGCAGCAAGAGGATTTCTGGGATGCTTGGAAGCATCGATCGCATGCATTGAAATGGAAGAACTGCCCATTTGGTTGGCGGGGATGTACAAAGCGCCAAAGGCGGTTGCATGTGGTGCTTGAGGCGGTAGCCACACAGACCTCTGGATTTGGCACTCCTTCTTTGGTATGCCAGAACTCACAATGACATCAACGTGTTGCGGTGCTCTCCTGTTTTTGCCAAGCTCGTTGAGGGCCATTCTCCTCCGTGAACTTCGAGATCAATGGGCACCAATACAACAAGGGTACTATCTAGCCGACGGCATCTATCCGAGATGGTCGACATTTGTGAAGATGATCTCAAACCTGTGCAGGAGGCAAGAACGCTGGTTTGCGAAGGTTGTGGAGGCTTGCAGGAAGGATGTCGAGCGGGCATTTGGTGTGCTCCAATCTCGATTCGCTGTTGTTCGGTACCCCGCTCAGACATGGTCGAAAGATCAAATGTGGGAGATCATGACTTGCTGTGTCATCTTGCACAACATGATCATCGAGAGCGAGCAAGAAGACCCAGTGTTTGACATCGAACCATACTATAAGCAGGGTCCTCTAGCCGAAGTTGATCACCAGCTACCGGCAACTTGGACTGCCTATCTCAGTATGCGTCAAGAGATCCGAGACCCACAGGTGCATCATCAACTGCAGAAAGATCTGATTGAGCACCTATGGAGGCTCAAGGGGGACGCCGCGTGATGAAATACGAGTTTTTATTTGTTGAACTATATAATTTGTATTGAACTATTTGTTGTTGTACTATTTTGTTGAAGTATTTGATTTTTCTGTGATGAAATATGTGATAAGGAACAATTATGTTGATAAATGAACGCCGAGACAGGGCGAAACCACGCCGAATATGGGCCTATTCTCGCCCATATGGGCCGTTTATTCGCCGAAATTGGGCTGCAAAGTGGTCCAATTTCGCGCTTAAAGCGAGCTGAGGCGGCGATCGGGCTTAAAACCGCCTCAGCGCCGAGTGTCTCGCCGGCTCGCCCCCAGGGGGCGATTTTTGTGCGTCCGGGGGGGCCAACGGCTGGAGATGCACTAAGGAGTAGGAAAACAGCCTAAAAAAATTATAGGGTTACTGTTGGCTGTGAAGAAATTTATCCCAAAATTACCAATGACGGATTATTCCGGCTGGCTTTGCCACTGCCCATACAATAATGCTAGACACACGGGGAGAGTCTCTACGGATTCAACGGACAGCATGTTGTGTATTAGTACGACTAGAAAATAGGGAGAGGGTTAGGTTGGGCCACACCCCAGTAAACTTTGGGAGAGTAGACAATTAACTGGAAGGTTTTGTAAAGGACCTGTAAACAACCTATGCGTCTACGATTATTGCTGCCCATAAGGCGTTTGCATGTGATGCAACGCTAGCAAGCAGAAAATGGACGGCTGATTCTTCGACTGGAAATTAAGTAATTCCCAGTAGACTAGGACTTAGCCGCTCCCTTAATTTTTGCACCTTGGGTCCATCTGGTGTTCACTCCAAATTCTGTTACTTGGTCCATTCATCTATATTACCCACAGATGCATGGCACCCATTTTTGTAGGTACACACATTCCATGGTACTTATAGGCACATGTCACAAGTACATTTGTTCAGGGAAAAAGCCTTTTTAAATTTGTCACCGAACTGTCTCTCTTGTGTGCATATCAGCTCGCCAATGACCAACCTGTGTAGAGGTATAGATGCAGTAAAAAGGAATGTTGGTGGCTAGGCTATATATATCTACCACATGCGGTCGTCGTCCGTATGGACATGCACATGATTTGGCAATCTCCTTATTTATAATGCATTTGATGAATGGTTGGCCACCATCTTTCTTGATGGACAACTATGCTTGGTGGAAACAAACACCATTCACATGAATACAATCATTCATTGCCTTGAGTCTAGGTAGCGTCGAGCCATGATTTGCTTGTTTACCAGTTTTGCCCGTACGAGTTCTAAGAATCATCTTTAACTGTGTTATATTTTAGTGTACGGCTACACACATTAGTACATATGCACATCATCCATGTGCCACACATGACATATCCCTAGAAATATTGCAAGGCTAGGTAGGCTACTTTTGGTTGTAGATGTTACAATTGTCCTTTAGATTAGTTCACTTTTGCTCATCAAAGCATGTCTGTAATTGGAGTTGTATTAGTACCAAGGTCACATATCGTTGAAGTTAGCATAAAACTTCACTCCATACTACCAAATGTAAAAAGACTTCTTGCACATATGTATCCCATGTGTATGATGTTCCATATTAGGATTCAAAATTTTCTCTTTCATACAAAGAATTTCATATGAATTTTGGAGGATTAGAATATTTACAAGAAAAGTGTATAGAGAATTTGCTCGGTTTGTGAAATTTGTATCCATGCAAAAAATTGTATTCATTGAGTTCAACCTCATGGAATTCTTCCTTACTATTTATTTCTGTGTCAACCAAACGTTGCATATAATCATTCATAAAAATTCATGTGGTGCAATCAACCAACTTCTATTATGGATTCATGTGTTCTCGGTTTGCAACTTCTTTTCTATTACTAGGCTTTTAAAATCATACCAACCAAAGACACCCTACAGATCCATTGCTATGATAATTTTTCTATTAGATCATATATAATCATATCCTAGTATCACGATACTATTAAAATTCTCAGGTAGTACCTCTTTTGTTAGTAATACAATATCGTATAATCAAATCCTAGTATCACAATACTATTAAAATTCTTCTATATATGTATGAAAATATGAATATTTAAGATGCATTTAAATTTTAAGCTTTGAGGTATATGTCCTCCAAAGAGGCCGGTCATGTAACCATTGCATTTGTATTGATTATAGCATGATATCCAATGTGTGACATAGTGTAACCAATTGTGAACCCATAAAACAAGAGATTTACGCATGTCTACTTCAAAGTCCGTGGACACAAATGGATATATGACTGCTTGCTTTCACGGAGAAACCCCTTTTTTCACTCCTAAAACACCGAACTAATGGAAGGATGCGACACATAATTATCCAAATCACGTTGTGACTCCAAGGCAATATTTCTTGATCTTGTATCGGGAAACTAGTGTTTGCATGATATGTATCATGATACAAGTATGATACGAGTAGAGTTGGATAATAGTACAATTTGTATCGATTGTCATATTAGGATAAAAAAACTACCGTACATATCGGGATACAGAAAACCTTGGGTGATTAAGCACATGAAATATTTGTAACACGTGTTTTGTTGCTACAAGGTCCCCATGAGAACGTTCAAACTAATAAGCATTTTCACAATGAATCATCTACGTATATAGTAAACTTTAATTTTTATATATTCGTTCCATAGCGCTACGCATACAAAAAACCTTAGTGAGTATAATTTTATAGTAACACGCTTATAGAAATCTAGCAATGCCAACTAAATGCAACCAATCTGAACATATATTAAGGATGAGAAGCATTACATACATACTGACCGAACATTAGAAGTCAAACTAATCAAGGTAAGAATGTCAAGTATTTGAATTAAATGGATGAAGATACAATAAAATTTGGAACATAGGTGAAAATGGCATTGTACGATGTTTCTTTTCATGGAATATATTTTCACAATAACATACAAAAACATAGGTTTTATCCTTGGTCAAACTCACAGTACTTTGGACTCATCTTTTAGAATGGTGATAATTATTTTAACTTGGGTAGATTAAAATCAGGAGTAAAACTGGAAGTTGGGAACTCACCATAATTCGTTGAAACCTCTCAGTTTGTGTGATGTTTGGGTCTATTTTGTCAAATGCTACAATTTCATTTTTTTCCCTCGATTGCTACCTTTTTATCTCAATCTGTACAATTTAGCAACTCAAAAAAATTGTACAATTTATCTTCCAACTAATGTTGGATCTGAAGTTGAATTGTTCAAGCTCTGAGCTAGGTGTGGAGCTTGGAATCAAGGTTTTTTTGTTTTTAAAGAAAACACTAGGGCCAAGGTGCTTGAAGGGTTTACATTTCTAAGAAACATTAGGTCAAGGTACGCGTTGGTCCTACAATATTTGTGTAATTTCAATCAATACTATTGTAAACTAGGGAGATGAGTGACTAAAATTCAAAATAGTCTGAACTTAATCGGCCAATGTACCTTGCATTCATCTAATATTCATTCTTAACTCTGTCATTTGATCCAACAATCTACATAATCCACAAATTCCATGGCACTGTACTTTTTTTTTGTGAGGACACAATTCCATGGCACTCTTGTTTTTGCGGAGACACAATTCCATGGCACTCTTATTTTGGCGGGGACACAATACCATGTTGCTTAATAGGCTCGTGTTATAAGTATAGTTGTTCAAGGGAGCAAAAGCCCTTGCTCAATTTGCCCTGACTTTTCTCTCTTCTTTCCACAATTTGACAATGATCAGCAGGGACGTATATATGCAGTAAGAAGAAATGGTGGTGCAGATGGACAGCTATAGAGAACACGTCTCTAAAAAACCAACATTTGCTTGGGCTTGCACCTAACAATACAACAGGCACCAAAAATTAAGTTGGGCCCATTTGAAAGACAAATGGTTGGGCACATTTAGAAGCTCGGTCTTCATTGGATAGCAAAAGGGAAGCTCATTCTTAAGGAACCTGTCGGGCCTCATTTGCACTAGCAATAGGACTCGTCCACATCTACTCCTACAAAATTTACTCCTCTTTGATTCCTAGACAAAAACATTCACTACAGGGTGAGCAGTGGTAGTGCTGCACTCGCACGTACTGGTCTCCTTTGCACTTACCAGCCCTGACTCTCCTTAGTATGCACTTCTCCACAGCTATTTAAACCGCATACTTCAACACACCACATGTATAGTAGTGGCAACATCTGACGCGCACAACCCACAAGAGAGGGAGTCAAATATAGAGCCATGGCCAAGAAATACTCTCGCACTATCGCATCCCTCCTCCTACTCTAGATCTCCCTGCATATCCAATGCCACCTTTGAGAAAAACACCATAGTGGCAGGCGCGAATGACGAGAAGAACTTCTTGGTGGGCTCGAGAGGCATGGGGAACCTACGGGCCCTCCCAGTCGTGGGCGGCGACTGCTGCGGGGGCTTCCGAAACAACAGTGTGGTCATTTTCACTGGTGCTACAAGCCCACCTGGCTACGTCGGGGGAGACATCAGGAGCATGGTCGGACTCGCCAGTATCAGTGGAGCCAGTGGTATCCCGTTGCGAGGGATTCGCAGTGGCAGCGTCCCGCTCGGCTGGCTCGTGACAGGGCATAGCGGAGGCACCGGAGGCATCACAACATGAGTTGTGTTACTGGTTGGGACGTGTTCGGTCAGATGAAGGTGAATGCTTCAACTTCGTGCACGTACTAACTCATACATACCTGTGGTGCTGAGTATTGGTGCAAGTTTTTTTTTAAACTATGGCAAAAGATTTGTCTCATCGATTAATTAAGAAGAAGAGAATTGCCCGGTTAATTAACAGAAAATCAGGCAAAAACTGATACATACGGACTAGTCACTGAGAAAGAAACTCCATATCCCCACATTCAACCCGACAAACATATATAACGCGCAACAATCACGATCCATCACACTTCTATGTCGCAAAGAAACCTCCAACGAAATCAAGGTTGAATACAACATACACCACCACATCCACGGAGACGAGCTAGTCGAAGAAGGTGGTCGAAGAGACTGAGTATCATCCTTTAATCAGCTGCGAACACCTTAGCAATGGTGCCACTCTTCTTGCCTATGCTCTCAAGAGCTTTCTTCAGCTTCTTGATTTTCCCGTAGAAGTCTCCTCTGCTAGGTGGCAAGCAACCGTCATGCCAGACCTAGGGCTAGTTGCCTCCAAGCCAGCGAGCAAGCCACAAAACTTTTTCACGAAGACCGACTCGTCAGTACGTCATATGGGTATGGACTTGAGGTCAGTTTGGTTCGCGACCTGGCCATCGTGCATGGATGGATAATATTGTCTGGTGTGTGATGCGGGGTGTTGAATTTTTCTGCCTAGTCAGGCTTGTGTGGTTGCAAAGTGTTTGGTTGGTGCCTGGCAATGCAAAGCATCAACGTCTCATCAATACACTAAATGCAGCAATTGTTTAGTCCAAATATCTATCCACCCATTTGTTAGCCTCGTGGCCACAATCTCAGGCGTCCAAATTTGGTCGCCTGGATCAGGCTGATTGCAGTGCCGGGAATCGAGCCAGGCTAATTGCAATGTAAGGAGCCCAGGCCAGGCGTGTTTATTTTTCACAGAATAGCAGCCAAACAACCATGTGTCAGGCCCAGGGACAACTCCAGGCTGGGCAAAACATGGCGAGGATAAACTAAGGCCAATTCTAGCCGATCCTGAGTAACCGTTAGTGGAGGATAATTTATCCCCCCGCGCCTATCCCATCCCTATTTTTACTCCACTGCTCCGGCTCGGAGCAAAACTCTCGCGCCTCTCGGTCACCTCTTCCCAGCCACTCCCAAGCCACCACCTCTTCGCCAGCGACCGCCCACCGGCCCCAGCCACTACCGTGTCCCCTACCTTGGCCCTCGCCGCCCTTCTGCCCGACGCCCAGCCCGTTTGTCCACTGTCGCCATCATCGGGATTGAGGTGAAACTCCGCCGACATCACCATAACCAATTCGTTGGATTGATTCATTTTTGCTTCCTCTTTGGCGGCCGCTGCTCCTGACCTTGCTTTCGTGCTTGTGTAAGTCATTTCCATGCTTTGCCACCCACCAGTTTGGCTGAAACGATGGCGGTTGGCCGGCACATCACCACCGCACAGCAAGTGTTCGACGGATTGCCTAGGTGAGATTTTTTGTTTTGAACCGAGCCGTTTGGATTGAACCGAGCTATTTGTATTGTAGATGAAGAGGTTGATGGTGATGGTCTTCTCGGACTCGTCATCATCTGAAGAGGAAGAGGACGACAAAGACTTTGAAAACTGTTTTAGGCATGATTTTCAATGATGATATTCGGCGCCCTAGGAGAGGATCCCAGTTTGGCCGCATACACATCATCCGTGACAGAGCGGAGGGCCAAGCCAAGATCATGAGAGAATTCTTTGCTCCAAAACCAACCTATACAGAGAAGTACTTTCGCCAACGGTTTTGGACGCACATAGGTCTTTTTCTAACCATTGCAAAAGAAGTTGAGAGGTATGATGATTCGTTAAAGCTTCGGAGAAATTGATGTGGAGAGATAAGTGCCGGTGTCAAAACCGGCGGATCTCGGGTAGGGGGTCCCGATCTGTGCGTCAAGGCTGATGGTAACAGGAAGCAAGGGACACAGATGTTTACCCAGGTTCGGGCCCTCTCGATGGAGGTAAAACCCTACTTCCTGCTTGATTAATATTGATGATATGGGTAGTACAAGAGTAGATCTACCACGAGATCGTAGAGGCTAAATCCTAAGAGCTAGCCTATGATGGTATGATTATAATTGTGATCGGCCTTCTAAGGACCAACCTCTCCGGTTTATATAGACACCTGAGAGGGCTAGGGTTTACATGGAGTCGGTTACAAGGAAGGAAATATAATATCTGGATCGCCAAGCTTGCCTTCCACGCAAAGGAGAGTCCCATCCGGACACGGGCCGAAGTCTTGAGTCTTGTATCTTCACGCTTCAATAGTCCGGACGTTGTACACAGTCCGGCTGTCCGGATACCCCCTAATCCAGGACTCCCTCAGTAGCCCCTGAACCAGGCTTCAATGACGATGAGTCCGGCGCGCAGTATTGTCTTCGGCATTGCAAGGCGGGTTCCTTCTCTGAATACTCCAAAGTAGTTATCGAACACTTGAATCGTGTCCGGATCCACAAAATGATCTTTACACACCGCTGCAGAGAGAATGATATTTCACAAATGCAATCTGCTGACAACTTTTTCTGATGACGTGACATGTTATTACGGTCGGATCATTACTCGAACCGTTTTCCCACAACCTGCTACAGCGCATATTACGAGGCGGTTTCTGTGACACGTCTTGTCAAAGCAGAGATCGTGTCCCCTTACCATGGGATTCTCATCAATACAGGTATGGGTAATCTCACCGCGCCATCAATCGTGGCGCTTGGGAAGCAAGCGATTCCCAACGGGCAAGTGGGGAGGTGTACCGCTTTCGGCGCCTCTATAAAGGGATAAGGCTTCCCCATTTCCGCCCACGCCTTCTTCCTCCTTTGCCCACTCTTGCCCCCTCGAGCTCCAGCGCCCAAGCCCAAGTCTCCTCCGCACAGCTAAATATGTCCGGAGCAGGAGGCAAGTGGGTGGCTTCCACCGTCAAGGAGAAGCACATCACAAATCTTCGGGCGGCCGGATACTTGGCCGCGGACATAGCGCACCGGCTACCGGATGCCGGGCAGGCCATTCCGACCCCAGGACCCCACGAGAGGGTCGTATTCGTCGCCCACTTTGTCCGTGGACTGGGATTTCCGCTCCATGCCTTCGTCCGCGGGCTCATGTTCTACTACGGGCTAGATTTCCATGATCTAGCCCCGAATTTTGTCCTCAATATCTCGGCGTTCATCGTCGTATGTGAGGCCTTCCTCCGCATCCGGCCTCACTTCGGCCTATGGCTGCAAACCTTCTGCGTGAGGCCGAAGGTTGTAAGCGGCCAACAAGCAGAGTGCGGAGGAGCCATGGTAGGCAAGATGCCTAACGTCTCTTGGCTAGACGGTTCCTTTGCGGAGACTGTGAAAGGGTGGCAATCGGGGTGGTTCTACATCACCGAGCCGTGTGGCGCCAACTGGGCAGCGGCCCCCGAGTTCTGATCCGGAGCCCCTATGCAGCTCACCTCCTGGGAAAAGAAGGGCCTATCCTGGGGCGATTCTACGGAGGACTAACCGAAGCTTGCACCAGCCTCCTAACAGGCTTTGAGGTAAGTAATAAATATGTGAAAAATTACCACCCGATAGGTAGTAGCCCCTGATACTCTGTTTGGTGTTCGGAAAGAAAAGCCAAACGGAGGGGCAATTATAATCCGCAGGAGTCTAATAATAAGTATTCGTGTGCATAAGCAGGATGTGCTGCTTGCTGCTGCTGCCCGTACTGCCGAGGTTGCCGAACTGAAGCGGGACCTGGAGCAGGCGCAGGGAGAGCTCGGCCTCATGAAGACGCAACTCGAGGAGAATAAAGGTAAGTGATTCCCCGCTTGCATGTATTTAAAGATAGGCAAAATTGGCTAGTCTAACGCCAAAGCGTTGTGACTGTGTAACAGGGGCCACCGCCGAAGTGACATCCCTGAAGAAAGCATTGTCCGAGGCCGAAGACAAAGCGGCCTTGAATGCAAGGAGGGCGAAAAGCAAAGTGCTAGAGTGGGATAGGTACAGCAAGAGCTCCGGGACATCGGCAAGAAAAGTGCGAGTCCGTGGAGCATGATCTGAAGATGAAAGAGGCCGAGCTTGAGAAGGCCCTTGTGAATTTGAAAGATGCCAAGGCCGAAGCCGAGAAAGCAAAGCAGGAGATCTAGGAGGCCAAAAAGATAGCAGCGGGTAAGAAGTTCTTTATGCAAAGCAAACATGTG
Source organism: Aegilops speltoides (assembly GCA_021437245.1). NCBI lineage: Eukaryota > Viridiplantae > Streptophyta > Magnoliopsida > Poales > Poaceae > Aegilops > Aegilops speltoides. The sequence goes on along the minus strand of CM038145.1, from coordinate 476,381,340 downwards.
GAGGAGGCGTTTCTTTTACTTACTCGAATTCGGAGCTCTCCAGGGGCATTCACAGATCTGCCATGCAACATATCAGACGCTGCGGAGTTCCACCGTGCCCAGGAGGGGAGCTCAACGGAGAAGCTGTTCTGGTCCCAGTATGCCGGGGCCGAACATCCGATGCCTCAGAGTGACCAACTGAAGCAGTTGGTCGAACTCCATAGGGCGGCCGAACTGGCTATGAAAGGTTTCATAGTCCGGATGTGGCCTGGTGAGCTCCTGCCCACTAGCTACTTTGGCCTGATCAAGCGGATGGTGGATGCCTGTCCGCGGCTTGAAGTGATCAAGCAATCCGTTTGCATTGAGGGTGCCCGCCGGGCCTTTGCCCACGTCAAGGTGCATTGGGGCAAGCTGGATGCGGAGAAGCTGGTCAAGGACGGGCTGCCGGAGGGCAAGGTGCATCGCCATCCCGAGATGTATTATGATGGTGTTATGAAGGGTGCTCGTCTCGTGGACGATGAGTGTACCAAGGACACCATTTTTGGATGAATTCACTTTTGTCATGTTTGTAATTTAAAGACGAAGTTACTTGCGCTATGTAGCGCTTTTATTATTTAAAATATTACCTTCTGTGCGGCTATTTATAAAACTCTGAAAGTAGGCCAGTCGTCGGCTTCCGCCCCCACGTAACTAGTACTGGGGTGTTCATTGAAAACCCGGACACTCTTTATCCAAGTGTTTGGTCCCTTAAGGAGGTGTCTGGCGCAGAGAACAAGGCAATCGAACTATGCGGCTTTATAACTTTCACTTAGCCATAGAAGTCTACAATTTTAAATTTCAGCGAAGCCCCTAGAATCCGGAAGGCCGAATTGGGGCGCTATACATGCCTAGATCGGACGAAGCCGATTTATCGCCTAAAGCGGAAAATCTTTAAGGATTTTAAGACCTCTCGAACAGCGACCAGCTCTCGTCACATCATGCCGGTCAGTTTTTTCGGCTTTCTCTACTGAGGTGCTCGTCCAGAAGAATCGGGACACAATCGCAGTAGTTCTCCCTGCGCTACCTTAGCCGATATAACGGAACGTAAGGCACCAAAACAAGGGAGCCGGGCAATCCCAACTGTAGACCCAAGACATGATTCGGAGCTGATGCATATAGTGTTGTAAGTTCGGGGTGCCGCACTGTTGAAAGTGTTCGGACTTTATTTAACATATTACGGGGCGCCATGAGAAGCCCCTGGCAAACTGACCGTACCAAGGTGTACGGATGCAATATCAAATAAACATTTATAAGAGAAAAAAAATGCTCAAATAAGAATAATAAGCTGACGCTATATATAATCTCCCATTGACGAAAAATACGTTTAAGCGTATGTTTACAATGGATGCAAAAATATGACTATTTGACATGTCCTATCCAGGGGCAGGCTGTGTACAGATAGATAAAGCGGGTATAATGATCGTAAATAGGGGGCCGTTTGGTTTCTACCCCAGCCAGCCCCGCCAACGGAGTGCACGCCAAATAATTGGCGGTCGATTTGGCCACTAGAGCCTCACCAAAATATTGGCGCAGATATACACTAGGAGCGCTACGGTGGGCTGGGGCGAGCCAAAAAATTGGCTCCCATCCAAACGATGGAATCAGCCTGGTCAACGACCAATATTTTGGACGGGCGGCTGTGGGCAACAATCCAAACAGCCCCTAGATTCCACCTGGATATTTCCTTCTGTGCACAATATCTGTTGCCTCCTTGGATGTCTCTCCCATATAAGTCCGGAAATTCGGCTCTCCTGAGGATGCTGCACTAACGCAGTGTCCTGAAAGGTAAGAGGGAAAGAGTATGAAGGTATTTGGCGGTTACCCGCACTATTGACTGAGTCGTTGATGTGCCTCTGCCTATGTCCATGGTATCTTGAGTGCGTAATTGTGTACGCATGGCACGAATGCTACTTTGAAGGGGCTGGAGCGGAGGCCGGACTGCTAATCACGCACTTGGCGTTCCTGATGATCCTGTTGTAGGGTGCTCCGGACTACCTTGACGGTGCTCGAAGTTGTCGCCAGATTGGTTTGTCGGAGTAGGCCGCATTGTACTTCTGTCGCGAGGGTTGCCGTATGCTCTTCTGTTTGAAGGGAGCGGTCCATATTTCCATTGACAGTGATGACCCCGCATGGTCCTGGCATCTTGAGCTTGAGGTATGTATAATGTGGCACTGCATTGAATCTAGCGAATGCGGTTCGTCCGAGCAGTGTGTGGTAACCACTACGGAAAGGGACGATGTCGAAGATTAACTCTTCGCACCGGAAGTTGTTCGGGGATCCGAAGACCCCTTCCAGTGTTATAGAGCCCGTACAGCGGGCCTCTACTCCAGGAATTACACCTTTAAAGGTGGTTTTGGTAGGCTTGATCCTTGAAGGGTCAATGCCCATTTTGTGCACTGTGTCCTGATAAAGCAGGTTCAGGCTGCTGCCGCCGTCCATAAGGACTTGCGTGAGGTGGAATCCGTCGATGATTGGGTCTAAGACCAATGCGGCTGAGCCGCCGCGACGGATGCTAGTAGGATGATCCCTACGATCAAAGGTGATCGGACAAGCTGACCATGGGTTGAATTTGGGGGCGACTGGCTCCATCGCATAGACGTCCCATAGTGCTCGCTTCCGTTCCCTCTTGGGGATGTGAGTGGTGTAGATCATGTTGACCGTTTTCACCTGGGGGGAAATTTCTTTTGTCCCCCCGTGTTCGGACGTCGGGGCTCTTCGTCATCATCGCGGTGCAGCCCCTTCTCCTTGTTTTCGGTGTTTATTTTACCGGCCTGTTTGAACACCCAGCAGTCTCTATTGGTGTGGTTGGCTGACTTGTCCGGGGTGCCATGAATTTGGCACGTGCGCTCCAGTATGCGGTCCAGACTGGACGGTCCCTGATTATTTCTTTTGAACGGCTTTTTCCGCTGACCAGATTTAGGTCCGCTGAACCCGCCGTTGACTGCCGTGTCTTCAGTGTTGGCACCATTATTACGTCTCTTATATCTGTTACGCCGTGGCTTGCCGTTTGTATCGCGGCCGTCCGAAGTGCCGGAATGTGGCGTGGTATCGCTGCGAGCCAACCAGCTGTCCTCACCCGCACAAAAGCGGGTCATTAATGTTGTGAGAGCTGCCATGGACTTGGGTTTTTCCTGGCCGAGGTGTCGAGCAAGCCACTCGTCACGGATATTGTGCTTAAAAGCCGCCAGGGCTTCGGTGTCTGGACAGTCAACTATTTGGTTCTTTTTAGTTAGGAACCTAGTCCAGAATTTCCTGGCTGACTCTCCGGGCTGTTGAGTAATGTGGCTCAGGTCATCAGCGTCCGGTGGTCGCACATATGTGCCCTGGAAGTTGTCGAGGAATGCGTCTTCTAGGTTTTCCCAACTGCCGATGGAATTTGCTGGCAGGCTGTTTAGCCAGTGCCGGGCTGGTCCTTTGAGCTTAAGGGGAAGATACTTGAAGGCGTGTAGATCATCTCTGCGAGCCATGTGAATGTGGAGAAGGAAATCTTCGATCCATATTGCGGGGTCTGTTGTGCCATCGTATGATTCGATGTTTACGGGTTTGAACCCTTCTGGGAATTCATGATCCATTACTTCGTCGGTGAAGCGGAGGGGTGTCTTGGCGCCTTGTGCGGGCTATGTGGCTACGCGGTTCGAATTAGTGCAGGTTCTTTGTGTTCGGCCCGGCGGACTTATTGACAATGTATCCGGCGCGTGATCGTCGTTCTTGCTGGCGAGGCGCGCCTCCGCAATCCGTAGATCGATCTTGGTATCTGCTCTGTTTTCCGAATATCTTGCAGGTCTTGCCTGGTGCCCTAGGCCGTAGTGTATCGGCGTGGGGGTGCGGGCTGGTATTCGGCTGATATCCGGTTTATCCCGCCGGCGATCGGCCATTTGGCGCTCGAGTCCATATTCCTCGGCTGCCAGGACTTCAGTCCATCTATCTGTGAGCAGGTCTTGATCAGCTTGGAGTTGCTGCTGCTTCTTCTTCAGACTCCTCGCAGTGGCTATAAGCCGACGCTTGAAGCGCTCCTGCTCCACGGGAACCTCAGGCACGCCGAGCTCGTCGTCGCCGAGGCTAATCTCGTCTTCGGAGGGGGGCATGTAATTGTCCTCCTCCGGGTATCTGTCTGTCGCCTGTTCTTCTGGGCTGACCTACTCATCCTCCTGTTCGGCCTGCTAGAAGGCGGGCTGGTCAGGGTTATATTCCTCTTTGGCGTCATCCGGATTGCTTTCATCTCCGGGGCCGGTATTGCTGTGGCAGGGCTTGGAGCGGCGCCGACGACGCCCATGCTTTGCTTTTCCTCCCGATGTGTTATCCTCCGTTGTCTCGTCGCCATAAGTTTCCTTCGGAGTGTCCACCATATATATATATCGTATGAGGAGGTGGCCATCCACCGCCCTGTGAGCGGCGGCTCCTGCAATTCTCCTGCATCGTCGTCCATACCGTCGATGTCTTCGGAGTCGAAGTCAAGCACGTCGGTTAAATCATCGACCGTGGCAATGAAGTGGGTGCTCGGTGGTCAACGAATTCCGTCGTTGTCTGCTTCCCACTCAAGCCGGACATAGTTCGGCCCAGAGTCTCCTGACAAAGAGAGAGACTTCAATAAGTTTAGCATGTCGCCGAAGGGCGAGTGCTGAAAGACGTCCGTCGCGGTGAACTCCATTACCGGAGCCCAACCAGGCTTGGCGGGCTCGGGAACGAGCGGACTGGAACCTACATCCGAATATGAATCTGGGGGTCCGGAGTCACAGGCTTCCTCAGAAGGGAGGCCTGTGTTCGGTTCTACCGCCTACGAGGGTATGGCCTGCGGGGCGGGGTCCATCCCTCCGTCCCTAGGCAATGAAGACTGCTCCGGATTTGAGTCCAGGGCTACTGCAGGGGTGATATCCCGGGTGTTGTCCGACAGCAGGTCTAGGCCACGCTCGTCGTGACTGTCCGGTGCCCCTGGCGCTGGCCCGAATCCGTCGAAGATCAAGTCTCCGTGGATATCCGCCTTGTAGTTCAGGTTTCCGAACCTGATTTGCTGGCCAGGGGCGTAGCTATCGATCTGCTCCAGATGGCCAAGCGAATTGGCCTGCAGTGCGAAGGCGCCGAACACGAAGATCTATTCGGGGAGGAAAGTCTCGCCCTGGACCGCGTTGTTGATGATGATTGAAGGAGCCATCAAGCCTGACAGCGACGACACAGAGGAACTCTCAATGAAAGCACCAATGTCGGTGTCAAAACCGACGGATCTCGGGTAGGGGGTCCCGATCTGTGCGTCAAGGCTGATGGTAACAGGAAGCAAGGGACACAGATGTTTACCGAGGTTCGGGCCCTCTCGATGGAGGTAAAACCCTACTTCCTGCTTGATTAATATTGATGATATGGGTAGTACAAGATTAGAGCTACCACGAGATCGTAGAGGCTAAACCCTAAGAGCTAGCCTATGATGGTATGATTGTAATTGTGATCGGCCTTCTAAGGACCAACCTCTTCGGTTTATATAGACACCTGAGAGGCCTAGGGTTTACATGGAGTCGGTTACAAGGAAGGAAATATAATATCCGGATCGCCAAGCTTGCCTTCCACGCAAAGGAGAGTCCCATCCGGACACGGGCCGAAGTCTTGAGTCTTGTATCTTCATGCTTCAATAGTCCGGACGTTGTACACAGTCCGGCTGTCCGGATACCCCCTAATCTAGGACTCCCTCAATAAGTGCAAGCCCTCTGATGAAGTGCATTGAGGCAGTTCGAGTCTTGGCATATGGGTGGTCGGCCGATGCCCTTGGCGAATATGTCTGCATTAGTGAAGACACAATCTTGGAGACCGTTTGAAGGATCACTAAGGCGGTGATCGCTATTTTTGGAACTAGATACTTGAGAGCACCCACCGGGGAAGACACCTACAGGTTGATGATAGAGAGTGAAGCAAGAGGATAGCCAGGGATGCTTGGATCACTTTACTGCATGCACTGGACATAGAAGAATTGTCTTACATGGTGGAAGGGTGAGTACAAAGGCTACTCCAACGATCCAATGATAATTCTTGAGGCGGTTGCAACGAAGGATCTTTGGATATGGCATTCATTATTTGGTTTTCCTGGTTCGCACAATGACTTGTATGTGATGTCGAGATTACCATTGTTTTCTGGGCTTATTACAGGAGATGCTCCTGACTGCAATCACTTAGACAATGCACACAACTACTCAATGGGTTACTACCTTGCGGAAACAATTCCGCATCTAAAAGGTAACAAAAATTTTCACTTTACCCGATGTAAAGAAGCTTCTAGGAAAGATGTGGAGAGAGCCTTCGGTGTGCTTCAGAGACGCTTTTCAATTGTTTGTGGCCCTGCCGAGTAATGAAACTCCAAGGTTCGGCAGATCATGACTTGTTGCATCATATTTAACAACATGATCATTGAAGACGAGATGGATATGCCTGAGAACTTTTGGAACATCACCAACGGACTCCGATTGAGCGAGAACCCACAAGTTCATGCTCAACTCCAAAATGTCCTTATTGAGCATCACTAGCGACATCATAACACTTCCTATAGTTATTCTATCACATATTATTTGCTACATTTAGACCATTCGGTGTGTTTAAATTTGAATAATTCGGTTTGTAAACTTTGAATATGATTTATAAACCTTATTCATGATTTGCTTGAACCTTCATATTTATGTTTAGTTTCTATATGTGTGCTAATATCTATATGCACTGTATAATAGGATCTCTTAAGTTAAAAAAATAAAATTTACTCCGTTATATATAGGGATCGGCTAGGTCCAACCAAAACTTAGTGAGGTAAATATACTCCGCTAAGGGTTTACTCCACCGGATCTGTCGCTATTTTTAGGGGATCGGTTAGAGTTGCCCTAAACTGACCCTAAGGGCATGGCACTACTCCATGAAGCGTTGTATTAACGTCATGATAACGGGTCGGCAGACTTTCACACGCACTAACAACATATTTAGTTAGGGGTAATTAGAGCCAAGGAATGGGAATTAAAAGGGTACGAGACTTTAAGCTATTGGTTGGTTAGGGGGATTGGGAATTTATAAAGGAAAAGTCATGGGACTTGAGACTCCAACTCCCACCGTTTTATTAATGGGGAGGGGGTGGGAGTTGGGAGGGAATTGTTTTAGTGAGTCAATCTTAACCCTTCATCATAACTTATGTTCACTTCCCTATCTAGTCCCTCGTCAATTCCCAAGAACCAAACAGGGGAATACAAATTCTTCTTAAGTTCTCACACATCATTCCTATCATGCGCAAAACAGGGGATTGGGAATAAAATGACTCATCCCATGTCAAATCTCAATACAACTCCCTACATTAAACTCCCATTCCCCTTCCCAAATATTGCCAAGCGCGTTCTAAGTGATGGAGCGCGCCAGTGGCATGTTTCCTGAGGCGGTGTTGTGATTTTCTATCTTGGCTACGTGCAACTATATAATCAAACAAAGATCCTAGAATCCCAACAACACGACGTCTCCCAGTGTGCTCATCCCCCAAAATATATTTCTCCACTATTTTGATCGGCAGGTTGCGAGATGCACGTTTCATCAGGTTTCTTTTGGCGACACATGCACATGGAACTATGGGAGCATCTATAATTATATTAATTGATGCATGAAAAGAGAAAACTATCTTATTGGAATTGAAATTTGGTCTTTTCCTCTTCAATCTCGTCTACACAAATTAAGGTGGTTGGTTAAATCAATTTGACTAAGTGATGGTAATTGAGTATGTAATTAGAATATGTTAGAACGTCTCCTTGCGATCCCTCTAATTTAGCCCCTCAAATGGCTCCTTATCCTTCAACTCCTTATATTTTCTTCGCTAAAAAATGGTTTCTAGCTGAACCCCTGAACCTTAACTCCAAAAAAAATGGTTGCCAATTCTTCGAAGTTTTTGTGTACGTACTAAATTTGAAATACATATTTTCACAGGTTGTAAAAAAACTACATATTGGCACACATTTAAATCCAAACTTAATAATCAAAGTTCACACAATTCACAAATATTATAAATTTAAAGTTTAAAATTTAAATTATTCATATTCAAACACAGCAAAAGGGTCTAGATGAAGAAAAGAGCATGATAGAAGCATGGCAATCAACTCGTGCTATGGAGTAGCCACTCATGCCCAATAAGATCATCTTGGAGCTGGTTATGAACTTCATCATGGTTCCCGATGCTTCGATGCGTTATGAGAAATCTATGTATCGTTTTACATCATGTTCTAGTTGAACAGTATGCCCATTAGTGATGTTCCAAAAGTTCTCTGGCATGCCTTTCTCATCTTCGATGACCATGTTATGAAAAATGATGCGACATGACATTATTTGCCATAGCCTAGTGGGTTCCAATAGTCCACAGGACTAGGAACAATGGCAAAGCACTTCTAAAGCATACCGAAAGCTCTCTCAGCATCCTTCCTAGTCGACTCTTGACACAATGCAAAGTGGGATCTCTTGTTGCCTTCAGAATGCGGGATTGTTCTAACAAATGTGCATGGAGGATAGATGTCATCTACAAGGTAGTAACCCATCGTGTACTAACGGCCATTCACAACATAGTTGCAAGGAGGGGCATCTTCAGCAACAAGCCTTGCGAACAGTGATGACCTCGACAACACATTTCGATCATTATGAGAGCCAGGCAATCAAAAGAATGAACTACAAATCGATAGATTCTCCAATGCAACTGCCTAAAGAACGATGGTTGGATATTTTGAGTGCCCTTTATATCGACCGTTCCATATCACAGGACAATTCTTCCATGTCTAGTACTCTAGTGCATGAAATCAATTGATCCAAGAAAACCAAGCAATTCTCATTTTTCACTCGAAGGCAAAAGCCTCTCGGTATCTTCATCGTTGGGTGCCCTCAAGTACTCTACCCCATAGACCTCAATCAGGGCATGTTGTATCTTCAAACAGCCTCCAAGAATGAATTTCCTTGATGCGGACGTAGTTATTAATGGCGTCGACTAAACACCCATAGGCAAGCACTCGAATATCCACGATACACTTCATCGAAGGGTTCACACTTATCCCTCCCGATGCTCTCCTCCTTAGTTGAAACTAATCATCATGGCTCTCTATAACACTTGCAATTGTGAGAAAGATACTTCAGTGCATCCGAAACCGGCGGCAAAAATACTTCTCCGAATAGGTTGAATTAGAGTTGAAATAATACTTCACAATCTACTCATGGCCCTCTGCTCTATCTTGATTGACGTACAGGCAGCCGAACTATGATCCTAGTGTCGGTCCGCGAAAGTCTTCATTTGCGATCACAACAATGGCCATTTTGAAATCGTCATCATTTTCTTACTCCTCGTCCGAGGAAGAGTCATCTAAGACCTTCTCTTTCGACATCTTCATCTACACTATGCAATATGTTAGGTTGAATTTGAAAATAGATAAGAAAAGCACCTAGGCAATTTGTCAAGCACTTTGCGGGCGATGAAGGTGAGAGCACCGGCCGATGGTGTTGAGCCGAATCCAAAGCTCTGGCATGACGGCGGTCAAGAGGGTAGACAGCTGGCAATCGACAGTCGTGCGGTCCACGACCGACCATAGACGGCAGGCCTCCAACGGACCTCCCCATCAGATGATAATGCTCACCGGTCACATACAAAGATCACCGGTATTGTTGTGATTACGGGGTCCACAAAGCTCTGTGGCGGTGGCTCTATGTCATCTTCGCCATCCGCCGACTTCGTGTTCAATCAAACGAAGCAACTCCAGTGGGTTTTCTGTTGCGGGATGGAGGCAGTAGCGGCGGAGGTATGTGTTTCCAATCACGGTGGCGACCAGGGGCCGGATCGGAGTGGGCAGGGGTGCTGAGGCTGCGGGGTTTCTGTGGGATGGCAGCGGAGGCTATGGGTGGTCACTAGAGGCAACACCTGCGAATATTTGGTGTGAGTGAAGGGACGACCGACGCACGTGGTGGCAGATTTATCCTAAGAAGTGGCCCCTGTCGAGTATATTTGAGGATCAGGAGAGCCGACGCTTAAGTTTTAACTCCTATAAACCATTAGCTGAGAACGAAAGATAACATCATTTGCATAGACATATAGTTATCAGATCCTCAAATATCTCGTATGATGCTGCAGTCTGGTACTATTGCTCTGCCGAAGACACCTGCTTCATTGTCACCGGGCTCCCCGACCTAGCCGCCACCCGCGGCCAGCAAGCCCCGGTGGTTCCCCATGCCTCCGACGCCCACAAACAGGCTCTTCTTGTACACGACATCCACTCCTCCTACACTTGCAACATTCTCGGCGGCGGCAATGGCCAGAATCAAGGCCTCCGCCGCACCCGCAGCAGGCATGGTACTGGTTATCACTAGCTAGCATGTGGAGCAGTTCCGGAGCACTGGCCAGGGCGCCGCTCAAGTCTAGTATGACTGCTACAGATATCAAGTCTACTCGCTCTATCCTGTGTAGTGCGCGCGTGATCATTGGCACTGATGCACTTGCGGTACGTGATAGAGTTTGTGGTTTAAATAGGCTGAGAAGGAGGAGACAGGCTGCACTAATAGAAAAGGAACGTTCTGCATGGTCTTGATAAATTTGGCAGGAACGAAACAACCACACATTCAGGGCAAAGGCGCCTTCACGGGGCGACATCATGGCGGCAATGATGAGAGGCATCGAGCTATAGATGTTAGCAGGAGCAAAATGCATGGAGATCCCATTTGGGGATGTGCCATGAGAGATAGACCACTTTAGTTTTGGGCCATTTTTCTATGGAGATCCCATTTGGGGATGTGCCATGAGAGATAGACCACTTTAGTTTTGGGCCATTTTTCTATTCTTCCCATCTGATCACTTGATCAAACAATGTTATCGCATGCTCTATGGTAAATCAATGAAAAGCTAGCAAAACGCTGGACACTAAAAAAAATCTCAACAACATAATACCGACCAGCGTGCTCATCTCCCAGCATCATATCTTTCTTCACTATTGATCGGCAGGTTGCGGGATTCACCTTTCATCAGTTTTCTTTTCGCGACACACGCACATGGAACTGAGGCCCGCATATATATAATTGTATTAGTAGATGAGATGGGTAATGCGTCTGGTAAGAATACTAAGTTATTGAAATTGAAATCAAGCCTTTGCGCTTCAGTCTTGTCTATACAAATTAAGGCGGCTAGATAATTCGGTTTCGCTAAGTGGTGGTAATTGAGTTATATGAAATTAGGATATGTTAGTGCGTCAACCATTAACTGAGAACATATCTTTTTGCGTAGACATATAATTACAACATTATAGGAGTTCAAAGCAATTAGAAGTAGTCACACACAAAAAATCCATTACAAGTAGGGGAACATCTAATTGTCCGGTACATTATGCTGCCCAAACACAACTAATCAAACAAAGAGTCTAGAATCTCAAACTGTTGACATGTTGCAGGACAATTAATCCTTCATATCTCTCAGCCAGAGAGCACCTTTCATCAGCTTTTTGTCCACTACCTTGACAGCCTAGCATTAGCACATGGTTTGCTCGATGAGCCCATTTGCGGTATGAAGTCCCAATATTAAATTCCTTGCAATATAGTTGTGTATGTGCGTGACGGGATATAGGGAGGAGTATAAGATCAAGGTTATCGGCGTGGAGCGAAAGAAAATGTGGTTCTATTGTACAACTGGCTGAAAGACTGCTCATCTCCCGAGCCAAGTGTACAACAGGCTGCACTCACCACAAGAGCAACCATAACTTGATGGTTACAAGGCATGTGTGGTTTATTACCTCGACAAATTAGCACACAGAGGCATGCCACTTCAATGTCACGGGCAATCCGCGTGATTACCTGACAATATCACAAAGCTCAAAATGGATTTCCGGACAACACTGATTCTGCCAAATTTTCTGAAATTTAATCATCCTCTTTTGTTTCCCACAAGAATTATTCATCCTCCTGAATTCTGAGCAAACATCGACTACCCCCCAAAGCTCTCTCACTTTCGCCTCATTTACATATCCTCACCTAATGCCTCCCCGTCTCGCCTTGCGTACTCCTCGTCTCCTCCTTCTCGGCCTATCTAAACGGCAAACTCCATCGCACCGCAAGTGCATCAGTAGCAACGGTCACACACGCACAACATAGGAGAGAGCGAGTATACTTGATATCTGTAGCAGGCTTACTAAACTAGAGCGGTCCCCTGGTCAAGAACTCAAGTGCTCCAGCATTGCCGCCTCTCTCCTGCTTTGCCACGTGCTAGCGATAACCAGCACCATGCTTGCTGGGGGTGCGGCGTAATTTTTTTTTAAAACTGGGACAAAATTCCATGTTACTTGTGCCTCCTAATACAACAGACACCATAAAATGGTTGGACACATTTAGAACCTTAAATTGTTGGGTACAATAAGAAGCTTGGTCTTCATTTGCTAGCAAAAAGGAAGCACATTTGTAAGGACACACAAGCAACAAAGTTCGTCCACATCCTCTCCTACAAATTTTACTCTTTGATTCCTAGACAAAAACATTCACCATAGGTCAGGAGTTGGCGCTGCATTGGCATTGTCCTCATTTACACCTACCATCTGCCCTGACGCTCCGTCGTATGTACTTCTCCGTGGCAATTCAAATGGCAAACTCCAGCATGCCACAAGTATATCAGTAGCAAAAATCTCATGCACACAACACACATTTGAGACACCGAGTGAAGTATAGAGCTGGGGCCAAGAGATGCTCTCGCATTGTCGCGCGCGTTCCATCTCCTACTCTGCCTTGCCCTCTTACCTCACACCACCTTTGAGAAAAACACCGCCATGGGCGCGGAGGACGAGAAGAACTCCGTCGGCTTGTGAGGCATGGTGGGGAACCTACCAGGCCTCCCAGCTGTGGGCGGCTGCTGCTGCGAGGGCTTCGACAAAAATGGTTCGGGTGTTTTGACCTGTGCCACGAGCTCACACGGCTACGTTGAGGGAGGCATCGGGAGCATGGCAACAACTGGAGGTATTAGTGGCACCGGTGGTATTTTGTTTTGCGGGCTTGCAGGTGGCGGTGTCATGCTCGGTAAGCTCGCCGCAGGGTATAGTGGCTGAGGCGTCGATGGCGTCACACCAAGAGTTGCATTAATGGTTGGGACGCGTTGGGCCAGACGCAGGTGCACGATCCAAGAACGTGCACGTACATATGTGTGGTGCTGAGTATGTGCAAGTGTGTGCATGAAGGCATGTACTTGGTTTGACAAAATCACCTGGCATAGTATTACTCACACACGCACTAGGAGATGGAGCGCGCTAGTGGCATGCATCCTGAGGAGCTGTTATGCGTTTGTATCATGTCTACGTGCAACTAGGCAAAAAAGATTCTACATTCTCAACAACATAACGCCTCCCAGCGTGCTCATCTCCCAGCATATCTTTCTGCACTGTTGGTTGGCATGTTGTGGCCTGGCGGGATGCACCTTTCATCATCTTTCTTCGCGCGACACACGCACATGGAACTGAGGCCAACATTTATAGTTATATTAGTACTAAGTTATTGGAACTAGGTTATTGGAATTGAAATCGGTCTTTTGCTCTTCAATATATTGTCTACACAAATTAAGGTGGCTGGTTAATTTGATTTCACTGAGTGATGGTAATTCAGTTTTATGGTATTAGGATATGCTAGTGGATGAATGATTAGCTGAGAACGAAAGATAATATCATTTGCGTAGATATAAAGTTGCAACATTATAGGAGTTCAGATCCATTACAAGTAGGAGAACATCGGAATGTCTTGTTCATTGTGCGGCACAAACGTATCAAATCAAACAAAGAGTATAGAATCTAGAACTATTAACAGGTTGCAGGACAATCAATCCTTCATATCTCTGAGCCATAGAGCACATTTCATGAGCTTTCTTTCAACTACCTTGACAGCCTAGCATTGGTTTGCTCTATGGGTCCCATGTGCAATATGAAGTCTCAATACTGAAATCCTTACAATGTAGTAGTGTGTGCATATATACAGAGAGGAGATACAGTGATCAAGTTTATACAACAATGAATCTGACAAATTAAGTACCAGTAACATTTGGCTCCACCGAAATAATCATCCTCTTGTTTTTTCCATTCGAGAAAGTATTTTATTCACCCTACTGAATTCTGAGAAAACATTCACTGTGCCCCACGTCCTCTCACGTTTGCCTCATTTACACCCTCGTCTACCACCGCTCTGTCGCACCGTGTGTACTCCTCGTCTCCTCCTCGGCCTATTTAAACCGCACACTCCACACAGCAGGTGCGACAACACGGTATAGAGCATGTAGACTCGAGATCTATAGCTAGCTTGCTAGACTAGAGCGACGCCTTGGCCAAGAAGTGTTCCGGCACTGCTGCCTTTTTCCTGCTTTGCCATGTGCTAGCGCTGAGTAGGACCGTGTCTGCTGGCGGTGCGGCGAAGGCCTGTCTTCCGGTCACTGCCGCTGCAGTGAACAGCGATGGTGTAGGGTGATGGGAAGAACCTGTTGGTGAGCGTGGGAGGCATGGGGAACCTCTGGGGCTTCCCAGCCGTGGGTGGCAGCTAGGGCGGGGGCCCTGGTAACAATGATGCGGGTGTTTTCAGGAGACACATCATACAAACCAGTGGCATCAGGGGCGGCATGGGGAGCGTCTGCACATTCAACGGCGTCCATGGTTGCGGCAGTGTTTATGTCGATGGCTTTTTGGACTGAGGCAGACCGATCAATTGCGGAGGCGCCGGCGGCGTCAGACCTTGAAGAACTCCCGTCTGTACTAGGAATTTGGGGTTGTGTTAGTCGACTTGTGCTGTGCTGTATCGTGCTTTGTACGCGGGCACATGTATCTACTGGTGTGTCAGGCCTATGCATGTAAAGTGTAAAGTGACACAAAAGTGATTAGTGGTGCCTGGAGTAGTACGGCTCACCCTTAAGCTGCGCGCGATTGTATATATACTGCATTGCATGGTACGGTAGTGGGTTATCCACTTATCCTACGTGATTCACTTGCATACATTGTTAAATTATGCTATCATTAAGCTCTGAAGTTAAGCGGCTCATGTCAATGTTTAGCCTAGAGATCACATTTCGCTTCCACGATCGTTCAAAGCGAAGCAGGACGATAAAAGTTGTCTGTAAGTCACTTGCGTGAAAGTAATAGGTCTGCAATGACTAGTAAGATCACTTGGTAATTAATGCCTGAAGTCCTTCTGGTTCGAGTATTTAGCCAAAAAAACTACTACTACTTTACAGGTATATGTCACACGGAATTACCACTTTTGATTGACAGCCAAAAACTATCACTTTTGCTCTAATTTTTGCAAATACCTACCACTCGCGTTAGTCATTGACGGATAAACTATGTTAGCATATGAATACCGATGCCTCATGAAAAAAATAGCTTAAGGCATCTACATTAATATTTGTCTCCTCAATGCAAGCTAGCATTAGTGGACCTCATCAAGGAATAGAAAATAGAGACTCCACTACACATGCATCGATGCATCTCTACTCTTCACATCAACTTTTTTCAGATTTTTGCATCAGACCACACTTATTTTTCCCAATCATCCACCCTCTGCAGAGGATTACGCTACACCATTCAAACATATTTCTCCTGACATTCGATCCTACATGGCATGTCGGGCATCACCCTGGATCTATGCATTGGCCATGGCCTTATTGGTCCAAGTTAAATCCCATTATGGCAGGGGTGGCCCACTTGTAAGCAATCTTGGGGCATGATGGTCAACTCTTTTAGATTGACCGGCAAGTTGCGCGTTATGACATGTAGGACCCAGATGTCACTCTAAATAAAAAAAAAATCCTTTTCACGGTCACCATCGCCTTCTGTGGGCTACGTGGCCGCTGGAAGCCCCTCAACGTGCCACCCAGCCCAATCGCTCAATCTCACTCTCGTGGACCTCTTGGTGGAGGGAAATGCCCCGAGACACCTCCCAGCCTCGCCTGGGTGCCGCATACTCGCGCCTCGCCCTACGTTGCCTTCCTCCAAGCCACCGTGCGGGAAGGGATGCAGGGATGGCCCCGCCCCTGGTCACCCCAGCAGCCTGCCAGAGCCCGCGTGTTGGGCCATGCAGTGCGCCAGCATCAGCAAGATCTCATTTTCCCTCAAGATCTTGTCGATTCCCTTGTCCTGGATATCGAGGAAGTGCGCAAGCCCCATTTTGCCGAATCACCAACGATGGTCGTTGTTTGCACGACCAGTGACCTCCCCATGATCCGTGGGCATGTCAAGGAAATTTGTCTAGCCTTGTTCGTCCTCCTCGTGAAAGGAATTAATGTAGCAACCTCTACATCGTTAGCTCCCATTTCGCCTTCCCTGAGTTTGATTTGCCGATGTCGTGCCCCGACCCCCCTCTTTTCGTGAGGTTCTACCTCATACATATGTTCTCTGAGCTCCCTGAGGTGCCGCTGGACTCTTCCTTGTTGTCCCCTACAATTCGCGTGTCCTCAAACATGCCTCGACTCCCGCTGTCGCTCCCGGAACTCCTCATCGATGAACAAGGAGTAAAGAAAGGTTTATGGGTTGCCTGTATATTTTTACCAGTCGGGCCATTGTAGCAGGATCTACTCGGGCTGGATTTTTCACGTATCATGTAAATCCACCGGGATTTTACGACCGGCGAGCTTATACGGGTCTGCTATAGATGCTCTTACAGGATCCAGCGCGTTTTAGGGTTCGTATCTGGTAAATCCCCAACCCTCTCTCTCTCTCTCTCTCTCTCTCTCTCTCTCTCTCTCTCTCACGCCAAATCCCTCTCTCTCTCCGACCGGCATTTTCCATGTGCTAGCAACTCTTCGACAGCCTCGATGTCGAGCGGGGGACGCGGGCGTGGTGGCTGAGGGGGGCATTGCGGGCCTCGAGGCGGCCAAGGAGGAGTTCAACCTCGCCTTCGTAACTCCGCGCGATGGAGTTCCATCTCCATTTCAAGAAGGATGAGTAGTTTAGATTAGGTTTAATCTAGTATGTTTTAAGTTTGTGCGATGAACTTCCGACAAACTATGGTGATGGGAACTATGTGTATCTACTATGTTTATTTTTTGCAGTATGCTTTGAAGGATCTTCTCTGGTGTGCCTTCCGCGGTACCGCAAAATCGTTTTATAGTATCCCGTAAGTGAGATTTGTGGTACCCCGGTTTACAGGATCTATTAGAGATGCTCTAAGGAGGTTTTAAAGAACCCGTTGGTATATGTTGGTCAATATTAATGTGAAAGTGCTTTACAATGTTTCCTTTTCCCCACTAGTGAAGTTGTGAATTGTTCAAGCTCTAATCAAACTAGTTAGTTGTGGAGCTTCATGTCACTTTTGTTTTTCTTTCTAAAGAGATAGTGGGGCCAAGATGAACCTTATAGGTGTTCTTTTGTTACGAAACATTGGAGTCAAGGTGAGCATTGGCCATGCAATATTTGTGTAATTTAAACACTATTGTTATTGGTCAGTATTCGGCGCCGGTGCGCCGGCCCTAAGTTTGGGTCGGTCGCCTAGCAGCCGTACGATGCGGGCGTCCTAACCGCACGATTAAGCCGATGCAGTCTTCTGCTACCTCGTGCCAGTCTTCTCCCTCCCCCGTCGCGCCTGTTTGCCCGCTCAGGCCACCGGCACTCGCCGGAGAACCGCGCTCGCCGCTCTTCGCCCGCACTCATCGGAGAAACGCGCTCGCCGGTCGCCCACTCTAGCCACCCACACTCGCCGGAGAACCCCGCTCACTAATCTGGCCGCCCGTGCTCGCCACTCTGGCTGCCCGCAGAACCGCACCTGTCGGCCGCCCGTGCTCGCTGGAGATCCACGCTCGCCAGCCGCCTGCGCACGCCATGGATGCAGCTCCGCCTCGCTGACGATTGACTGGTTCTAGCAAACAGAAAATGCTCCGTTGCAGCAAAAAAGCCCGTTGATTCAGCCCCCTCTCACTACTAGGGAAAAGCCTAGCAGCGCTGGTTTTGGGCCTATCGATGGCGCGGCGAAGCGCTCGATAAGGCGCATAGACTAATGCTTAGCAATAGCGGCTTGACCCACGCCATCGCTAAATTGACTTAGTAGCAGCGGTTCTTTAGAACATCGCTATTGTTAATTAGTAGTAGCGCTTCTCTAACCAGCTACTACTATTATTTAGTATTTTATTTCTTTTCTATTTCATGTTGTATTCATACACCTTTACACAAGTTTTCATACAACAGGAATTTAGAGATTGTTTTACATCATAATGAGTTATTACATCATGGGGTGAAAGAACCGTGGACTAGTTTTAAGTGGATGTCCATCCACTTGAAACTAATCATGTTCTTTCACCCAATGATATAATAATATCATCATCATCATCATATCATTAATAACTTAGCATCATAATACATCATTGTCATATAACACCTCCTCAATATCATTGTTTTCATCATTGACATCACATAACACCTCCTCAACATCATCATTTATCAACTCTAACACATTACCACATAATAAACATATTGTACCTCATAGGACCTATTACATTCGATTAAGACCTACTACATTTTCTAAGGTAAAATAACAAAAAAAAAGATAGCCCCTGACTCTCCATTATGGAGAATGGAGATTAGCCTGTCTCCCATTCTTGCCTTTCGCTGAATGTTACTTCCAAAAACCTCCTTGCGAATGTCCATACATTTTTTCCATTCTCTGATGATCATGTGTTCACGGGTTTTAGAAATCCGATATGCACAGGTGAGCTCCATAGATTTACGGCGGTATGTTCAGAGGCGAGAGGCGACCATGCGAGACATCGGATGAGGCACACAATCCATCGGGAGTTTCTGTTGAAAAACATAATAATAACTTTGTAGTTAGCAATGATGCACTAGTTTTAGAAGTATGCAAAAATGCACGAATGTCGTAATAGTAAAAAATCTTACCAGGTATCTCCGGAGAAGTTATCGTTGTTCAACACATGCACTAGTGGCACGTATTCACCATAATTTGGAGGAGTTCGATAATAGTCATTGTAATTCTCAAGAAGAGTACAAAATGCGATCAGATGATTTTTCTCCTTATCGTTAATTGGGTGCCTTGATTGTAGTGGGTTTTATCTACCATCTGCGCACAGTCTTTGAAGAATCAAAATAAGCTGTCAATGGAAATAAGCTATCAACTATTTTGAAATAAACAATATAAATTAGTTAATAACTATGTTTGAGAAACTCACATAGCGGTACAATCGGAAGCGTATCAACAAGGACCCAAATGTCCATATTGTCTTCCTCGCTGTCAGGATCACCAAGATCCATGGTGATAATCATACCCTCATCAAAACCATACATTTTGCAAAGTGCTTCCCAATTTTGGCAACCAAAATGGGTTACGCTCTGAGCATTGTACAGATTTACTTCAAAATCCATATCATGATGGGTCCTTAGGTGTATTTTTTTTGTTTCGCAATTTTCATGGTCTTCAAAACCCATCCTCTCCAAGACATAGCGTCTTGCGTGGCATGGGATAAGCTAGTCGAATTGTAAAATATGAAAATTAGACGTTGAAATAGTTGAAGTCATGCTTAATGGAGAAAAAACTATTGTAAATGCGTTGCATGCCGTATGAACATCGCAGGTCTCCTCGAGCTTAATGCTGAAGCGCCGATCGTCGTCGGCCGAACGAACCTGTCGCACATACCTCGATCGTCGTGGCACCAGCTACACTCCCCCGGGAGACCGTCGTCGTCCGAGTACGACATTTCCTACAATCATAATTCAAAGATTAAACTTGTACATATTCTAGCACAAGTCATGTCAGAATTCACGACAAAATCTGGCATGACATTTGCTAAAAAAGGACATATCGGCGCTGAAATTTGCGGAACGGAAATTAATCAACACTCCGACAAAACATAGGCCACTCGGAGATGTAAACTGAACATGAACGGCCACTTGGGCAACCACATATCCTATTTGAGCAACAACACAAGATATACAAGGATATTTGGCTGGTCTCACCTCGATGTCGGAGAATGCGCCGGTGACTGGGATGACGGCGGGGATGTCGGAGGGGTCGGTGACGGGACGACGGAGGTCACTGAAACCATATAAGTTATCACTAGCAACAAAACATGTTCAACTAGTTTTATTAATTCAACTAGTTCTTACTAAATATAAACTTACTATAAATAGAAAAAACTAGTTCTTTCTAAAAATAAAGTAGTTCAACTAGTTATATTAATTATCTTACTAAAAATAGATTAGTTACATTAATTCAACTAGTTCAACTAGTTTATTAATTTACTTACTAAACTAGTTCAACTACAACTAAAGTAGTTCAACTACCACTACTACTACTAAAAATCTAGTACTAACTAAGCTAAATTAACATCTACTACTACTAAATTAACATCTAGTACTAGCTAACCCTAAATTAACATCTACTACTACTAAATCTAGTACTAACTAGTGGCAGGGGTGGGGCGACGGAGAGGTAGCTAGGGGGGCGAGGTCGAGGCGGTGGGAGGAGGGCTGCCGGCGGAGGAGGAGGAGGGCGGCAGGAGGAGGGAGGAGGGCGGCGGAGGAGGAGAGGCGGCAGAGGCGGAGAGGATGTGCGAGGAGGATGGAGGAGGACGGAAGGAGGAGTACCTCGGCGGATTTAAGCAGGCGGCGGCGGCGGCAGACGGACATTGACGGTTGACGCGGTGAGAGTGAGTGTGAGTGAGAAGGGCCGGTCCTCCGTGGGGATAAGGTAGGGATAGTTGTAGCCCGTTTGACAAAAGCAGCTACTGACTAACCTAAATAGCGATGGCGCTCTACAAGTATAGTGCGCCTCTGCTATAGCTAGCGGGGGCCAAGGTCATGGCAACTATAGCGAAGCGCTGAGGCTACAAGCGCATCGCTACTTCCAAGTCGATGAGCGTTTGGCGGAAGACACGCTGCTGCTAAGTAGCAGTAGCGTGGTATTTTGAAGCGCGCTGCAGGTAAGATTCTGTGTATAGGCTTTTCCCTAGTAGTGTCTGTTGCAACTCCGGTCGCCAACAGTAGAAGCCCTCCTGCTACCAACGGTTTCCGGCGTGACCACCGTTGCAAAACCAGAAGACTGTAGCAAAAAACTAGGCTGCTTCCAGAAAAATTAAAATACGGTTGTAGCAAAATTTGGTCTGGTCCAGCAAATCAAAAAGTGATGGTAGCAAAAAATGTGTCTGGTTCCAGCAAAAAAAAAGACATTGGTTCCGGCCAAAAAAATAAAGAGGGGAAAATGCATTGCATGCGCCGCGGTCACCATGGTCACCATCGAGGGAGGAAAAGCCGGTTCCAGCAAACCGTGACAATGGTTCCAGCAAATTACCAGGATGGTTGCAGCATTTCATCAATCTTGCGACGGTCGCTTCCAGGAAACATGGTCTCCGGTTCTGGCAAATCGCAACACCTGTTGCAACAAATCCGTCAGTTGCTGGTAGCTTTTTCCATTGCTGGTTGTAGCAAAAAAACTGCATCGTCGGCGGCGGCAGCCGCGACCTCCCCGTTGCCGGATGCAGCATATCCGACGGCCGGTTGTAGCATGACTGGTCGGCGGTTGTAGCACTGCTAGGCGGGCGCCATGACCACGGCGAGAGGAGGACTAGGCGGATGTGGTGCATGGCCATGGCGTGGAGGAGGATTTGGGGGGTGGGGTGGGGGTGGGGGGAGAGAAGATAGGCAGTTAAAGGAGAGGGCATGGCGGATGCGCTCGCCGGAATCGAGTGGTACGCAGTTCACTAGCTCCACTAATTACGCCGGCGTACAGGCTCGCTGGAGAAAAAGGAGGCTGAGGCAAGGGATAAGGCACAGGGTCAGAGAGAAAAAAGAAAGGGAGGGGAAGGAAAACTAGCTTTGTGGGCCACCACGCCACGTGGCTGCCTAAACGAGAGGATAACGCTTCATGCGTGGACGCGGCCGGCGCTTCGTTCGGCCGCCGCACCGGCTGCCAACGTTTTCCATTGTTATTTGGGAAAACAAGTGACTGACGTTTAAAATAGTCAAAACATATCTTTCTTGGAAAGGAGGGTTTTCCTTAGTCCCAACTTCATTGCCTAAGTTGTATCATGGTTCTCTCTGATGTTCACTCCAAACTTTCTCGCTTGATCTAACAATCTACATTACCAATAATTCCTTGGCACCCATTTTGCGGGAACATAATTCCATGTCCATGCCCGATTTTTCTCTCTTGCGTACATATCTCAGCTCGCTAGTGACCAGCCTATGTGTATGCAGTAAAAAGGAAAGGTGATGCAGTTGAACAGCTAAGGAAAACTCTTCTAAGAAAACAGCATATGCATGGGCTTGCTCTTGACAATACAAACTGGCATAAAAAATGACTTGGCACTTTGTCAAAGTTGTGCTTTGAGCCACTCAAGGCAGAAATTTAGAAGCCGGTTTTCATTTGCTTGGGGAGAAAACATTGCTAAAAAAACAGACAGAAAACACGAGCAATAGACTCTGTTCGTCTACCTCTCCTACCCCCACTCTTGCGAAATTTACTCCTGATTGTAAACAAAAGCATTCCCCAAAGCACTGACACTCGCCTCATTTACACCCTCCCGACCTACCCCTCCCTCTCCGTTCGTCGTGCGTACCCCTCCACCGACTATTTAAAGACCACAAGTGCATCACCAGAAGCATATGTTCATTCTCACGCACACAACAACACGTGAGAGGGAGTAGGATAAAGAGCCCCACATTACCAAGAAGCGCTCTAACACTGTCACCACTCACCACCCTCCACTTGCTCTGCCTCGCGCTGGTGGTGCATGCTGTGGCGGGGCTAAGAACGTGCCTGTTGAGGATGAGGCGAAGGCCGCTTTCGGCCGCATCTGTAGGATAAATGGGCACATCGGACAAGGAGAATTTGTTCGTGGTCGTGGGAGGCATAGGGGACATACCGCATGGCACGGGGCCGCTTGGCCGCAGTCACATCTTGGTCTGTGGACAACAACGGAGTCAGCATGTTCCGGACGGCACGGGTCAGCTTGGCCGGGTCGAAGGCAAAGTGGGTAGCCTCAGCCTGATCGGCGGCGATGGAGGAGCTAGCGGCGGCGGAAGAGCCGGCGACATCCCTATGAGAGAATATGCTAGTAGTAGCATCCCATTCGGCGTGCTCGGTGATGGATACGGCGGCGGAGGAACCAGCGGCGTCACGCCGTGGGCTGCGGTACTGGCTGGGACGTGGTGATTCAGATGCACATGAGCATTTCTTGCACGTGCTTTCATCGTACGTGCGTGCACATCGGCTACTAGAGATAAAAGTCACGAAGTGAAGAAAAGTTCTAACAATCATAAATTAAAATTATAGTAAGAACGTACACTCAAACACTACCGGAAAACTAATTGTTCTCATTCCTTGTTAATAATTTGAATTTTGAAGTCAAATTCACAAAAGAAAATACGAGAACACTCTGCTACTAGATCGTACGTATGTTATCAATTTAATCCACTTTCAGTTTTGCACCGCCCTTCCTGGGTAGCAACAACAACCAACATGAACCACTATTATAACACTCTACTGCAATGTTTGATGATTGCTACCATTTGGCATGTGATTTCCCCGTTGTTTCTTTTGTGCACTGTTCTAGGGAAGGTAATAATGTTGCTCATGAATTAGCGAATTTGGTTACGGGCCCTCTTGTAATAGCTTTCTTGATCAACCCTCTATGTACATCCCTCTTTTGCTGAATGATGTAACTTTGATTGCACCGTAATAAAGGAGGGAGAAGGTTAAAAAAAATGAAACATATAGAAAAAAGCGATCTAGATCAGCGGCCACCACTTCGGCAGCGGCGTCAATAGTGGCACCAAAAATATTGGACCTATGCCTTTCCCAAAGTTGTGTTTCAGGTGATCAAGTCCATGTCCAAAATTTAGAAGCCCAGCCATTGCAGAATACAACAAACCAATTCTCACACACTTTATACCAGCGGCGAAGCCAGCCTCAATAATCTGTCGGGTCAATGATAATCTTTTTAATCTTTTTTCATCACAATGAACAGTCTCTATACAGTGATTTTAGGCTATTTTCCAAAAAACTGTGAGGTCTGACCCACAGCTTACACCGACAGGCTATTCGCCACTGCTTTATATTGCCCCCGCAGGCTAATGGTACAAATCACACACCTCTCCAACGACACGGTTCGGTGCATATAGGTCGTCTTTTTCCGCTCATCTTCTCACGCATGGCTTTCTTTCTGTTGCGCGTGTATTCCACATTCTTGAGTTTTTTTGTATATTCTTTCAGTTTTTGCTTTTATATACATTTTTTTATGGTTTCTTATAATTTAATTTTCCAGCAATTCAAAAATAAATAGAATTTTTAATTGAAATATATTTTTAAAGTTACAAACCATTTTTATAATTCATGTAAACAAATTCTGCAAGCAGTTTTAAAATTCATGAATACTTGTGAAGTACTCCCTTTGTAAACAAATATAAGATGTTTTAGATCAATACTTTAGAGATGTAAAACGTCTTATATTTATTTACACAGGAGTACTTTACTACAAATGCATGAATGTATTTTAAATTTCATGAATAACTTTTATCTCAATTGAAAAGTAAATCATCGAACATTATTTATAATTAAATAAAAAATTAAATTGTAAAAAAATAAAAAATCCATGAACATTTCTTGATAATTTGAAATCATTTTTAATTGGTGAATTTTTTAGTTCACCACCAATTTGTGAAACATTTTTAAATTCACATATTTTTTTAGTTTCTCATAACCATAACCAGAAAATTTCGAGCCTGAAGAAAACAAGTTGTACGCAAGCTACTGACCGGAGTAACTGAGCCAGCGATATTGGGCTGTACGACAGATAGTCCTTGCATGGGCGATTTGCCCTCTATTCTACCCCCGAATTGGTGGCCTTGCACACCTATATCTCGCTCTTTGCGAGATGGTAGCTTGTTCATGTCTCCTCTGGGGCGAACACTAGCAGGCCGCCCCATCTGCGTTCGTGTGCTTTTTCTAGGATCGGTTTTGGAAACCTTCTATTGGCAGGTTTGGACCGGTTTTAGAAGCTCTGTGCGGTTTATACTACTCCCTCTGTTCACTTTTGTAAGACCTTGTAGACAATTCAGACATCACCCAAAACAGGGCAATGTGGGCTGTCTGAAACGTCTTATAAAAGTGAACGGAGGGAGTACGTATTTTCTGTATTGATTTTCACAATTTTTTGTTATTTTATTATTTTTCCTGTTACATTTTAAAGTTTTTCTTCATTTTTCAAATACATGCAGAATTTTTATGCCCTCAACATTTTTCATATACGTACACAGGTTGGATATTTTTCAGATACATGTTGAATATTTTTCTCAAATACACGTTAAATATTCGTCAAATGCACATCAAACATATTTTGAATACACGATGTACATTTTTGTAACAACAAATGATTTTTTTTCATAAATGACTCGATTTTTTTGAATGTGCAAACATTTATTAGGTGTTAGAACATTTTTTTAAATGTCATGAATGTATATTTGCTTGGTATGGAATACTTTAAAAAATTATGGGAACTTCTTTTGGATTGGTGAATATTTTTTGCCCAGGGGCCTTGAACAATTATCAAAAAGCAACAGTTTCGCCATATTGGCTCCACCGACAAAATTACATGTTACTCATTTTTCTGCCTGGACAAAATTCCATGTTATGTAGTAGGCTCATGTTGCAAGTATATTTGTTCAAGGCGAAATAATCGTAATCCTTGCTCGACTTGCCCTGGTTTTTATTCTCTTGTATGTTGTCGCAAGTGAGTAGCCTATATATATGAAGTAAAAGCAAAGGACGGTGTAGTTGGACACCTATAAAAAAACTTTTCTAAAAGACAACATATGCTTGAGCTTGCGCCTCGGAATACAACTGGCACAACAAAAATGGTTGGACACATTTAGAAGCCTAAAATGGTTGAGTACACTAAAAAGCTTGGTCTTAATTTGCAGGAAAGGAAGCACATTCGTAAGGACACACAGAGCAACATATTTTGTCCACATCCACTCCTACAAAATTTACTCCTCTTTGATTCATAGACAAAAACAGTCGGTACACGGTAAGCAGTTGGCGCTGCATACGCATTGGCCTCATTTACACCTACCACCTACCATCTGCCCTTCATCCTTTCTCCATTGTACTTCTTTGCCACTATTTAAACCGCAAACTCCACCACACCACAAGTATAGCAGTAGCAACATCTCATGCACACAACACACACATTAGAGAGCGAGTAAAGTATAGAGCCATGGCCAAGAAATGCTGGCGCACTGTCACCTCCCTCCTCCTCTGCCTCGCCCAGCAACCCCACACCACCTTTGATGAAAACACCGTCGTGGCAGGCCCGAAGGACGAGAAGTACTTCGTGGGCTCGGGAGGCGTCGGGAACCTACCGACCTCTCGGCCGTGGGTGGTGGTTCTTTGTGGGGGCTTCGCAACTAAGATGCGAGCATTTTCACGGTGCCACGAGCCCACACAGCACGTCGGGGATGTATTGGCTGCGTGGCAGCGATCGAGAGGTATTGGTGGCGCTGGTGGTTTTCCATTGCCGGTGTTTGCCGTGGTGGCAGCCCACTTGGCGATGTCGCAGCAAGGTATAGCAGCGGAGGCACCGGCGGTGTCACACCATGTGTTGCGTTAATGGTTGGAACAAGTTGGGCCAATTGCAGGTGAATGATCGAAGATTGTGCATGTACATACATGTGGTGCTGAGCATCTGTGCGGGTGTGTGTGCATAAGGGCATGTACTTGGCTTGACCGTTTGACATGGCATGGTACTACTCCATGAAGCGGTGTATTAACGTCATGATAATGGGTCGGTAGAGTTTCACACGCATTAGGGGATGGAGCTCGCGATTGGGTGCGTCCTAATGCAGTGTTGTGCGTTCCTATCATGTCTAGGTGCTACTAATAAAACAAAGATTCTCAAATCACAACAACACAACGCCTCCCAGTGTGATCATCTCCCGACATATCTTTCCCCACTGTTGGTTAGCAGGTTGTGGGATGCACCTTTCATCAACTTTCTTTCCATGACACATGCACATGGAAATGGAACTGAGGCCTGCATTTATAATTAATATTAGTAGATGATATGAATGACGCGTCTGGTAAGAAAATTAAGTTATTGGAATTGAAATTTGGTCTTTTCCGCTTCAATCTTGTCTAGAGAAATTAAGGTGGCTAGTTTAACTTGATTTCATCGAGTGATGGTATTGAGTTATATGAAATTAGGATATGTTAGTGACTCAACAATTACCTGAGAATATAAGATAATGTCATTTTGCGTAGACATATAGTTACGACATCATAGGAGCTAAAATCCATTAGGGCAACATTTAAATGTATCGTTCATTCTGCAGACCAAACACAACTAATCAAACAAAGAGTCTAGAATCTTCAGTTCTTGAAAGGTTGCGGGACAATTAATCCTTCATATCTCTCAGCCAGAGAGCACCTTTCATCAGCTTTCTTTCCACTAGCTTGACCGCGTATATCTCTCAACTGTTGAAATGTTGCAGGACAATTAATCTTTCACTAGAAGGGTTGGGCACGCTTTGCTGCGCCGTTGGTGCTGTTGGATTTCTTAAAAAAAATACTAACTCTGTTTCAAAATGTAAGGTGTATTACTTTTTTGAAGTTCAAACTTTTTAAGTTTGATCAAATTTGTAGAGACATATATCAAAATCCATAATATCAAATTGGTACGGTAAGATTTATCATGAGTGAGTTTCCATACTATTTTTGTTTAATATTGTGGATGTCGATATTTTTTTTCTCTGAACTTGGTCAAAACTAATACCCCTTATATTTTGGAATTGGTGGAACATTTGGTTTACCAGGTGAGGGAGGTGATGGAGTGTGTTTTATTTTTATTTATAATGCGGTGATTTGGTATTTCTTTTATGGGTGATTATGTGTTTTCCGCTAACCAACCGTTATTTATGTGTGGAAATTTCTGCGTCGATGGCCGCATGTACGATATTGCTGCTGTAGTGTCACATAGTGGCCCTTCCTTTTGCTAGGTGGTGAGAGGGTGTGCAGGATTGATATGTTTTTATAGCCCGATTGTCACTGATTGATTTGAAAAATTGTAAACCAAATCCAAAATTGAATACCTCAATTGAAGGAAATAGCTTCAAAATTAGGGAACATAGTGAATTTAAGAATTGAATAAGAGACCCCTTTGAGAAATTGTTGACCCGATCAAAATCGGATGACTCAATTTTAAATTGGAGACCTCAATTGATTAAGAGGGTTTAAAAATTAGGGAGCATAGTGTATAGTATAGTATAGTATAGTATATCAGCACATGGTTTACTCTATGAGTCCATGTGCAGTATGAAGTCCCAGTATGAGATACACATGTATTGATCAAGTTTATCCATGTGAAGCGAAAGCACATGCGGTTCTATGGTACAGCTTTCTCAAAGGCTGCTTATCTCCCGAGCCAAGTGTACAGCAGGCTGCATTCACCACAAGAGCAATCATAACTTATGGTTACAAGGCATGTGAGGTTTATTACCTCGACAAATCAGCACACGAAGGCAAGCCACTACAATGTCACGGGCTCCTAAGAAGATCACAACGCTTAGAGTGAATTTCCGGACAACACTAATTATGACAAATGAAGTAACATTTGGCTCCACGCCTCCACCAAAATTTGATCATTCTTTTTTTCCTTTTTTTCCTTAGCACCCCTGAATTCTGAGTAAGCAATCACTACACCCCCACTCCGCTCTTGCGTTCGCGTCATTTACACCCTCGCCTACTGCCTCTCCATCGCACTGTGCGTACTCCTCTCCTCCTTCTCGGCCTATTTCAATGGCACACTTCACACCACAAGTGCATCAGTATCTAGTACCAACGATCACACGCGCGCAACACATGATAGAGAGGGTAGACTCGAGATCTGTAGTTGGCTTACTAGACTAGAGCGGCGTCCCGACTTTTTCATGTTTTGCCACGTGTTAGCAATGACCATGACCATGCCTGCTGGGGGTGCGGCGGACGCCTCGCTTCCTGCCACTGCTGCCACAGTGAATAGCGCCGGTGTATGGGGAGCGGACGCGGCTGACAAGACGAAACTGTTCATGAGCGCGGGAGGCACGGGGAACCTCTGGGGCTTTCCAGCCTTAGGTGGCAGCAAGGGAAGGGGCCTAGGTAACAATGATGCGCGTGTCTTCAGCAGACACGTCGTACAAATTGGTGACATCGAGGCGGCGGAGGGAGCATCTGACCGTCAACGTCATCCGTGGCTGCGGCGGTGTCCGTTTCGACCGCTTGGCGGATCGAGACAGCTGATGGGCTGCGAAGGCGCCCGCGATGTCAAACCTTGAATGACTCGCGTCTGTACTCGCTACATGGGCCATGTTAGTTGATTTGTGCTGTGTCGTTGTCGACGCGATCAGATGCGTGTGGTGCTTCAGCGCATAAATGCGGGCACATATATCTACTGGTATGTCAGGGGTGTAGGACGGCTATGACCAAGCTCTGAGTTTAAGCGGCACATGTCAATGCTGTAGCATTTTGAAGGAAATATGCCCTAGAGGCAATAATAAAGTTATTATTTATTTCCTTATTTCATGATAAATGTTTATCATTCATGCTATAATTGTATTAACCGGAAACATGATACATGTGTGAATGTATAGACAAACAAGATGTCACTAGTATGCCTCTACTAGACTAGCTTGTTAATCAAAGATGGTTATGTTTCCTGACCATGAACAAGGAGTTGTTATTTGATTAACAAGGTCACATCATTAGTAGAATGATCTGATTGACATGACCCATTCCATTAGCTTAGCACACGATCGTTTAGTATGTTGCTACTGCTTTTATCCATGACATATACATGTTCCTGTAACTATGAGATTATGCAACTCCGTTTACGGAGGAACACTTTGGTGCTACCAAAGCGCCACAACGAATCGGGTGATTATAAAGGAGTACTACAGGTGTCTCCAAAGGCAGATGTTGGGTTGGCGTATTTCGAGATTAGGTTTTGTCACTCCGATTGTCGGAGAGGTATCTCTGGGCCCTCTCGGTAATACACATCACTGAAGCCTTGCAAGCATTACAACTAATGAGTTAGCTGTGAGATGATGTATTACGGAGCGAGTAAAGAGACTTGCGTAACGAGATTGAACTAGGTATTGGATACCGACGATCGAATCTCGGGCAAGTAACATACCGATGACAAAGGGAACAACGTATGTTGTTATGCGGTCCGACCGATAAAGATCTTCATAGAATATGTAGGAGCCAATATGGGCATCTAGGTCCGCTATTGGTTATTGACCGGAGGCGTGTCTCGGTCATGTCTACATTGTTCTCGAACCGTAGGGTCCGCACACTTAAGGTTTCGATGGCGGTTATATTGTGAGTTTATGTATTTTGATGTACGAAGAAGTTCGAGTCCGGATGTGATCACGGACATGACGAGGAGTCTCGAAATGGTCGAGACATAAAGATTGATATATTGGAAGCCTATATTTGGAGTTCGGAATGGTTCCGAGTGAAATCGAATTTACGGAGTACCGGAGGTTGGAACCCCGGGAACTACATGGGCCTTAGTGGGCCTCGAGGGAGAAGAGGAAGGGCCGGCCGGGGTGGCCGCGCCCTCCCCTAGTCCGAATAGGACAAGGAGAGGGGGCGCCCCTTCTCTCTTCCCCTCCCCAATCCTACTCCAACTAGGAGGGGGGAGTCCTACTCCGGTGGGAGTAGGACTCCTCGGCAGCGCCTCCTTGGGCGGCCGCACCTCCCCTCCCTCCTTTATATCTGGGGCAGGGGGCACCCAAGAACACACAAGTTTGATCTACGGATCGTTCCTTAGCCGTGTGCGGTGCCCCCTCCACCATATTCCACCTCGGTCATATCGTCATGAAGCTTAGGCGAAGCCTGCGCCGTAACACATCAAGATCGTCACCACGCCGTCGTCTTGTGGAACTCTCCCTCGACACCCGGCTGGATCGGAGTACGAGGGACGTCATCGAGCTGTACGTGTGTCAAGAACTCGGGGGCGCCGGAGTAACGGCGCCGGGATCGGTCGGATTGCGAGGAGAACGTACGACTACTTCCTCTACATTATGATCGCTTCCGCTTCAGGTCTACGAGGGTACGTGGACAACACTCTCCCCTCTCGTTGCTATGCATCACCATGATCTTGCGTGTGCATAGGAAATTTTTTGAAATTACTACGTTCCCCAACAGTGGCATCCGAGCCTAGGTTTTTATGGTTTGATGTTTTGCACGAGTAGAACACAAGTGAGTTGTGGGCGATACAAGTCATACTACCTACCAGCATGTCATACTTTGGTTCAGCGGTATTGTGAGATGAAGCGGCCCGGACCGACATACGCGTACGCTTACGCGAGACTGGTTTCACCGCTACGAGCACTCGTTGCTTAAAGGTGACTGGCGGGTGTCTGTCTCTCTCACTTTAGTTGAACCGAGTGTGGCTACGCCGGTCCTTGAGAAGGTTAAACGGAGTCTATTTGTGAAATATCGTTGTGGTTTTGATGCGTAGGTGAGACTGGTTCTTGCTTAAGCCCGTAGCAGCCACGTAAAATTTGCAACAACAAAGTAGAGGACGTCTAACTTGTTTTTGCAGGGCATGTTGTGATGTGATATGGTCAAGACGTGATGCTATATTTTATTGTATGAGATGATCATGTTTTGTAACCGAAGTTATCGGCAATGGCAGGAGCCATATGGTTGTCGCTTATTGTATGAAATGCAATCGCATCGTAATGCTTTACTTTATCACTAAGCGGTAGCGATAGTCGTAGAAGCATAAGATTGGCGAGACGACAACGATGCTACGATGAAGATCAAGGTGTCGCGCCGGTGACGATGGTGATCATGGTGGTGCTGCAAGATGGAGATCGTGAAGCACAAGATGATGATGACCATATCATATCACTTATATTGATTTGCATGTGATGTTTATCCTTTATGCATCTTATCTTGCTTTGATTGATGGTAGCATTATAAGATGATCTCTCACTAAATTATCAAGAAGTGTTCTCCCCGAGTATGCACCGTTGCCAAAGTTCGTCGTGCCCAGACACCACGTGATGATCGGGTGTGATAAGCTCTACGTCCATCTACAACGGGTACAAGCCAGTTTTGCACACGCAGAATACTCGGGTTAAACTTGACGAGCCTAGCATATGCAGATATGGCCTCGGAACACGGAGACCGAAAGGTCGAGCTTGAATCATATAGTAGATATGATCAACATAAGATGTTCACCATTGAAAACTACTCCATTTCACGTGATGATCGGTTATGGTTTAGTTGATTTGGATCACGTGATCACTTAGATGACTAGAGAGATGTTTGTCTAAGTGGGAGTTCTTAAGTAATATGATTAATTGAACTTAAATTTATCATGAACTTAGTACCTGATAGTATCTTGCTTGTATATGTTTGATTGTAGATAGATGGCTCGTCTTTGTTGTTCCGTTGAATTTTAATGCGTTCCTTGAGAAAGCAAAGTTGAAAGATGATGGTAGCAATTACACGGATCGGGTCCGTAACTCGAGGATTATCCTCATTGCTGCACTGAAGAGTTACGTCTGGATGCACCGCTGGGTGCGAACCTCTTCTTTGGAGCAACACCGGATGTTATGAGCGTCTGGCGAGCAAAGCCGATGACTACTCTATAGTTCGATTGTGCCATGCTTTACGGCTTAGAACCGGGACTTCAACGACGTTTTGAGCGTCATGGAGCATATGAGATGTTCCAGAGTTGAAGTTGATATTCCAACAGAATGCCCGGATTGAGAGATATGAAGTCTCCAATAAGTTCTATAGCTGCAAGATGGAGGAGAATAGTTACATTAGTGAGCACATACTCGTAATGTCCGGGTACTACAATCACTTGACACAATTGGGAGTTAATCTTCCGAATGATTGTGTCATTGATGAATTCTTCAATCACCGCCACCAAGCTACAAAGGCTTCGTGATGAACTATAATATGCAAGGGTTAGTAAAGACTATACCGAGCTCTTCGCAATGCTAAAGGCTGCGGAGGTAGAAATCAAGAAGGAGCATCAAGTGTTGATGGTCAATAAGACCACTAGTTTCAAGAAGAAAGGTAAAGGGAAGAAGAAGGAACTTCAAGAAGAACAGCAAGCAAGTTGTCTGCTCAGAGAAGAAACCCAAGTCTGGACCTAAGCCTGGCCGAGTGCTTTTATCGCAAGCGATCGGTCACCGAAGCGGAACTGCCCCAAGTATTTGGCGGATAAGTAGGATGGCAAGGTGAACAAAGGTATATGTGATATACATGTTATTGATGTGTACCTTACTAGAGCTCGCAGTAGCACTGGTATTTGATCTTGGTTACATTGCTAATATTTGCAACTCAAAGCAGGGACTACGGATTGCTTAACACCGGCAAAGGACGAGGTGACGATGCGCGTGGAAATGGTTCCAAAGTCGATGTGATCGCGGTCGGCACGCTACCTCTACATCTACCTTCGGGATTAGTTTTAGACCTAAATAATTGTTATTTTGTGCTGCGTTGAGCATGAACATTATATCTGGATCTTGTTTGATGCGAGATGGTTATTCATTTAAATCGAGAGAATAATGGTTGTTCTATTTATATGAGTAATATCTTTTATGGTCATGCACCCTTGAAGAGTGGTCTATTTTGATGAATCTCGATAGTAGTGATACACATATTCATAATGTTGAAACCAAAAGATGCAGAGTTGATAATGATAGTGCAACTTATTTGTGGCCTTGCCGTTTAGGTCATATCGGTGTAAAGCGCATGAAGAAACTCCATCTTGATGGACTTTTGGAGTCACTTGATTATGAATCACTTGGCACTTATGAACCGTGCCTCATGGGCAAAATGACTAGAACCCGTTCTCGGTACTATGGAGAGAGCAACAGATTTGTTGGAAATCATACATACAGATGTATGTGGTCCGATGAATGTTGAGGCTCGTGGCGGATATCGTCATTTCCTTACCTTCACAGATGACTTAAGCAGATATGGGTATATCTACTTAATGAAACATAAGTCTGAAACATTTGAAAAGTTCAAAGAATTTCAGAGTGAAGTTGAAAATCATCGTAATAAGAAAATTAAGTTTCTACGATCTGATCGTGGAGGTGAATATTTGAGTTACGAGTTTGGTCTACATTTGAAACAATGCGAATAGTTTCAGCAACTCACGCCACCGGAACACCACAGCGTAATGGTGTGTCCGAATGTCGAATCGTGCTTTACTAGATATGGTGCGATCTATGATGTCTCTTCAGATTTACCGCTATCGTTTTGGGGTTATGCTCTAGAGACGGCCGCATTAACACTGAATAGAACACCGTCGAAATCCGTTGAGACGACACCTTATGAACTGTGGTTTGGCAAGAAACCAAAGTTGTCGTTTCTTAAAGTTTGGGGATGCGATGCTTATGTGAAAAACTTCAACCTGATAAGCTCGAACCCAAATCGGAGAAATGTGTCTTCATAGGATACCCAAAGGAGACAGTTGGGTACACCTTCTATCACAGATCGAAGGCAAGACATTCGTTGCTAAGAATGGATCCTTTCTAGAGAAGGAGTTTCTCTCGAAAGAAGTGAGTGGGAGGAAAGTAGAGCTTGATGAGGTAATTGTACCTTCTCCCTTACTTGAAAGTAGTTAAATCGCAGAAACCGGTTTCGAGACATCTACACCAAGTAGTGAGGAAGTTGATGATGTTGATCATGAAACTTCAGATCAAGTTACTCTGAACCTCGTAGATCAACCAGAGTAAGATCCGCACTGAGTGGTACGGTAATCCTGTTCGGAAATCATGCTACTAGATCATGATGAACCTACGAACTATGAAGAAGCGATGGTGAGCCCAGATTCGCAAAATGGCTTGAGGCCATGAAATCGAGATGGGATCCATGTATGAAAACAAAGTATGGACTTTGGTTGACTTGCCCAAGGGTAGGCAAGCAATAGAAAACAAGTGGATCTTCAAAGAAGAAGACCGACGACGACGGTAATATTCGTCTACAAAGCTCGACTTGTCGCAAAAGGTTTTCGACAAGTTCAAGGGATTGACTACGATGAGACCTTCTCACCGTAGCGATGCTTAAGTCTGTCCGAATCATGTTAGCAATTGCCGCATTTTATGATTATGAAATTTGGCAAATGGATGTAAAGACGCATTCTGAATGGATTTACGGAAGAAGAGTTGTATATGATGCAACCGAAGGTTTTATCGATCCAAAGGAGCTAACAAAGTGTGCAAGCTCCAGCGATCCATTTATGGACTGGTGCAAGCATCTCGGAGTTGGAATAAACGCTTTGATAGTGTGATCAAAGCATTTGGGTTCATCTGAGACTTTTGGAGAAGCTTGTATTTACAAGAAAGTGAGTGGGAGCTCAGTAGCATTTCGATATTATATGTAGATGACATATTGCTGATCGGAAATGATATAGAATTCTGGATAGCATAAAGGGATACTTGAATAAGAGTTTTCAATGAAAGACCTCGGTGAAGCTGCTTACATATTGGGCATTAAGATCTATAGAGATAGATCAAGGCGCTTAATTGGACTTTCACAAAGCACATACCTTGACAAAATTTTGAAGAAGTTCAAAATGGATCAAGCAAAGAAAGGGTTCTTGCCTGTGTTACAAGGTGTGAAGTTGAGTAAGACTCAATGCCCGACCACTGCAGAAGATAGAGAGAAAATGAAAGATGTTCCTATGCTTCAGCCATAGGCTCTATCATGTATGCAATCTTGTGTACCAGACCTGATGTGTGCCTTGCTATAAGTTTAGCAGGAGGTACCAAAGTAATCCAGAGTGGATCATGGACAGCGGTCAAGAACATCTGAAATACCGAAAAGGACTAAGGATATGTTTCTCGTATATGGAGGTGACAAAGAGCTCATCGTGGCAGTTACGTTGATGCAAGCTTTGACACGATCCGGACGATTCTAAATCGCAGACCGGATCGATTTACACTAAGCGGAGGAGCTGTCGGTTGGTGCAGTTCTAAACAAAGCGTCGTGGCGGGATCTACATGTGAAGCGGAATACGTAGCAGCCGAAGCAGCTAATGAAGGAGTGCGGATGAAGGAGTTCATATCCGATCTAGGTGTCATACCTAGTGCATCGGGTCCAATGAAAATCTTCGTGACAATATGGAGCAATTGCCTTGGCGAAGGAATCCAGATTTCACAAGAGGACCAAGCACATCAAGAGACGCTTCAATTCCATCCGGGACTTAGTCGGTGGGAGACATAGAGATTTGCAAGATACATACGGATCTGAATGTTGCGAGACCCGTTGACTAAGCCTCTTCCACGAGCAAAACATGATCAGCACCAAGACTCCATGGGTGTTAGAATCATTACTATGTAATCTAGATTATTGACTCTAGTGCAAGTGGGAGACTGAAGGAAATATGCCCTAGAGGCAATAATAAAGTTATTATTTATTTCCTTATTTCATGATAAATGTTTATCATTCATGCTATAATTGTATTCACTACAAGAAATATGTCAACTTATGACCTTCTGTCAGTGACCCTCGAAGAATTGGTCATAAATCTATGACCATTTTAGACCAATTGGTCAAAAGCTGTCAGGGGCTCCAAACCTCGAACCATTGCGACCATTTTGGTCGAAGGTCGTAATTTCCTTACATGAAATGGTCACAAAGCAAATAGTGCTAGTCCGCTGCCTTATTTCTAGTTGTTAACGACCAATATAGATGGTCATAGCCTTGTAAATTGTGGTGGGTTGCTATGACTAGGCACCACCTCATCAGTTTTGCCTATGTGTCATGTCCATGTGGCAGTTTTGCCCTAGGTTGTGAAGCAACCTATATTTCTGTCATTCCCAAAATTCCCAAAAAAATCTCATAAATTCTTTGGGTCATATCTTCGTCAAATATGTAAAAACCTTCCTTGCCTAGTTCAAAAATAATTCAAAAATATTCATTTTCCTATTTTGTTCAGAGTAACAGTTTGTGAAGGAAGTAACACTTTGGCATGTCCAAATAGTATCCATTTTTCTACAGTGCTTTCCTATGCCCAAATAACCATCCTCCACCAAATGCCAGCTCAATCCATTCATTATTTTGAGCCGAGCTTCAACATTCAGTATTTATGTCCGGTGTGGTGGTTTGCAAAGCAAGTACCACCTAGGCTCCTCCTTTTGAGCTGAAAATTTGTGAAAACGGTCTTCTTAGTAACTGATCATCCTCAGCCAAAACTCACGCCCATTATCCATGTACATTTCCGTACCACTAATCAAACACTTGGCTGCTAATTCATGTTTGAGCATCGATTGGTCTCCTCATGAGAATCTTATGTTGTAATTTTCTTCCTAGCACCAACCACGGGAGTGCCCAACCCACTAGACATGCCTAGGCCGCCCAGAACACATGGCAACGCCACGGTCACGTGGTGACCACGCTTGGCGCGGCATCTTGAGTTCTGGCGCTCTAGAGTTGGGGCCCTCGGCCACCGCCCAAACCTCGACGATCGCCACCAAACCATGTATTTATGATTAAATAGGTCCTTATGTAACTAGAAATGATTTTTGGAAAAATACATAGCAAACTATGAGGCAGCTGCAGTTCAAATTTGACCCGCTTCAAATTGAATCGCAGAAATTTGTCTTTTCACGAGAGGTGGATCAAAATTTTTACACCAGACCATTTTGTCAATTGTGCATTAAATATGGCCTAGTATTTTATAAAAATGATTTGGTCCAATTTTGCAACAATTATTTGGTAGTTCCTTCACAAAAAAACCTCCTTTCGGGCACTCGAAAAATGGAAAATGGTTTTTTCGTCCAACGAAAATGAAAACTTCCTTAGGCAACATTGTTTTCTATTCCAATATGCACCCTTGTGCACAATATGAGATCATTTGAACAAACTATGCCATGAATGTGGCCATAAGATTGATCATTTGGCTTGAAAGCCATGAATCTTCACACTTGATAGCTCATTTCTGAGAACACTTTTTTAAAATAATTACCGTATTACAAGTTTATTATTTTTCCTGGAAACTTGGTCACATATAATGACACAATGCGAACGTTTTCCAATTTTTTGATTTTTTTTGAATTTTTTATGCCCGTTTTAATATGCGGTCAAAACGGCGGGCTTGACCGTTCCTAGCTAGTGATTGAATCTTGGAATTTTTTTGGTGTTTCTATGATTAAATAGATACCTATGTACCTAGAAATGATTTTTGGAAAGAATAAAGAGCAAACTATGAGGCAGCTACAGTTCAAATTTGACCCGTTTTCAACTGAATCGGCGGGAATTTGTCTTTTTCACCAGAGGTGGATCAAAACTTTTTACACCCAACCATTTGGTTAATTGTGCATTAAATATGGCCTAGTATTTTAGAAAAATTATTTGGTCCAATTTTTTGACAATTATATGGTAGTTCCTTCACAAAAAAACCTCATTTGGGGCACTCGAAAAATGGAAAATGAATTTTCCGTGCAAAGAAAAACAAAACTTCCTTAGGCAACATTGTTTGTAATTCCAAGATGCACCCTTGTGCACAATATGAGATCGTTTGAACACACTATGCCATGAATGTGGCCATAAGATTGATCATTTGGCTTGAAAACCATGAATCTTCACGCATGATAGCTCATTTCTGAGAACACTTTTTTAAAATAATTACCGTATTACAAGTTTATTATTTTTCCTGGAAACTTGGTCACATATAATGACACAATGCGAAGGTTTTCCAATTTTGATTTTTTGATTTTTAATGCCCGTTTCAAAATGCGGTCAAAACGGCGGGCATGACCGTTCCTAGCTAGTGGTTGAATGTTGGAGAACTTTTGATGTTTCTCGATTAAATAGATACTTACGTACCTAGAAATTATTTTTGGAAAAATAAATAGCAAACTATGAGGCAGCTGCAGTTCAAATTTGACCCGCTTCAAATTGAATCGGCGGGACTTTGTCTTTTTCACCAAAGGTGGACGAAACTCTCACACCCAACAATTTGGTAAATTGTGGTTTAAATATGTCCTAGTATTTTAGAAAAATGATTTGGTACAATTTTTGACAATTATTTGGTAGGTCCTTCACAAAAAACTCATTTTGGGCACTCGAATAATGATTAAAAATAGCTACAAAGATAAAAATTGCATGCAAACTGGCTATCATCCATAAAATATGCTCTAAATTGATAGAAAATTTTAGTTGTGCCATTTTGCAAAATATTTATGATAGTTGCTTCACAAAACTCTCCTAGTTTTAGTACTTAGAAACTATTCTAAATCATAATTTTTACGAACCAATCGGAGCTCTTCACGCGGATCACCCCCTTAGCCGATCTGGACCGTCCACATCCGACGGATCCAACGTCTCTCAGGTCCCCTCTCAACCCAACCCAACCCAAACCCTAGCAGCCCCCCTCTCCTCGCTCGATCCAGATCTCGCTCCCCTCGTCTCCCACATCGCCGCCGCCACCCTCGTCTCCCTCCCAAACCTTGCCGCCGGCGGCCTCTCCCCCTCCTCTCCGCCGCAACCTGCCCACAGATTTCCTCCCACCTTTCCCCTCCTCT
This sequence comes from Aegilops speltoides, assembly GCA_021437245.1. Taxonomy (NCBI): domain Eukaryota; kingdom Viridiplantae; phylum Streptophyta; class Magnoliopsida; order Poales; family Poaceae; genus Aegilops; species Aegilops speltoides. The sequence goes on along the minus strand of CM038145.1, from coordinate 476,341,816 downwards.
CCTTCTCCGGCCAAGAACCTCGCCTCCGCCTCCGCCCCCTCCTCGCCGGCCCGCCATGGCGCTGTACCGCTGCGTGGCCTCCGCGATCCGGCGGCACGGGGCCCTGCCGCTGCCCCTGCTCCCGGCGTGGGCCATGGCGTCGCTCTTCGGCCACGTCGAGCCGGCGCCAAAGGACCCCCTCGGCGTCACCGAGGCCTTCCTCGCCGACCCCTCCTCCGACAAAGTCAACGTCGGCGTCGTACGTGCTTATACTCCTCTCGTCTACTATGGCCCGTGGCTCCTCGGCTTCGGACTGGGCGAGGGACATCACGCGAGGACACGGTTCAGCCCGCGCCAGCGGGCGCCGAGCTTCAGGATCGAGGGACGCGAGCTGCCACGCTGCAGCGCCTGCGGGCTACGGCGTCGCGATCAACCGCCTCGGAGCCTCGTGCGGCGGCGCGATCGTCACCGTGAACATGGCGCCAGACAGCCCGAGGGGAGCGGAGCGGAGGATGTACGGCATCCTCGCCGTTCTCGGCGCTGCTCTGGCGCTTAGCATGGTGTCACGCATCTTTGTGCTACCTCGTGGGTCGAGTAGCAAGGCTGCTCCGTCCGGAGAGAACCAGACAAGGTAATCGCCCCTGCTTCTCAATTCTCATGCATCTTTGTCGTGCAGGCGATCTTTGTCGATCAGTGATTTTGCCGCAAGGCTTACAGGGCATGTTTTTGCCAGCCCAATCACAGCATATTTTCCCACTCTAGGAACAGATATAGACGATCAGTGCATTGCCGATTTTCTGCTACACGTGCACTGGCCTGCAAGATAATATGCGAATGGTTTTGATAGAGCTGTCGGTCAGAAGTTTCTTTGACCACGCTGCTATCGCTGACCCTGATAACCGCTTTTTGATGCTCTGTTATATGATTTAAAGTGTCTGACCACTTCATGAGTATGCATAAATGCATTGTCCCTTGTTTACCATGTTGCTGTACCGCTTTTCGTTCATCCTGACCTATGGTGTGTTGCTGTGTTCAGGAGGGTCAGAGTACATTTGGTGTTCCTCTTCTCTGAAGCTTGCATACCTTAGAATCCCTTATCTGGTGTTTTCCTGAAATTATATGCTGGTTTCATTTCATCGGCTGAGTAGAAAGGCTTTCTTTTTGTAAGAGAGGTTCCCATACAGCATTAGGTAGGGAGAGGTGACATTTTGGTAGGCCAGGATACAAGATACCAGAACTAGCAATTCTCGCCTTGCTTATGTTTTGTGATCTCAACTTATCTAATAAAACTGGCAATTATAGGATACAAGATACCATAACTACATAACTGGAGTCATTTGAATTACTGTAGTTGTGCCGTCTGGCTAGTGGGCTAATATGGGAGCCACAACATGGCACCATTCTTTAGGGAGAGGTGACATTTTGGTAGGCCAGGGCGTGTTCTTGTATTCAGGCTCAAAATGCGCCCCATTTACTTCACCTCTAGAATATCTCTTTGCTGTCTTTGTGGAATAGTAACATATGGATTGTCATACCTGCTTAAATCTTAGTCGCTACATGCTAGTAGGATATTATTTACCAATTCTATCTTCTGCGATTAAAACAAATCCATGACAGAGTTACTGACAAACAGATTTTACAGTTCTATCTTACGTATCAAAAAATCCACAACAGTTTTCCAATAACGATGAGCAGCAAACTGATTTTTATCAATTATATGTTCTGCGATTAAAACCAATTCTACCGAGGTAAACTGCAGATGCAGATGCGGTTTTTATTAATTAGATCTTCTACGATTAAAACCATATTGGGTAACAACTTGCTTCAACTGCAGATGCCTGCGATTAAAACTAAAGTTTCATTCATCTTATGGTATCTTGTTCTCTGTGATAACTCTTGACTTGCAAGATACAATGTTGATTTATTATATATACCGCATGCAAGTATATGGTGTTGTCTTATTGGTCCGAACTTTGCATATGTTTATTCAGTTTACAACTAGGATTAGTTTCATGTGTTTATAAGAATTATTGATGCAAACCACCATGTTTGTGCATAGCAGTGACGGCTCAGATCTGACGTTTTTGGTGTCTTGCTGGTTTTCAGGGTGAGGGTGGTGCAGTGGCCGCATGAACATGCTCAGGGGCATCATCGGCGGGGCGCTCAGGAGACGGGCGAGGTGGATGCTGCCCACCCAGACGGTACACAACATGGGGGAGTCCATCTCCGACCGTCGCAAGCACGACCATGATAGACCTACAACGGCAGGTAGCATTTCCATCTCCATCTCCTTCCCCCTCTTCCTCGAAGTAGTAGCACATCATCAGGTAGTAGGACGGTGAATACATGTGTGCGGTAGCTTGTTCTGTAACTTGTTCAAATGATAAGAGAGGTTCCCATACAGCATCAGGTAGTAGTATCACAGCATCAGCATCAGGTAGTAGCTTGTTCTGTAACTTGTGTCTCAGGTTGTTCAAATGTGCACATCATCAGGTTCCCATTGTGGTTACAACTGCAATGTGTGATCCTAGCTATAAAATATAAGGGGCAGTCTGAACATTCATTTATAACTCTAATCTAGCTTGAACAAGCAATCGAGGGAGAACTGCCAGTTTCTTTTGTATGGCGTACATGTTGAATGTCGTTGGATGATGATCTAACCATTTTTCTCATCACAAAGTATGCATCGGCAATATAATTTGCAGCATTAGTTAGGTACTGTTGTAGTCTTTTTAGACTTGTATGAGTAAAATGCTGCGATCTTTGGTGACTAACGAGAAAAGTTCTTTGAGTTCCATACATTGAGACATTGAGTAAAACATTTCAATCTGTCATTGAAATCTTGTGATATATCAGCTATATATATCCGTGATACCATTTCATCTTGTGATAGTTTCTCATATTTTTGTATTATACTTGTATACATTATTCCTATTTGAAGTCATCAACTGAGCTATTGTAAAAATTCCTGCCATGTCTGCTTCCTTTTCATGCTTTGCTAGTACAGATGATTTGCTTGAACTGAGATGATTGGTGTATTTGTGCTTATAATTATGCTTCTATGTGATTGTTGCAGCATGACCCAACCAAATAAACATTTTGTGCCTTGATCTAGCTCTAAAAGTGTGGCTTAACCTGATAATAACTTATTTTATGTTAATAGCCTACAATGTTGTCTTGGAGCTTATTGTCCAAAATAATACCTCTACTTTTTGTGTCCTTGAGATTGCGTATCCTTCAGACAACTCAAGCCCTCCTCCTCTCCTGTACATGAATGTGAGATGTTGCGCATGCAAGATCCGAGCCAAATGGCATATTGTAATCTTTTTATTGCTGGTTTTTATGTACGATGTCATGAAGATGTACGTTTGAAATGTTGCTTTGATAGCAAAATTGTATTCCTGTGTACATGCTGCTTTGACAGCAAAATTATGAAATTTTCTCAACAATATATATGTGCAAAATTGTATTCTGTGTCATGCTTTGAAAAGGCTACAGCCAATTGATGATGACAACTGGGACCCATCTGACTAGTGGAACCTTCTTTTGGGAAAAAAAGAAAAACTAAATTCGTTTAGACAAAAAGGCCACAACCCAACAATAAAAAAGGCTGCAATATAGGGCTTGGCCCATGAACCCAACCAAAAATTTACACATAGAAAAAAAATAAATGGGCTGAATAAATGGGCTAGGCCCATGTAAAACGCCGAATCGGACCGGGCTGATTCTTGTGCCACATCAGCTTGCCACGCTGGATGCCTACGTGGCCTGAGGAAGTTGCTAGTGACCAAAAATTTGGTCAAAGAACCAACGACCTTTTACATATCACAGAGAAGGTCGCTATAGTCAGTTAATGACCCTCAGCTTTTGACCTTCTGTTTTTGGTCACAAAAAGGTCGCAAATGAAAAACTATGACCTTTCAGCGACCAATAGTGAGGGTCACAAGTTGACATATTTCTTGTAGTGATTAACCGGAAACATGATACATGTGTGAATGTATAGACAAACAAGATGTCACTAGTATGCCTCTACTAGACTAGCTTGTTAATCAAAGATGGTTATGTTTCCTGACCATGAACAAGGAGTTGTTATTTGATTAACAAGGTCACATCATTAGTAGAATGATCTGATTGACATGACTCATTCCATTAGCTTAGCACACGATCGTTTAGTATGTTGCTACTGCTTTTATCCATGACATATACATGTTCGTGTAACTATGAGATTATGCAACTCCGTTTACGGAGGAACACTTTGGTGCTACCAAACGTCCACAACGAATCGGGTGATTATAAAGGAGTACTGCAGTGTCTCCAAAGGCGATGTTGGGTTGGCGTATTTGAGATTAGGTTTTGTCACTCCGATTGTCGGAGAGGTATCTCTGGGCCCTCTCGGTAATACACATCATGAAGCCTTGCAAGCATTACAACTAATGAGTTAGCTGTGAGAGGATGTATTACGGAACGAGTAAAGAGACTTCTGGTAACGAGATTGAACTAGGTATTGGATACCGACGATCGAATCTCGGCAAGTAACATACCGATGACAAAGGGAACAACGTATGTTGTTATGCGGTCCGACCGATAAAGATCTTCGTAGAATATGTAGGAGCCAATATGGGCATCCAGGTCCGCTATTGGTTATTGACCGGAGGCGTGTCTCGGTCATGTCTACATTGTTCTCGAACCGTAGGGTCCGCACACTTAAGGTTTCGATGACGGTTATATTGTGAGTTTATGTATTTTGATGTACCGAAGAAGTTCGGAGTACCGGATGTGATCACAGACATGACGAGGAGTCTCGAAATGGTTGAGACATAAAGATTGATATATTGGAAGCCTATATTTGGAGTTCGGAATGGTTCCGAGTGAAATCGGGAATTTACCGGAGTACCGGGAGGTTACCGGAACCCCCCGGGAACTACATGGGCCTTAGTGGGCCTCGAGGAGAAGAGGAAGGGCCGGCCAGGGGGTGGCGCGCCCTCCCCTAGTCCGAATAGGACAAGGAGAGGCGGCGGCGCCTCTCTCTCTTCCCCTCCCCAATCCTACTCCAACTAGGAAGGGGGAGTCCTACTCGGTGGGAGTAGGACTCCTCAGCAGCGCCTCCCTTGGGCCGGCCGCACCTCCCCTCCCTCCATTATATCTGAGGGCAGGGGGCACCCTAGAACACACAAGTTTGATCTACGGATCGTTCCTTAGCCGTGTGCGGTGCCCCCTCCACCATATTCCACCTCGGTCATATCGTCTGAAGCTTAGGCGAAGCCCTGCGCCGTAACACATCAAGATTGTCACCACGTCGTCGGCCGACGGAACTCTCCCTCGACACTCGGCTGGATCGGAGTACGAGGGACGTCATCGAGCTGTACGTGTGTCAAGAACTCGGGGGCGCCGGAGTAACGGCGCCGGGATCGGTCGGATCGCGAGGAGAACGTACGACTACTTCCTCTACGTTGTGATCGCTTCCGCTTCAGGTCTACGAGGGTACGTGGACAACACTCTCCCCTCTCGTTGCTATGCATCACCATGATCTTGCGTGTGCGTAGGAAATTTTTTGAAATTACTACGTTCCCCAACACATTTCGCTTCTGCAATCGATGAAAGTGAAGCAAGCCGATCGAAGGTTTCCATAAGTCACCTGTATGAAAGTAATACATCTCCAACGATTAGTAAGATCACTTCGTGATCAATGCCTGAAGTCCCTCCAGTTCACTAGAAGATATGCTAGGGATACTGAGACATTGCAACGGCAAGGTTCCCTAGAAATGCAAGAAATTGTCATGAATTTCGTTTACCAGTTTGTATAATTTATCAACTCAAAATTAAGTAAATAAATTGTACTCTCTCTGAATAATATAAAACGTTGTAGATCACTACTTTAGTCGGATTTGAAGTTGATTTTGTTCAAGCTTTTTATTTTGCGGGAAAAATTTGTTTGTTACTTTGATCTCACTAGTTAGGCGCCGACCTTCAAGTCAAGGTTTTTCTTTTTAATAATATATACATTGGGGCCCAGGTGGCATCAAGGGTTTATTTTTCTATGAAATATTTGTGTTGAGGTGAGCTTTGGTCCTACAATATTTATAATTTTAATCAATAGTATTGTAACCTAGGGAGATGAGTGAGTAAGATTCAAAATAGTCCCAACTGAATTGCCTATTGTACCTTGGGTTTATTTGCTGTTCACTCCAAACTCTATCATTTGATCCACCAATCTACACTATCCACAATCCATGCATTGGATTCGCCAACTTTGTCGAGTTCCCCCAAACAAAATTCAGCAAAAAGGACTAGACTGGGAACACGTCATCAATGTTTACGTTTGCCGTGTTCCACGCTTGTGATTTCTTGAGGATAAGTTTGCCGAATCCCTCTGGCCCAAGCAAGGCAAAAGTAGCTATGTGGTGCCTAATGGTGACTCCTGTCTTTTCACATTTTTTAAAAGAAAATGACGAATGTTTGCAAAGTTGACGTTACAGGGAACTCGGCAAAAGGATCCCCACTATCACCGAGCCATCACCTAGTGTGTATGGGGCCACTTGGTCAGGTCTTTGTCGAGTTATTTTTATAACATACTGAGAAAAGGTTGCCTTAGCTAAGTTCCTTTTATTTCGCACTCAGCAAACTGCTTCCATTGCCGAGCTCCTGATAAAAATCAATTGCCACACACCCGGCACTAGGCAGCATTGCCATTTGCAGTACTGATGGTACTCTCTTTTTTGGTGTCTCCCTCCGTCCCATATAATGTAAGACGTTTTTTTGACAACGGAGGGAGTACTTTTTTTTGCTGGGACAAAATTCTATGTTACTTAGTAGGCTCATGTTGCAAGTATATTTGCTCAAGAAAAAAAACTTGGTCAGACTTGCCCCGGTTTTTATTCTCTTGTGTGATGTGGCCAGTGACTAGCCTGTATATCTGGAGTAAAAAAAAGAAAGGATGGTGCAGTTGGACAGCTATAAGAAAAACTTTTCTAAATGATAACATATGCCTGAGGTTGCGCCCGAGAATACAACCGACAGCATAAAATGGTAGAACAAATTTAGAAGCCTAAAATGGTTGGGTACATTAAGAGGCTTGGTCTTCATTTGCTAGCAAAAAGAAAGCACATTCGTCCACATCCACTCCTACAAATTTTACTCTTTCATTCCTAGACAAGAAGATTCACTACAGGCAGGGTCACCAGCCACCGCACCACAAGTATAACAGTAGCAACACCTCACGCACCCAACATGCATAAGAGTGAGCGAGTAAAGTGTAGAACCATGGTCAAGAAAATGCTCTCGCACTGTCGCCTCCCTGCTGTACTCGTCCATATTGGTAGCACCGGTGGTATCCCATTGCGAGGGATTCGCAGTGCCCACATCCCGCTCGGCAGGCTCGCGGCAGGGTATAGCGTCGGAGGCACTGGCGGCGTCACGCCATGAACTGCGTTAGTGGTTGGGACGTGTTGGGTCAGATGCAGGCGCAAGAATCAAATTCGTGCACGTACATATCTGTGGTGGTGTGCATTGATGCAAGTGCGTACACAAAGACATTGACTTGGTTTGACGGTTTGACCTTGATGGTACTAGTCCATGATTAAGGATAGTTAGCATCATGTTTACGGATCGGCCGAATTTCACAGACACTAGGGGTTGGAGGCTTGGAGCGCGTCAGTGGCTCGCATCTTGCGAGGTGATCTTGTGTGTTTTTATCTTATCTATGAGCAACTAGTTAAACAAAGAGTTTGGAATCGCAAGTTCGCAACAACATAACACCTCCCAGCGTGCTCATCTCCCAGGATCATATTTTCATCCACTATTGGTTGTAGGTTGCGGGATACGAAATCCTTGATATCATTCAAGCGGAGAGCACCTTTCATCAGCCTCCTTTCCGTGAAACATACACATGAAACTGATCGAAGCCGGCATATATAGTAATAATTATATTAGTAGATGAGATGGGTGATACGTCTGGTAAGAAAACTAATTTGTTAGAATTGAAATCAGCCTTTTGCGCTTAAATCTAGTCTACACAAATTAAGGTAGCTGGTTAAATCGATTTCACCAGCGATGGTATTAGTTACTCGGCCATTAGCTGAGAACCAAAGATAATATCATTTTTTGTAGACATACGGTTACAACATTATAGGAGTTCAGATCCATTACAAGTAGGAGAACATTCAAATGTCGTGTTCATTGTGCTGTCCAAATGCAGCAAATCAAACAAAGAGTCTAGAATCTCAAACTATTGACAAGTTCCAAGACAATTAACCTTCATATCTTTAAGCCAGAGAGCACCTTCCATAAGCTTTCTTTCCACTACCTTGACAGCCTAGCACTAGCACATGGTTTGCTCTGTGAGTTCATGTGCAGTATGAGTAACAATTGGCTCCACCAAAATTTAATCATCCTCTTGTTTTCCCCTTTGAGAAAGTAATTTAGTCACCCTCCTGAATACTGAGCAAACATTCACTGCGCCCCATGCCCTCTCGTGTTGGCATCATTCACACCCTTTCCTAGCGCCTCTTCGTGGCGCCTTACGTACTCCTCTCCTCCTTCTTGGCCTATTTAAACAGCACTCCACATCACAAGTGCATCAGTACCAACGATCACACACTCACAAGAGAGGAGATAGGGGATAGACTCGTTATTTGTAGCTGGATTACTAGACTAGCGCGGTGCCCTGGCCAAGAAGTGTTACGACACTGCTGCCTCTCTCCTGCTTTGCCACGTGCTAGCGATGACCAGAACCATGCATGTTGGGGGTGTGTTGAGACCCCGATTCCAGCCACTGGCACGACAGTGAACAGCACCGGTGTAGGGGGAGCGGACGTGGCTAATGAGAGGAACATGTTCATGAGCGTGGGAGGCATGGGGAACCTCTGGAGCTTCCCAGCCGAGAGCTGCAGCTAGGATGGGGGCCTAGGTAACAATGATGCGGGTGGTTGGAGCAGACACGTCGTAAGAATCTGCAGCATCAAGGGCGGCGCGTGGAGCGTCTGCACGGTCGACGTCGTCCGTACCTGGCTGGCTACGACAGTGTCCGTTTGGACTGCTTCATGGACTGACAGATTGATCGCCCGTGGGCACACCTGTACTAGCTACTCGGGTCGTGTTAGCTGACTTGTGTTGTGCCGTTGCCCATACGCACTGTACGTGTGGTGCATTGTGCTTCATATCACTACCGGATCCACGGCCTATGCCTTCTTTCCCGTCGGCGTATATCAAAGACGACGGCTGCCGTCGGTGTAGATTACGTCAGCGTATTCTTGTCAGACCGTCGGCATAGATATGCCATCGGCATAGGGGCCTAGGCCGTCGGCCTCCGTACGGCCATCGGCGTACAATAGCCGTTGGCGTAGTTTTGCACGGGACGGCCGTTGACGGCGCCGTCACTGCGCCAGCCGAACCACGGGCCACCACGTGGCGCAGGTAAGCCGACGGCCAAGCTGTCGACATAGGCCCACAGTTAAGCCGATGGCCTGGCCGTCGGCTTACCTGTGCCATGTGGCAGCGCCAGCTTGCCCGTGGACAAAATCTATGCCGACGGGGCCATCGGCTTACATGGACACGTGTCGATCACTGGGTGTCCACGGTTGCAGGGCTATGCCGACGGCTTAGCCGTCGGCATAGCTACGCCCAGGTTTAGCTATGCCGACGGCTAAGCCGTCGGCACAGTTCTGTTCTGTTTTTTTATATTCCCTGTTTTCTCTTTTTCTTCAATTTGACAGCATTTTAAAGACATAAAATATGAGATTATGCATATATATACACATAAATATGACAGATCATCATCTAAAGATACTCAATCTCATCATCATCATCATCTAAATATACTCAAGTTCATCATCTAAAGATCATCATCGTCGCAACTTCAAGAACATAAGTATTGCAAGACATAGAACATCATCATCGTCATCTAAAGAAACTAAGTAGGAACATGATAAGTATGGCACGACGGCCACATGCACGGGTATCATCTTCGACCTCAGGCAAGACCACCACCGTCAAAACCACCGCCGCCAAAACCACCACTGCCGAGACCGCCACCGCCAAGACCAGCACCGCCAAAACCAGTACCGCCAAGACCGCCACCGCAAAGACCAGGACCACTTTACAAGATCAGAGTGACTGGGGTCGACGAAGCAGGAGTCGAGCCACCGGTCCCCTACATGTTTGAGAGGAGATTCTAAGGGTAAATATGATATGATAGTGTTGAATGAACAAGAACTAGTTTGTCAGTAGTTAGGCAAATGTACTAACCGGAGTGTCGCTGCCTAGTGCCACCCATTCATCGAACGTGGGCACGTGTGGGGGTTCTCCCGCAAGTGGTGGTGGGGGTCCAATTTGTGGTGGATCTGTGCGGTTAGTCCAAGATGCCAACATAGCTTGGATGTTAGTTAAACAAGCAAACTAGAAGGTCAGAAGGAATGAAAGTGCAAATTTTAGCTTGGTTTAAAGAGGGCAATACTTACGCTACATGATGACCCACAAGTATAGGGGATCTATCATAGTCCTTTCAATAAGTTAGAGTGTCGAACCCAACGAGGAGCAGAAGGAAATGATAAGCCGTTTTCAGTAAGGTTTTCTTTGCAAGCAGTGAAATAGTAGGTGATAGATAGTTTGGTGATAAGATAAATAGTAACGAGCAAAAAGTAAATAAAGTAAATAAAGTGCAACAAGGTGGCCCAATCCTTTAGGTAGCAAAGGATAAGCCTGGACAAATTCTAATAATGAAGAAGGAGCTCCCGAGGACACATTGGGAATTATCGTCAAGCTAGTTTTCATCACGTTCATAAGATTCGCGTTTGGTTCTTTGATAATTTGATATGTGGGTGGACCGGTACTTGGGTACTACCCTAACTCGGACAAGCATCCCACTTATGTAACATCCCAAATTTTCAATTTGGAATGTTATACATAGATCATCCTTGCATATCATATTTTATTTGCATTTTGCCTCGATCCTAGAAATACTACGCAACTCAAGGACCCACGGAGAGAGTTGGGGATTTTGTTATTTTCATATTTGAGTTTTCTCAAATTTTGAAAATAGGATCATTTGATTTTATTTATTATATCTTCAATTATTTCGATCATAAAAATATGAGAGAGAGAATAAAATGACTTTCCCAAAATAAAGAACTAATGAGGATTTAATAAAAAAATCAAATAAGATTTATTTTGGTGTTTTTGCTATTTTATTTGAATTTTGGAAAAATTGCACGATTTTCAAAAATGCATTTTAGGACCAAAAAAATGTTCATCTTGTTCTAAATATTTTTTTGGACGATGAAAATTTATTTTGGTATTTTTAGATATTTATTTATTTTTCTAGATTTTTTTTCCAGTTCGGCGCAATTATTTAAAAAAAAACGCGCCCGCACCCGACTGGGCCAAAACCCAGCCGAGCCAGGCCGGACCAACCCAGCGCCGCCGCCTCCCCTCGCGCGCGTAGCCGTGCGCGGCACGGACGCCTAGGAGAGTCCAAGCCGGACTCCTTCCCGGGCGCCCCCTCGCCCAAGCCACCGCCAGCCCCCTATATAAGCGCCGCGCGCCTTTGGACCCAAGCCGCGCGCCGAACCCGCCGCCCTTGCCGCCGCCGCCGCCCGCCGCCTCACGCTGCCGCCGCCGCCGCTTGCCATCGCCGCCGAGTGAGCCGCCGAGCCGCAGAGCCCCCCGCCGAGTCGCCGCCGCCCCTCACCACCACCGCCGACGCCCGCCCGCCGGAGTGCCTCATCGAGGTACTGCCCGAGCCGCCGCCGCCGGACCGTTTTTTTTAAACCACTTCGTTTTTTTAAAGAAAACCCTAGTTTTTTTTATTAGATCGGTTTATTTATTTAACGAGCGTTCGCTCGTTCGTTCGTTTTAACGGACGTATCCGTCGTTTAGATCCAGATAACGAACGTTCATTCGTTAATCTGTTCGCCGTTTTTCTTTTTCTAGGATTTATTCCGCAATTTTTCTGATCGCGATTTCTGATCCGATTTTCGTTTTAGTTTATCTTTTCGCTCGTTTATCGGAATCAGGCGATTCAAGCGCCTAGAGTTTCATCTCGAAACCCTCTTTCCGAATAACCTACTGAAACCAATTTTTGCTTCTGTAAAATTTGACTTAGGTCCAGATTAGTAAACTAAGCTTGTTTCTTTCGCCGTTTGAGTTTTGTTTCTTCATTTGATTTGATTCTTTTTACAAACCGGAGTTCTTAAGTTGAACTTTCTGGTTAGACCTCTTATCTGAGTTTTACCCGTGCATTAGATGAGTACTTATTGTATGCTTGTTTATTTGTTTGCTTGCGATAGAGTATCCGGATTGCGCCGCTTGCTACTTCGAATCCCTAGGTTACGCGGATCATCAGCAAGGCAAGTAACACTTTGATCATACCTTCTTATTACCAAGTTTTATTGCATTAGTTCAATCCTCCAAACAATTGCATGATTAGGATCTATATTAAATTGTGGGTTTTGGGAAGTAGATTGAGGTAGTACCCATTACCTGTTTTATTGTCAAACCCTTGGGAGTTACTTCTACGTTTTCTTATTATGCCATGTGTTGACACACGAACACGTCACGTGTACCCTCGACGCCGGGGGTGATGCACCGCAGCTCACGTCGAAGGAGACCTGACCGACAGCGCGATACGCAAGACAGTCGGCGGGTGCTTTTGCAAACCCGAAACCTCGCGCACCCGGGAGGGACCTCGTCAGGGATTGCGGCGGCTATGGGCTGCCCTAGGTCGATTCGCTCGCCCCTAGAGCCTCAGGATTCGCAGCTCTCAAACACGAAGAACAGCGAAGAACGAGAGAGAAAGACGGTGGAGAGATAAAAAGTAGACAGGAAAAAGTAGTATATTGATTTGTTCGATTGTGTGTTGTTCAATCGGCCGTCACCCCCAACATATATAACAGGCGGCTGTACTTCCGGTACAAGTAAAGGATTCATCTAGGCTTTCCTTACAAGAAAAATTACATCAATTCGCGTCCTAGAGTCCTAGTTCTATTCCAACTCGGATTCAGTCTGAATCTTGCCCAACTTCTGTCTTCCTCCTTGTGCAGGCCGCCGAGCCTCCATATGACCTCCGATCAAGATGGCCCAAATGTAAAACTTGTGCGCCTCGACGATACAAACAACTCTCATGTTGATCACTTTTTCAAATAAGGCCATCTTGAATACTTTTCGAGGTCGTTTTTACCTTCCAGTCGGACTCGGTCTTGCGGTAGACTGAATTATCCGAGTCTTGTAGTGAATTTGTAGGCCATATACTATCTCTGATGACAATGACTCCAAAACCAAAGTTTACCGTCTTGATGATACGCACAACTTCTGTATTGAACACTTCTTCACCCGAAATCATCTTGATATACTTTTGGGCACATGTTCAGTTTCACTCGGATTTGAGCTCATCCACTCGGATATTAGAGTCTTTCACTCGGATGATGACCACATTTTCAGTCGGAAGACAATCTTTTACTCGATCGGTAGGTTTTCACTCGACCTTTTACTCGATCCGTAGGTTTTCACTCGACCTTTTACTCGATCGGATAGGTTTTCACTCGACCTTTTACTCGATCGGTAGGTTTTTACCCGAAAGGTAAGCTTTCACTCGACCGGTGAGTTTTCACTCGGATGGTAAGCTTTTCACTCGACCAAAAACATAGCCTGATCTTGATTTGTCTCCCCAAGTCTCATACGACCTCGGATTGAGACGAATTATATATGAAAATCGATCGGCTCAACGAGACGAAACTTTCTCGTGTTGAAGTTTTTCCGATTAAAGGACTCCTTAAGGGCCGAATTGCTCGCGCGACCCATCAGGCAGGGCGTCTGGTACTTTGCGCCATATTTCCATTCAGCTTCGGCCTGCAGTGTATTGCCTCTAACTTTTGCATATGAACTCGGATTGAGATGATTTATATATCAAAATCGATTGCCTCGACGAGACGAAGACAATTACTTTAGAATACTCCTTCATCCGAGGTCGTCTTGAAAGCATGATCGGCCGAAAACCACTCGGAATGTTGAATTTTGTCATTCGGAGTACAACTTCGGCCACCGAGATAAGGTCGAATGGCGATAAATTAAACATCAAAGTTATTCCACTCGGCGACCTGAAACTTTGCATGCTGAAAACTCTTTCACTTGAGGCCATCTTACTTGCCTTTTGTACCTTGCCAAAATCCGATGTCAACACATGCCGCCTGTTTTTCGGCAAAGCTTGCACGCCGAAAAATAATATGCACGGTGTTTGTTCTAAGGACGATGTCAACACTCCATCGGCTATTTATTTTCCTCAGGGCGATAATTATGTATCGGCCACGTTTGTGCTAAGGGCGATAATTGTATATCGGCCATTGCCTACTCATGCTTCCTGCCACACACTCGGGGGGTACTTCTTCAAATATTTTCCGTTGAGAGCTCGGGGTAACAATGCCCCTTGTATTATTTCTACCAAATATGAATTTCCAAGAACAACCCTTGTAATCCTAAAAGGACCTTCCCAACTTGGAGACCACTTCCCGAATTTTCTATCTCTTGAACCAATCGGCAGAATCACTTTCCAGACGAGTTCACCAACTTGAAAATTCTTCAACTTAACTTTCTTATTGTAAGCTCTTGCAACCCTCAACTTGTCTCTCTCTATGGACTCCAAAGCAACCAAACGTTTATCGGCAACTTCATCAATATTGTCCACCATCAAGTTATAAAAGTCTACTGCCGATAAATCATTTTGTTTGGCTATTCTCAAAGCATTCAAATTTACTTCTACTGGTAAAACGGCCTCTTGACCATATACTAGCTCATATGGAGTTACCTTCGTAGCACCATGCCTTGAAATTCTATGTGCCCATAAAGCTTCAGACAACAACTCATGCCATCTCCTCGGATTATCCTCAATCTTCTTCTTGATGAGCTTGATTAAAATTTTATTGCTAGACTCAGCTTGTCCATTAGCTTGGGCATAATATGGAGAGGAATTGAGCAACTTTATATTATAAGATTCGGCAAACTCTCTGACTTGGTGTGACATAAAAGATGAACCTTGATCTGTAGTTAACGTTTGAGGAATACCGAATCTATGAATAATGTGTTCGGTTATGAATTGAATTACCTCCGCATGTGTCATGTTCTTGAGAGGTACTGCTTCAGACCATTTAGTGAAATAATCAGTTGCCACCAATACGAACCGATGCCCTTTTGAGGAAGACGGGTGGATTTGTCCAATGAAATCTAAACCCCAACATCTGAAAGGCCACGGTTTGATAATAGGATGTAACATAGCAGCAGGAGCCAATTGAATATCACCAAACTTTTGACAAGCTTCACACCCTTTATAATATCTGAAGCAATCATTAATCATAGTCGGCCAATAAAACCCAGCTCGTCGCAATAACCATTTCATTTTGGGAGCCGACTGGTGAGTGCCACAAATACCTTCATGTACTTCTCCCATAGCAACTCTTGCCTGGTCCTCATCCAAACACTTTAGAAGAACATCATCAACTGTTCGGCGATAAATACCATCATCTCTCACTGTATACTTGAAAGCCATACGCCGAACAGCCCTGTCCACCCTTTCACTCGGATTGCACAAGTAATCAACAATGGGCTTTCTCCAGTCGGAATTATCACCTGCACTAGATTTTTTGTTAATGGCCGAATTAGTGGGTTCAGGTTCGGCCTCTCCCATATTGGCAAGACAAGACATCGGTCTTTGAGAGATATGAAACATGCCATGATCAACATGATATCCAGATGCTTGCTGTGCCAACTCATTTGCTTTCCAGTTGTCATGTCTAGATATATGTGCAATGCTAAAACAATCCAAAGTAGAAATTATATCTAGACATTTATCAAGATAAACATTAAGTGATTCGTCAAAACACTGAAAGACTCTGGATATTTGCTGCACCACTAGTAACGAATCACCGTAAGCCTCAATATGTGTAACACCTATAGCAAGTAACATCTCTAGACCGAATAACAATGCTTCATATTCGTCTTGATTGTTTGTGCAAAAATATTCTAAGCGGCATGAGGCTTCAAAAACAGCACCATGAGGAGATATATAAACAATACCAACACCTTGGCCATTGCTACAAACTGAACCATCAAAATATAATCTCCATGGCACTAATGAAACAAGGTTCATATCAACATCATGCTTGTCATTAATCCGATGTTCAACAATGAAATTAGAAACAATTTGGCCTTTCATGGATTTTAGAGATTCATAAGCCAAATCATACTCAATCAAAGCATAAGCCCACTTGCCAATTCTACCACTAAGAATTGGCCTATGCAACATGTACTTAATGACATCGGTTTGACAAGCTACTACACAAGCACTCGGCACTAGGTAATGTCTCAATTTTGTGCAGGCGTAATATAAGCATAGACATAGTTTTTCAATAAATGTATACCTTGTCTCGGCCCAATGGCGTCTCGCTCGAATATGTAATGGCATGCTCTTTTCCTTCGGTATCTTGAGTCAAAACAGCACCAATAACACCTTCCTCTGCTGCGATATAAAGTTTAAAAGGCTCTCTATGCTTGGGTGCTTTCATCACGGAGGAGTGCACAAATAATTCTTGATCATATCAAAGGCTTCTTGCTGTTTTGCCCCCCAAGTGAAATCAACATCATTCTTTAACCGAAGGATAGGAGTAAATGCATCAACTTTCCCCGACAGATTAGCTATGAACCTTCTCAAATAATTGACCTTGCCAAGGAACTTTTGCATATCTCTCTTGCATGTTGGAGCCTCCACTTTCTATATGGCCTCTATCTTTTTGGGATCGATTTCGATGCCATCTTCATGAATAATGAAACCCAAAAATTTGCCAGCTGACACGCCGAATGCACACTTCAAAGGATTCATCTTCAGTCCATACTTTTTCATTCTTTCAAAAGCTAAACGCAAATCGGCCAAGTGAGATTCAAAAGCATCCGATTTGACAACAATATCATCAATATAAACTTCAAGTATGATACCGAGTAAATCATGAAAAATCAAATTCATAGCCCTTTGATATGTGGCCCCAACATTTTTCAATCCGAATGTCATCACTGTCCACTCGAATAAACCAAGGAAACCAGGACATTGGAAAGCTATTTTGTACATGTCCTCTTCGACCATAAAAATTTGACTGTATCCGGCATTACCATCTAGAAAGCCAATAACCTTATGTCCAGAAGCATCATTAATAAGCATATCAGCTATTGGCATGGGATACTCATCTTTGGGTGTAGCCCTATTCAAATCTCTGAAGTCAATGCACACCCTCAACTTGCCGGATCCTTCTTCTCCTTTGGGACAATGTTAGAAATCCACTCGGCATACCTACAAGGTCGAATGAAATTAGCTTCAAGCGATCGACCGATCTCTTCCTTGATCCGGTCATATGTTTTCGGATTAAACTTTACGCCGATCGTTTATAAGGTCTAAAACCGGCCTTTATAGGCAACCGATGCTCCACTAGCTCTCGGCTCAACCCTGGCATCTCATGATATTCCCTTGCAAAGCAACAAACATATTCTTTCAATAGCTCAATTAATTTAGCCTTACAATCGGCTTTCAAATTTTTGTTTATAAATGTCGGTCGAGTGACTGAACCATCTTCAATATCTATCTCTTCTAATGGATCAGCCCATGTAAAACCTTGTCCAAGTTTATCCATGTCATCCAACTCCTCTATAGACTCATACATATCGTCCTCACTGGATCAATATTTTACGAGACGTTTTTGTAACCACTCGGAACTAGAATCCATTTAAACATATCATACCTTGGAGCCGATTCATTCAGTCGGCTTTAAAGACACGGGCACAAAACCATTCTTGGTCGCGCTGAGAAAATCAAACTCTGATAAGTCACGTCCCGTCAAGCAAGTAGCATTGGGATGTTGCCAATCCACCGATGCATCGGCCAAAGCAACACATGCCGATTTATCCGCATGAATGACTTCCACTTCATCATCAACCCACTGAATCGAAAACTGGTGCATAGTGGATGGCACGCACTGGTTTGCATGAACCCAGTCACGGCCTAGTATAACGTTGTAGTTACCTTGCACCTCAGCGACAAAGAATGCAGTGGCCAAAGTTTTGCTTCCGACTGTAAGCTCCACATACATTACACCTTTGGCCTCTGTTTTCTCTTTGCCTTTAAACCCGTTGAGCACCATATTGGTCTTGATCAATTCTTCATCAGGCGAACCCAATTTCTTGAAGACCGAATAGGGCATAAGATTTACCACAGCACCTGCATCAACAAGCATCCAAGTGAGCGGCGACCCATTGATATGATCTCTGAGATATAACGGTTTCAGATGCGTTACTGGTTCTTTTGGCTTCTCGAATATTGCATTTTTAGGGCCAAAATCCAGGTGAGCCACCTCCCCTTCCTCATCTACAGCACGAAACTCAGCAGGTAAGTAATACACCATATTGATATCCATACCTTCATGAACCGGTGTAGACTCATAGTCCAACATATCAACCTCCTCTTCAAGTGGATCGACCGATTCTGAAATCTATCCGAGTAAAGGAGAGGTAAGAAGTGTCACAGACGATGTAATAGCTGTCGCATCGTCCTCCTTGGGTGGTGTAGGCACTTCTGTGATAGATGTAGAAGCTGATGTATCTTGTATTTGTTTAGGCCTCCACACTTGTTTTGCTGGAACCATGGGCCGAGTGTCATTGAACAACTTATCCCTTTGCTTCTCGGCCTCCTGCTCTGCCATCTCTTGACTCCTTAAACTTTGTAGTTTCCTCTTCTGTGTCTTTGTTAGCCCTGGAGGACACCACTTTGGCTGAGTGTATTTAGGATCTCTCACCTTTACTTGGCTGGTGCTTGCTTCATGGTCATTAACCGAGTGCTTTGGCGCGATAGCAAGTATCGGCTCAGTCGAGTGGTTATGCACAGTCAGCTGATGTATGGGGAATGTTTTGGTGCCCAAAATAAGTGAGTCGACATCCATTTTCTCCTTGCCTTTTCCTGACCAACTACTGCAACACTTGGTGACTTAACACGCCATTCCTTTCAATTTTCCAGATGCATGAAATTTCCACTCGGGCGCACCTTTTTACTTGGATGGAATCCACTCGGATTGATGTCATTCGGATGGTATCCACTCGGATGGAACTCACTCGGATGAGATCTACCCATCCACATTTTTTCACTCGGATAGCTTCCACCTGGGTGCATTCTTACACTAGGATAGTTTCCACTCGGTCGCATATTTTGACCAGCCGACTGATAGTCACCAACGTTCAGTCGGCCTTTATATGAGTATTCAAGTCGGTCCCAAACAGTTTGCCTCTACTCTTCTGGAAACAGTGCCTTTGGTCCACTCGGTTTCGCATACCGACTGAACATATCATCTGATGGTGACCTTGGTCGCTTCAAGTAGGATGGCCGGTTAGAGCTAGAACCAGCCGACTGGTTGGCGTATTTGGACAACAACATGTAAAAAGTTGGTTTGATTCGTTTGCGCTGCACTTTGGCTTTGTTCATTTTCCATTTGCCAACTTCTGGACTCTTGGGCTTGACAAATTTAACTCGAGTGTCCTGCTGCACTTGTGTTTGCCCCCCGAGTGTAGGATTCTTGATGGTGATCTTGATCACTTCCTTGCCATCGGGTTGCTTATCAAGCACAACATGTCTCCCCAAGACCTTGTCGCCCTCCTTGTCTTTCCTGGGCTCACCAACAATGACATTAGCTTTATTAGCAGATTCGGCTACCTCCGGCCGAATGAGCAGTTTCTTCCCTTCTAAATCCATGGTGTTCATTGGATAGGGCTGTTTATCAACTTGCATCTCAGAAAAGTTCAATCGTCCATCATTAATGACCGATTGTATCTGTCGTCGAAAAACATTGCAATCGTTAGTAGCATGAGAAAAAGAGTTATGATACTTGCAATAAGCACGCCGTTTCAGCTCTTCAAACGGCGGTGAAGTATGAGATATTCTAATAATCTTAGCCTGCAGCAAAGCATCAAATATTCTATCACACTTAGCAATGTTAAAAGTAAACTTCATCTCTTCATCACGATTCTTATGAATTGGTTTCAGATCATTGCAAGTAAAGGGTTTGGCCTTAGATGGCCAAACAAATTCAGTAGCAAAAACATCGCCCTCATCGTCCGAGTGATCACTATCATATTCCACCATATTCATCTTTGGACGTTCGGCTTTGTATCTATGCACTTCTTTGAGATCTTTGCTTCGGCTTTCCTGAGCCAAAGCCCTTTGTAAGACTTGGTTAATATTTAAGAACTCATAGCCTTCTAGCTTTTCTCTAATGGGAGTTCTCAAACCACTCAACACTAGATCTGCCAAATCTCTCTCGGTTATCACCAAACTAAAACACCAGTTTTTCGTTTCTCTAAATCTCTTGACGTAATCGGAGACCGATTCATCATGCTTCTGCTTAACGATGTTAGATGTGACAACTTGAGTTCCTTGTCACCTCTATAAAAGTGATCATGAAATTTCTGCTCTAGCTGCGACCAAACTCGAATGGAACCATGTGGTAAAGAAGTAAACCATGAAAATGCGGTACCAGTTAATGACAAAGGAAATAAACGCACTTTCAACTCATTTAGTGAGCCTGCCTCACCTAGTTGTGCTAAGTATTGACTAACATGCTCCCATGTGGTTTTTGAGCCCTCTCCATTGAACTTAACAAAATCTGGAATTTTATATCCTGGAGGGCACTGGATGGCATCAAAGTACTCGGGGTACGACTTTTGGTAAATCCGATTCCGAGGTAACTCAACTCCAAAATTCTCTCGAAGCATCTTAGCCATCTCCTCTCTAAGATTAGCTAAACCATCATCCATAGTGGACGATGAAGCTTGTGGCAGTGGCATAGGAGGAGTAGGGTTACTAGCTGTAGGTAGGAATTGTGGCATGTATGTCGACCCATAATTTGGTAGTAGTCGAGTGGTTGTAGCTGTAGGTAGGGTTTGGTTCGGCGTCACCACCGAACCTGGCATGCTCATAATAGGGTTGATGGGTGTAGTCACAATTTGATTTGTTTGGGTAGGATAATAAGTCATCGGCACGGGGGGCGCCGATGAGATAGGTAAAGCCAGATTAGGGTTTTGCACACTATCAGCTACACCATTATTACCACTAGTCGATTGAGATGTATTCTTCTGAGCATTAGTATTTTCTATGAAAGTTTGATAGACTAGATTGTTACCATCAGCAATACGACTTTCAATCTCAGCCCACTGCTTAGGAGAAAAGGTAGTACTTACATAGGGTTTAACCTGCTCGGCTTGAAGAGGAGGGAACTTGATTTCTTCAATCGGAGTGATGTTGCCTTGGCGATCCTTCTTGAACTTTGCAAGGAACTCCTGCAAGTCCTTTTCCTCGCGCGCCTTCTTGTACTCCTCATGGACTTGGCGATGATCGGCCGATATCTCATCAAGACTGGGCTTAATGATGTTATCGGCGTCTACCTCAGATGGCTTGGGAAGATCGGACATGGTGGATGATGATGATTGATCTTCGATCCCCAGCGGAGTCGCCAAAAAGTGTGTTGACACACGAACACGTCACGTGTACCCTCGACACCGGGGGTGATGCACCGCAGCTCACGTCGAAGGAGACCCGACCGACAGCGCGATACGCAAGACAGTCGACGGGTGCTTTTGCAAACCGAAACCCACAAGACTGGAGGGACCCGTCAGGATTGCAGCGGCTATGGGCTGCCCTAGGTCGATTCGCTCGCCCCTAGAGCCTCGGGATTCGCAGCTCTCAAACACGAAGAACAGCGAAGAACGAGAGAGAAAGACGGTGGAGAGATAAAAAGTAGACAGGAAAAAGTAGTATATTGATTTGTTCGATTGTGTGTTGTTCAATCGGCCGTCACCCCCAACATATATAAGAGGCGGCTGGACTTCCCGTACAAGTAAAGGATTCATCTAGGCTTTCCTTACAAGAAAAATTACATCAATTCGCGTCCTAGAGTCCTAGTTCTATTCCTACTCAGATTCAGTCTGAATCTGGCCCAACTTCTGTCTTCCTCCTTGTGCAGGCCGCCGAGCCTCCATATGACCTCCGATCAAGATGGCCCAAATGTAAAACTTGTGCGCCTCGACGATACGAACAACTCTCATGTTGATCACTTTTTCAAATAAGGCCATCTTGAATACTTTTTGAGGTCGTTTTTACCTACCAGTCGGACTCGGTCTTGCGGTAGACTGAATTATCCGAGTCTTGTAGTGAATTTGTAGGCCATATACTATCTCTGATGACAATGACTCCAAAACCAAAGTTTACCGTCTTGATGATACGCACAACTTCTGTATTGAACACTTCTTCACCCGAAGTCATCTTGATAAACTTTTGGGTACACGTTCAGTTTCACTCGGATTTGAGCTCATCCACTCGGATATTAGAGTCTTTCACTCGGATGATGACCACATTTTTAGTCGGAAGACAATCTTTTACTCGATCGGTAGGTTTTCACTCGACCTTTTACTCGATCGGTAGGTTTTCACTCGACCTTTTACTCGATTGGATAGGTTTTCACTCGACCTTTTACTCGATCGGTAGGGTTTTACCCGAAAGGTAAGCTTTCACTCGACCGGTGAGTTTTCACTCGGATGGTAAGCTTTTCACTCGACCAAAAACATAGCCTGATCTTGATTTGTCTCCCCAAGTCCCATACGACCTCGGATTGAGACGAGTTATATATGAAAATCGATCGGCTCGACGAGACGAAACTTTCTCGTGTTGAAGTTTTTCCGATTCAAGGACTTGTTAAGGGCCGAATTGCTCGCGCGACCCATCAGACAGGGCGTTTGGTACTTTGCGCCATATTTCCATTCAGCTTCGGCCTGCAGTGTATTGCCTCTAACTTTTGCATATGAACTCGGATTGAGATGATTTATATATCAAAATCGATTGCCTCGACGAGACGAAGACAATTACTTTAGAATACTCCTTCATCCGAGGTCGTCTTGAAAGCATGATTGGCCAAAAACCACTCGGAATGTTGAATTTTGTCATTCGAAGTACAACTTCGGCCACCGAGATAAGGTCGAATGGCGATAAATTAAACATCAAAGTTATTCCACTCGGCGACCTGAAACTTTGCATGCTGAAAACTCTTTCACTTGAGGCCATCTTACTTGCCTTTTGTACCTTGCCAAAATCCTATGTCAACACCATGCTATGCTAGTAGACGTGGATTGGGTGACTGAATTTTCCATGAAAGATGTGAGATTATTAATTAATGGTTTATTTAAGGTGGCAACATAAATACACATCTGGGTGGATTGATGTACCTGGGTATTCTAGGATTTTCCTATCTAGGCACCTGGGTAGACCAGGATTGCCTGTTTTTTTCATGGACCGCCACCCGGGCTCAAAGGGATCATAAGATTATTCATGCTAGAAACTTCCGTGTGCAGCCACATGCTATTATGGGCTCTAGCATAGTTGACTAAGTCGTGCGAACTCTTACAGTGGTAGACTAGAAGATGTAGGGGAATGTAGGTTGGTACGGTCTACCCATCGTAAGGTGCTAGCGCTTCTGAAAGACTATGTCTCGATCATCCGTTTCTCAAACACCATGTAGTGCGAGAAAACCAACGGAGGAGATCGAGTCATGTGGGGAAAAGTGCGCAACCTCTGTAGAGTGTATAAACTAATCATGATTAGTCGTGTCCCCGGTTATGGATGTTTTGAGTATCTAGTACTTGGATTATCAAGTGAATCTCATCATGTTACTTTAATTACGTTTTGTTGGGTTTAATGATGATGTTACTTAATTGGGATTGAGAATGCTGTCAACCATTCTCAATGTTTAGCAACCACCATGATAGTTAAATAAATTTATTCCTTTGCAGTAGGGAAAAATTGGCTTTACGCAAAAACTGTAACCATAGAGCTTTTCCACCAGCCATATATGCATGTAGTATAGCTTTACTCTTTCATTACTCTCTATGTGTTATTTTGCCAGCATATTCCATGTGCTGACCCGTTTTCGGGCCGCAACGTTCATGTTGCAGACTTTTCAGACGGCGAGTAAGATGCCTTAGGATCGTGGTTCTATACTTAGCGATGCCGTTGGAGTTGATGGACTCACTTATCTTCCAAGCCTTCCGCTGTTATCGTTATTAGATGGCCTTAAGCCATATTTATTGTAATAAGTTCTCTTTGGAGGCATTCGATGTAATAAGTGTGTGATTGCTACTCTGTTATAAATCCTTCAAGTACTGTGTGTGTCAGCATTACTGATCCAGGAATGACACTGATGCACAGAGATCAGAATGTTGAGGTCTGGTCGCTACAAGATGGTGTCAGAGCACACGCTGACTGTAGGACACGACCACTAAGCAAAAGCCATAGATCACTAGTCTTCTCTTCTCATTTCTAACTCCTCATCTTTTCTACTCTTCTAGGATGGCGGATGCAAGGAATAAGTTCATGCAACCGGATGAAGATACACCCTTTGGATGACATCTAAAGGAAGTTACCAAGTACCTGAAGATCAGAGTACCAAGCTTCACCGGAACCTACAATGCCACTCTACCTGAAGAAGAGCATTGGATGATTCAAGTTCAAGTTCCAGGAAGGACATTCATGCCAGTCACTGAGCCCATAGAGTTTTCTTTTGATGCACCAACCTGGAGTTTAGGAATGAGCATGGCAGCCCACATTACCATGGGACGTATTGGAGAAGTTTACCACAAGGAGCTTAAGGATACTGCCTACCAGATTTGTGGGCGCCGAGATAAGCAATGGGAGATGATCAACACCAGGAAAGACATATCGGTTGCAGCTTTCATTCAGGAGTTAAACCAGCACATTCGACGCCAGGAGAACCAGATGTGTGCAGGCATGATGGATCCGAAGAAGGCCGTGACCAAGACCACGGAATTGGAGGAAGAACTCAAGTCTACACGCGATGGATATGAGGAGGAAATATCAACGCTAGTCGAGAAGAATGATGATCTGAAGAAGAAGCTAAGAGTGTTCATGGGATTTCCAGCAACTAGAGAAAACGAAGATTGCACTTGTCCCGAAAACTACATCATCATCGATGACACCGACTTAGACCCAGATGATAGTGATGATGACTATCTTGATGAAGCTGGAGCAGATATCATGGAGTCTTCATCGGAGCAGTTTTTCTAGTAGACCACCATAACAGTAGTAGAATTTCCCTCCATGTATCTATTATAGTCCGAGCACTTTGTAACGATAGGTAGACCGTTGTATGCCCTTGCTTGTTTGAATGAAGTGTTTTGATTGCTATTTGTCTCATGTGCATATGGGTAGTGTTTTCCCTCTAGACCTCATTCTATTCTATATTCTCTTCTTTTCTAAAACCCAGATGCCTCCGAGGCGTGATAACAGATTTGTTTTCCCACCGGAGCTCACTCAATTGATCTAGCAGCAGAATGCATTGATGCAGATACTAGTCCAGAATCAGAATCAGGGGAACAACAACAACAACAATCCACCACCACCACCACCTGTTGATCACTTAACCCGTTTTCTTAGGCTGAATCTGCCGGTGTTCTCCAGCAGCACCGAGCCGATTGTTGCAGATGATTGGCTTTGCAAGACAGCCAGGGAGTTGACCACTGTAGGATGCACAGATGCGGAGGAGGTGCGATTTGCCGCGCATCAGCTCGAGGACCCGCAGCATCATGGTGGGAGAATTTCACAACCACTTATCCAATAGACACTTGGGATCAGTTTCAGCAGGCCTTTCGTACTGCCCATGTTTCAGCAAGAGCTATGGCCATGAAGAAGCGTGAGTTTCGCAACTTGCGCCAGGGAGGAAGAACAGTTGTCCAGTATGTGGATGACTTTAGTAAGCTAGCACGTTATGCCCCAGATGACGTCGCTACGGATGCAGCTAAGCAAGAGAAGTTTCTGGAAGGGCTGAATGATGAGCTGAGCATGCAGTTGATGGTAGCAAGTTTCAACAACTACCAGGAGTTGGTAGACCGTGCTCTCATGATTGAAGGGAAGCAGCAGCAGATTGAAAGCCGCAAAAGGAAGTATGGACAAGGGAAGTACAATTCTGGAGCTCAGCAGAAGCCCCGTTTTACTCCGAAGTCAGGAGGACAGTTTCAGCATACCCATGGAGGAGGTAGTTCACACAATCACAATGGTCCCAAGAATGGTACCGGAAATGGAGCAAGTGGTAGCCAGAACCGTACCAACCCCTCAACACCAGCCAAGAGAGATTTGAGTCAAGTCACTTGTTTTAAGTGCCAGAAGACCGGACATTACGCCAATAATTGTCCTGAAGGCCAGAATGGAAGTGGTAATGGAAGCTTTGGGAAGAAGCCAAACCCTTTCAACAGAGGACAAGTGAACCACGTTAGCGTGGAGGAGGTTGAAGCCCAACCCGATGCAGTAATAGGTAAGTTTTTGGTTAAGTCATTTACTGCACTCGCTCTTTTTGATACTGGTGCATCGCATTCGTACATATGAAGGGGATTTGTGGATAAATATAAATTGCCAACCCAAGCCCTCAAGACACCCATGTTAGTAACCTCGCCAGGAGCAGAGTATATGGCCAGGCTATGGTGTGATCGATTACTGTCGTGGATTTGTCACGGCAGATGTCCTAGTGAAAGGACTGTCGCGGGGCCATCGCTATGGGTTTACTTGAAGGGGTTAAAGCGGACACAAAGACACGAGGGTCTATACTAGTTCGGCCCCTTCGATGAAGGTAAAAGCCTACGTCTAGTTGTGATGGAATTGATGTGGTCTCGATGGCTAGGGAGCAAACAAGCTTCGCCTAGGCTCGAGTTGTGGTTGTCTGTCTTGAACCGCCACCGGGTCGTCCCCTTATATACACGGGTGACGCCCGTCGGTCCATAGAGTCCCAACCGGTTCATACTCGTATCCCGGTTGGTATCTCCCTATTCCTAACTTACAATACAAGTTACACATCAGGCCGGTTTACGGCTACAGGTTCTAAACCGACTATAGGCCTTGGGCCTTCATCTGCTTATACCACTAATAAAGTTAACCCGGCCCAAGTAGGTCGGTTCACGCCTAGTGGTAATATCCCCAACATTAGGACCCAGATTGATTTGAACCGGTTCATGTCAATCCTTCCCAAAATCTTGTGTCTTGGACATCTTCTGGTAATTGGTAAACCGCCATGTCGTCATCATTTCTGGTTGCTGTAAACCGGCATGACGTCATCATGAAATTTATCATTTATAACGCCCTCCTTTAACAATAGCTCCTGGATTCACGCGCTTGACTTAACTCTGCTGCCTTATAAATAAGACCATTCCCTTTCCTTTCCCTTCGTCTCTTCTTCTTCGTCTTCCTCACATCGCCAGCCTTGGAGCTCTGCCGCCGCCGTCGACCTCTGCTTCATCTTGGGCAGCTGCATCAACCTGAACGCACCAGAGCACTGCGGTATCCTTCCGCATCTTCTCCGTTTCCAGTAAGCTTTCTTCTCTTCTTGACCTAGATCTGTTCTTAGGGTTTCATGTTCGCGCTGTGTTCGTTGCTTGCTCATACTTGCACTCTGACTCTTGAATGAATCTGTGAACCCCTGCTGTGTTTAATAGTAATCTCTAAGCATCCGCCTGTAATTTCTCATCTAAGTCCATAGATCTTACGCACATACCCGCTCAATGGTTCACTTCCGTTCTGCCCTACTCTTCGAATATTTTCTATTTTTGTGAGCTTCTTTGTAGATCATGGCTGTAATATGATCCTGTGAAACCTGTTTCTGCATACCTAGCTGTCCACCACTTCAATTGCTTCTGATGTTTAGGTCAGGCGGTTTAACTTACCATAGGAAAAAGTTATTAAACCGGTGTATACCATTAGTCCCCTTGTTGAACCGCCAGAATCCATATAATGCCGCATCGTAGAAGACCGGTTTATAGGTATTGCCTCTGGTTTAGCGTTGTTCAGACCAACACCTTCTTTTATCCACATATTATTAAACCGGATCACTTATTTTTGTAGATCTCACCATGGCCAAACAAGTATATGAGTGCAATTGGGTTCCCTCTCGCTTCACAGAATCTCAGTTGGATGATCTAGTCCTGATCGGCGCTTTAGACAACAAAGATACGATCCACTGGAGGGTTCCTGGAAATGAATGTCCTCCCACACCTCAAGAGGGAGAGGTTGTGGTCTTTGCAGATCACTTGGCCCGGGGCTTCAAACCGCCTGGTTCTAAATTTTACCGGGATGTGTTAGCCAACTTTCAGCTCCGTCCACAGGATATTGGCCCCAATTCCGTTACCAATCTATGTCACTTTCAAGTACTCTCTGTGGTATACCTTCAAGAGGAGCCTTCAGTCGAGTTGTTTAGAGACTGCTTCCATTTAAACCGTCGCACTGAATTTACTGACGGCCCCAATACTGAATTGGGCGGCATGGCCATTCACAAGAGGAAGGAGATCACTTATCCCCACGTCAAACTCCATACTCACCCCAAGGAGTGGAATGCAACTTGGTTTTATTGCAAAGATACCTCCCCTGAGAATGAAAATCCCTTGCCCGGCTTCCGTCCGGAACGGCTCAACAACACTCACCCTTTTCCATAAAGACTAAGCGCCAAGGAGAGGATCAAATATGCTCCGCAACTGTCCAAGCTCCGAGCCTTTATGGCCGACGGTTTAACGGGAATAGACCTTGCACGCTGTTGGATATCATGGAGCATACTGCCTCGAGCGGCGCCCGGTTTGATGTGCAAGTATCGATAGTGTTGATGACCCACTCCGACACACTAAAATCCAACTCTCGAACGATGAAGTCACAGTTACGTAAAGAAGATGTTGAATGAACCGAGCACCTCGTGCTCAAACCGGTCCGCTTCCTTCTGCACCACCAACAAACCGCCGTGTAAGATTTTAATTGCTCTATTGTTGAACCTGTTACTGCTTTATCCATCTGACATTTAATTACTGCTGATCCAGGGCGATAATCCGTTTTGGAGCAAGAAGCTTCCACAAGACAAAACGGAGAAGGCAGGGCGGTCAACCCGGCCCAAGACCAAGGTTATCAAGAAGCCAGCTCATAAGAGAAAAACCACCGCTTCATCTGATCCAGCTATTGATGATGATGTGGGTAACCCGGACCTTGAGGTAGAACTTGATTCACTTGGCTTACTTTTTACACACCTTATTGATGATGATGCTTGTCAGGACGACGCTGAAACCAGCAATGCGGAAGTCGCTGAGGTAACTATTCTCTCTTCCGATTCCGAAATCTTGCCTTTGCCAAAATTTTGCCAGGCAAACCGGAAAGTTAAATTTTCTCATCCTCTTGCTTATTTGGATCCCAAATTTCTTATGAAGACTCAAGAACATGAAGCTCGCCGACAACCCGGCACATGGCTGTGTAGTTACCTCCGCCGGTTTACCAAACAGTCCGGTTCGAAAACGCCGCTCCGAGGTCTCCGACCTTTTTATTGATTTAAATCCTAAAGCGGGTTTCTTCCGTCAACGTCTTAATCCATCCGACTCCGATTATCAGGTTACTTCTCATTCATCTTCTGGTGAATCGTCGGCCACTCAGCTGCCACCATTGAAAACGGTTCTTGGGTAAGCTAAGCTGAACATATGCTTCCAGTATACTGTGTAATGGCTTATGCTTTTCCTTGACTCTTTGTTTTTCTTTCAGGGCCAAACCTAAACCAAGCAAGAAGGCCCGCCTGGATAAAGCGGCTGAAGAAGATGTAGCCCCAGAACATGACAAAGCGCCAGATCTTGAAGCGTTTGCTCCTGAGGATATTCCCAATGATCCTCTTTTGCAAGACGATGCTATTCCCGAAGAGAGGCCTATTAACACTTCAGTCTCTGCTGACCCGCCTGCCAGCTCCGTCCGGATTGAGAAATCCCACAGTCCTGCTGACAAAGCGACCGCACCAACACAAACCGGCGAGTCCAAAGATGATGATGTTGTGATTACCGGTGTAGGCCGCTTTGAACCCGGGAATCCTGTCACCTTAACCAAGCATACCGTAAAAGAGGATTTTTCCGCTCTGAACAAAGGAAAATGGGATGTTGAACTGGAGACATATGCTGCTCTGAGTGCCCAAGATCTTCATTTCGGCTATTTAAACCGACTTTATACTAGCCGTGACTGTG
Source organism: Aegilops speltoides (assembly GCA_021437245.1). Classification (NCBI taxonomy): domain Eukaryota; kingdom Viridiplantae; phylum Streptophyta; class Magnoliopsida; order Poales; family Poaceae; genus Aegilops; species Aegilops speltoides. The sequence goes on along the minus strand of CM038145.1, from coordinate 476,311,747 downwards.
AAGCTGGTCTGGTAAAGATGATGAGGGATAAATTTGAGGTAACTTACTTCTTTACTTACTGCCATTGTATCAATCCTCCTAGCCCCCAAGGGCCGGTTTGTAATCTTCGTCAAACCGGGACTTGAATACGATCCGCAACACTTTGAAATCCATCAATATAGCCCCCAAGGGCCGGTTTAACTTAGCATAATTAAACCGGGGCTCCGATTGAAAACTATCCTTAGAACATAATTTGATCAAATAGCCATTAGCCCCCAAGTGCCAAGTTGAATACCTGTATTGAGCTTGGGACTTTGCAATCTAGTAATACATGAAAATTGAAAGGTGCATTAGCCCCCAAGTATCAGGCGTATAACTTTGTTATGTGGTTGATACTTCAATTTCTTGGACCGCTTGTTTAAAGCTAAATGTTGTCTGTATGCAGGCTGAGGTGAGAATCAAGGAGGACCGGATTGCCGATTTGCAGGAGACCTTGAAAACCCAACAGGCTGAAACAGACAAGGCAAAGGAAGAATTAACCAGCGCCTTGAGCATCACTGAACAGCTGAAGGAAGGCTTCAAGAAAGAGCGGGCTGACTGGGCCATTGAGAAGGCCGCTTTAACCAAAAGAGCTGAAAATGCTGAAGCTGCCCTTAAACCGGTGGTGGATGAACTTACGGCCGTAAAGCGGCAATTACACTCCATGACCGCTGCGATCTTTGGTAAGCTCCTTTTAACTTCTGCGATAACTTGAACCTGCTGTAATATAAATCTGGTTTGAGACCGTTCCTGTGTTGTTGCAGGTACACGCATCGGGCACTTAGGATCCGATGTGCAGAAGAAGCTGAAGGCTGCCTACACCTTAGTGGAACAACTGTACACCGGAGCCCAGCGGATCATCACCACAACCTCTCATAACAACCCGACACCCTCTTTAATCCAGGACACTCTTAACAGATTGTCAATGCTTCCGGCCCGGATTGAGGAGCTGAAAAAATCCGCTGCTCGAACCGGAGCTATTAACGCCTTAATCCGGGCAAAGGCATGGGTGCCAGATTTCGACCCTGTGGAGGCAGCTCAAGGCTATCCCAGCCTGAAGGAAGATGGCTCTGAATTCAACGAAGATGATTTGAGGGTAATAAACCATGCAGTGCGCCCTCTGGCTTGTCAATTAGCTGAAGAGGCAGACTTGACGCATTATCAAGCGCAATACAACGATCAGAACAAGCGAGTGCCTGCCCCAACTCTTGAAGCGGAGAATCTGATTCCTCCAATCCGTAAGCATACTTACGCTCCTGATATTGAACCGTCTTCCCTGATCCAGAAGAGGCTGTTTTCCAAGCTTTAATGGGAATCGACTGGACCGCTGTTGATTTCCAGCCAATGGATAGAGACGAGGAAGCTGAAGCGGACGATGATGAGGAGCAGGCTTGAACCGGAAACCGGTTTGGATAGCTGTCTTTGGCATCTTTCCAAAATAACAATGATCTTATTTGGGCACCGTGTTGCCTTGTAATAGGATAGTTAATACTTCTACCTTGAATATGCCTTCGTGCATAAGTACCGAAGCTTTTATTCGAAAAACCTCAATTCATATCTGCAATCAGAAAAATTTGAACTTCGGTGGCGGTTATACCGCCAGCCGGTTTATGATCTTGATATGTGTATCAGTAATGTAACAAATAGGTGATACAAAATACCTGCCATGTCTGGGCATGAAGCTGGCTTAGCCAAGCTTGAAACGGAGGTTTTATAAACCATTACCGCCAGCAAGGGGGGAGAAAACAGCTCCCGTATAAACCGTACTGAGTCAATACGAACCCCCTTGTTACTCCATGATGTTAACAGGAAAAGGTAAACCGGGCATACTTCTCCTGATTAAAGGGTAATCAAATCCATCGGCTGAACCGGAAAAAAGGTGTTTGTTGACATAAAAGACATCCAACAAAAACAAAGAAAAAACAGGCCATGAAAATAACATGGAAGCAAAGGCAATGATAAAGACCGTTTGCAAAAATATGCTATACTGAGCTGATCAGATGGTGTTACCATGGTCAGACAGGACCAAGCCCCCAATAGGAGTGACAATGATTCAAGTCAGCCAGGTCCCCAAATGAAACCGTGGCATATATGCCAATCAAGAGGCGTGGCAATTGTTGGGTTCGACCAAGCCCCCAAGTGATTTTGTGGCCTTAGGCCGATCAAGAGGCGGATGGTTCAGACTTGACCATGTCCCCAAGTGATCTGGTGGTGTCGCCTATCAAAAGGTGTCGCGTTGGTTCGGACACCGACCAAGGCCCCAAGTGATATATAAAAAGCAAATGTCAAGGGGTAAACCGGAGGCCGCTTTAAAAGCAGTAACCACTCCATGTAACCACGCATGATAAGAAAAGACAGAGACCCGCTTTAGCCGAGGCTCGGTTTTATTATATCAAAGATAATATATACCTTGTCATGATATGTACATAGATAGAGCCGATGGCTCAAGTGTAGTAAGGTCAAGATGAGCTATGTTCCACGGCTGTTGGTCTCCTCCTCTCGATGTGCGTGAGTCTTTATGCTCTCGAATATCAATTAGATAGTACGACCCGTTGTGCAGATTCTGTCGACCACGAAAGGTCCCTCCCAAGGTGGGGATAACTTGTGTATATCTGTTCGGTCTTGGATGAGTCGAACCACCAAATCTCCTTCTTCAAAAGTTCGGTTCTAACCCGCGATCGTGATAGCGATTTAAGATCTTGTTGGTAAATCGCCGAACAGGCAGCCGCTATATCACGCTCCTCGTCCAATAGGTCCAAAGCATCTTGCCGGTTGTCTCATTGTCCGCTTCAACATAAGCTGCCACACGAGGCGAATCGTGCGGATATCACTAGGAGAAGCGCCTGCGCTCCGTAGACCATGAAAAATGGTGTGTATCCTGTGGATCGGTTTGGCGTAGTATTGATACTCCATAGCACGGATGGTAGTTCTTCAACCCAACATCTGGTGTTCTTTGCAATGGGACCATAAGCGAGGTTTGATGCCTCGCAAGATCTCTTGATTAGCTCGCTCGCTGTCCATTGGACTGGGGGTGTGCCATCGACGACACGTCAAGTCGGATGTGCTCACGTTCACAGAACTCCTTCATAGCGCCCTTGGATAAATTGGTACCATTGTCAGTGATGATACTGTGTGGAAAGCCAAACCGAAAAATCACCTTTTTGATGAACTGGACCGCCGTTGCTGCATCACACTTGCTGACAGGCTCTGCTTCAACCCACTTGGTAAATTTGTCAACGGCCACCAAAAGGTGGGTTTTCTTATCCTTGGATCTTTTAAAAGGTCCGACCATATCCAGCCCCCAAGTTGCAAACGGCCACGTTATTGGGATCATCCTCAATTCTTGAGCCGGCACATGAGCACACCTTGAAAATTTCTGACATCCATCACACCGTTTAACCAAGTCCTCCGCATCAGCATGCGCTGTCAACCAGTAGAACCCGTGACGAAACGCCTTTGCCACCAGAGACTTTGAACCGGTGTGGTGTCCACAATCCCCTTCATGGATTTCTCTTAAGATTTCACAGCCTTCCTCAGGAGAAACACAATGTTGAAACGCCCCTAATATACTGCAATGTTGCAATTCACCATTGACAATCGTCATAGAGTTGGATCGCCGGACTATCTGCCTGGCTAGAATCTCATCCTCTGGTAACTCCCCCCGGTTCATGTACGCAAGATAAGGATCTGTCCAATCCGGAATAACATGCAGGGCTGCCACCAATTGAGCCTCCGGATTAGGAATAGCCAAATCCGCTTCACAGGGAGCTTGGTCGACGGGTTGTGCAACACGTCGAGAAAGACATTAGGCGGGACGGTTTGCACCGAGAGCCCAACCGGCTTAAAGCGCCCGCCGCTTCATTCTTCCGACGGTCCACATGATCCACTTGATAACCCTTGAAGCAACCCGCAATATTATCCACTTCCGACGATATGCAGCCATGAGCGGTCCTTAGAATCCCGATGCGCACACTGTTGAGCCACGAGGTCCGAGTCACCAAGCACTTAACCCGCTTAAATTCATCTCTTTAGCCATCCGGAGACCATGGAGCAAGGCTTTGTACTCAGCTGCATTATTAGTACAAGGGAACATTAAGCAGAGAACATAACAAAACTTATCACCTCGTGGGGAAGTTAATACGACTCCAGCCCCCGAGCCTTCCAATTGCCTGGATCCATCAAAATGAATAGTCCAATATGTGTGATCTGGCTTTTCCTCTGGTGCTTGTAACTCCGTCCAATCATTGATGAAATCAACAAGTGCTTGAGACTTCACCGCCGTCCGAGGTACATATTTCAGTCCGTGTGGCCCAAGCTCTATAGCCCACTTGGCAATCCGCGATCGCCTCCGGTTCTCAGATGATATCACCCAAGGGAGCTGAATCGACCCTTCGTGATGGGGTGGCCTTGAAAATCTCGCTTCAACTTCCGATCGCCATGAAGACACCATAGACCAGCTTCGCCAAAGGCGGATACCTTTGCTTGGATTCAATAAGCACCTCGCTGATATAATAAACCGCCGCTGAACCGGATATTCCTTGCTCGCCTCCTATGCTCCACCACAATAGCCACACTAATCGCCTGAGCATTGGCTGCTACGTATAATAATAGTGGCTCCTTGTCGACCGGAGCTGCAAGAACAGGCGGATTGGCTAATTGCCGCTTCAAGTCCTCAAATACTTCATCAGCAGCCGGACTCCAGACGAAATGTTCTATCTTCCTCAGCATTTGGTACAAAGGGATGGCCTTCTCTCCGAGGCGGCTGATAAACCGGCTTAGTGCAGTGATTCGGCCCGCCAAACGCTGAACATCGTTGATGCACTTCGGTTTAGCCAGGGAGGTAATAGCCGTAATCTTCTCCGGATTAGCCTCAATTCCTCCGTTAGACACCAGGAAACCCAGTAACTTGCCTGCCGGAACACCAAAGACACACTTGGCCGGATTAAGCATCATCTTGTAAACTCGCAAGTTGTCAAAGGTTTCCTTCAAATCATCCACCAGCGTCTCCTTCTGCCTTGACTTTACTACAATATCATCCACATAGGCGTGCACATTGCGGCCGATCTGTTTATGCAGGGCAATTCTGTACACACCGCTGATAGGTGGCTTGGGCACTCTTGAGCCCGAAGGGCATAGATACATAGCGAAGGCTCCAAAGGGAGTAATAAACGCTGTCTTCTCCTGGTCCTTAACCGCCATTTTGATCTTGATGATATCCGAGTATGCATTCAAAAACTCAAACGCCACAACCCGCCGTGGCATCAATTATCCGTCAATGCGGGGAGGGCAAAAGGATCCTTGGACAAGCCTGTTAAGATCCGTGTAATCCACACCCATACGCCAAGTGTCGTTTTTCTTAAGAACCAGCACCGGATTAACAAGCCACTCTGGATGGAACACCTCAATGATAAAGCCAGCTGCTAAAAGCCTGGCCACTTCCTCTCCAATGGCTTTGCGTCTTTCTTCTTTAAACCGGAGGAATTATTTCACCGGTTTATACTTAGGATCCACATTAAGAGTGTGCTCAGCGAGTTCCCTCGGTACACCTGGCATGTCGGATGGTTTCCATGCAAAAATGTCCCGATTCTCACGGATGAACTCGATGAGCGTGCTTTCCTATTTGGGATCCAGATTAGCACTGACAGTGAACTGCTTGGACGAATCGCCAGGCACGAAGTCAACAAGCTTGGTCTCAGCTGCCGATTTGAACTTCAGATCCGAATCATGCTCTATAGTTGGTTTCTTCAAAGGGGTCATATCCGCCGGATCAACATTGTCCTTATAGTACTTCAACTCTTTCGTGGCACAGACCGACTCTGCATAAGCCGCATCACCTTCCTCACATTCCAAAGTGACCTTACGGCTCCCATGAACCGTTATTGTCCCCTTGTAACCCGGCATCTTGAGCTGCAAGTAGATATAACAAGGCCGCGCCATGAACTTGGCATAAGCCGGCCGCCCAAACAAGGCGTGATACGGGCTCCGGATCTTCACCACCTCAAAGGTTAGTTTTTCCGACCGGGAATCGTGTTCGACCCCAAAAGCCACATCCAGGGCTATCTTACCAACAAGATATGCAGATTTGCCAGGCACCACACCATGGAACATCGTATTAGACGGTCTGAGATCCTTATCTGTTAGACCCATGTAGCGGAATGTCTCATAGTATAGTATGTTAATACTGCTCCCTCCATCCATGAGTACCTTGGTGAGTTTATAACCCCCCACCTGAGGGTCTACCACTAATGCCAGCTGGCCCGGATTGTCAACCCGGGGCGGGTGATCCTCTCTGCTCCACACGATAGGCTGCTCCGACCAGCGTAAGTAACGTGGTAAGGCCGGTTCAATGAATTCACCGCCGCCAGGAGTTTTCGGTCGCGTTTATCCAAGCTAGTTGTGAAAACATGATATTGCCCATTGTTCAACTGTTTTGGCTGGCTCTGATAACCCGACTGCTGCTGCTGGCCGTTCTGATTACTCTGGTTGTTGTGACCGCCCTGATTGAGACCTGAACCGGAAGCTCCATCGTGGCCCTGAAGGAAATATGCCCTAGAGGCAATAATAAAGTTATTATATATTTCCTCATATCATGATAAATGTTTATTATTCATGCTAGAATTGTATTAACCGGAAACATAATACATGTGTGAATATATAGACAAACAGAGTGTCACTAGTATGCCTCTACTTGACTAGCTTGTTAATCAAAGATGGTTATGTTTCCTAACCATGAACAAAGAGTTGTTATTTGATTAACAAGGTCACATCATTAGTTGAATGATCTGATTGACATGACCCATTCCATTAGCTTAGCATACGATCGCTTAGTATGTTGCTACTTGCTTTTATCCATGACTTATACATGTTCCTATAACTATGAGATTATGCAACTCCGTTTACGGAGGAACACTTTGGTGCTACCAAACGTCACAACGAATCGGGTGATTATAAAGGAGTACTACAGGTGTCTCCAAAGGCGATGTTGGGTTGGCGATTTGAGATTAGGTTTTGTCACTCCGATTGTCGGAGAGGTATCTCTGGCCCTCTCGGTAATGCACATCACTGAAGCCTTGCAAGCACTACAACTAATGAGTTAGTTGTGAGATGATGTATTACGGAACGAGTAAAGAGACTTGCTTGTAACGAGATTGAACTAGGTATTGGATACCGACGATCGAATCTCGCAAGTAACATACCGATGACAAAGGGAACAACGTATGTTGTTATGCGGTCGACCGACAAAGATCTTCGTAGAATATGTAGGAACCAATATGGGCATCCAGGTCCGCTGTTGGTTATTGACCGTGAATAGTTCTAGGTCATGTCTACATTGTTCTCGAACCGTAGGGTCCGCACGCTTAAGGTTACGATGGCGGTTATTATGAGTTTATGTATTTTGATGTACCAAGGAGTTCGAGTCCCGGATGTGATCACGGACATGACGAGGAGTCTCGGAATGGTCGAGACATAAAGATTGATATATTGGAAGCCTATGTTTGGAGTTGAATGGTTCCGATTTAAAACGGAATTTATCGGAAAACCGGAGGTTACCGGAACCCCGGGAGGTAAATGGGCCTCGGTGGGCCTTGAGGGAGAAGAGGAGGGGCGGCCAGGAGGTGGCCGCCCTCTCCCCCAGTCCGAATAGAACAGGAGGGGGGGCGGCGCCCTTCCTCTTCCCCTCCCCCAAACCTAGTCCAACTAGGAAAGGGGGAGTCCTACTCCCGGTAGGAGTAGGACTCCTCGGCAGCGCCTCCTCTAGGGCGGCCGGCCTCCCCCTCCCTCCTTTATATCTGGGGCAGGGGGCACCTTGAGACACACAAGTTGATCGTGAGATCGTTCCTTAGCCGCAGCGCGGTGCCCCCTCCACCATATTCCACCTCGGTTATACCGTCGCGAAGCTTAGGCGAAGCCTGCGCCGTGAAACATCAAGATCGTCACCACGCCGTCGTCTCGTGGAACTCTCCTCGACACTCGGCTGGATCGAGTACGAGGGACGCCATCGAGCTGTACGTGTGTCAAGAACTCGGGGCGTCGAGTAACGGCGCCGGATCGGTCGGATCGCGAGGAGAACGTCGACTACTTCCTCTACGTTGTGATCGCTTCGCCGGGTCTACAAGGGTATGTAGACAACACTCTCCCTCTCGTTGCTATACATCACCATGATCTTGCGTGTGCGTGAGGAAAATTTTTGAAATTACTCGTTCCCCAACAAAGTGGCATCGAGCCTAGGTTTTCTATGGTTTGATGTTTTGCACGAGTAGAACACAAGTGAGTTGTGGGCGATACAAGTCATACTACCTACCAGCATGTCATACTTTGGTTCAGCGGTATTGTGAGATGAAGCGGCCCGGACCGACATTACGCAGACGCTTACGCGAGACTGGTTTCACCGCCACGAGCACTCGTTGCTTAAAGGTGACTGGTGGGTGCCTCTCTCTCACTTTAGTTGAACTGAGTGTGGCTACGCCCGTCCTTGAGAAGGTTAAACGGAGTCTATTTGACGAAGTATCGTTGTGGTTTTGATGCGTAGGTGAGACTGGTTCTTGCTTAAGCCCGTAGCAGCCACGTAAAATTTGCAACAACAAAGTAGAGGACGCCTAACTTGTTTTTGCAGGGCATGTTGTGATGTGATATGGTCAAGACGTGATGCTATATTTTATTGTATGAGATGATCATGTTTTGTAACCGGTTATCGGCAATGGCTGGAGCCATATGGTTGTCGCTTATTGTATGCAATGCATCGCTTCTGTAATGCTTTACTTTATCACTAAGCGGTAGCGATAGTCGTAGAAGCATAAGTTTGGCGAGACGACAACGATGCTACGATGGAGATCAAGGTGTCGCGCCGGTGGCGATGGTGATCATGGTGATGCTGCAAGATGGTGATCATGAAGCACAAGATGATGATGACCATATCATATCACTTATATTGATTTGCATGTGATGTTTATCCTTTATGCATCTTATCTTGCTTTGATTGACGGTAGCATTATAAGATGATCTCTCACTAAATTATCAAGAAGTGTTCTCCCGAGTATGCACCGCTGCCAAAGTTCGTCGTGCCCGGACACCACGTGATGATCGGGTGTGATAAGCTCACGTCCATCTACAACGGGTGCAAGCCAGTTTTGCACACGCAGAATACTCGGGTTATACTTGACGAGCCTAGCATATGCAGATATGGCCTCGGAACACGGAGACCGAAAGGTCGGCGTGAATCATATAGTAGATATGATCAACATAAGATGTTCACCATTGAAAACTACTCCATTTCACGTGATGATCGGTTATGGTTTAGTTGATTTGGATCACGTGATCACTTGGATGACTAGAGAGATGTCTTTCTAAGTGGGAGTTCTTAAGTAATATGATTAATTGAACTTAAATTTATCATGAACTTAGTCTGGTAGTATTTTGCAAATTATGTTGTAGATCAATAGCTCGCGTTGTTGCTTTCATATGTTTGTTTTGATATGTTCCTAGAGAAAACTGTGTTGAAAAATGTTAGTAGCAATAATGCGGATTGGATTCGTGATCCGAGGTTTATCCTTATTTGCTGCTTGAAGAATTATGTCCTTGATGCACCGCTAGGTGACAAACCTATTGCGAGGAGCGTATGCGCAGGCGTTATGAACGTTTGGCTAGCTCAATATGATGACTACTTGATAGTTTTGTGCACCATGCTTTATGGCTTAGAATCGGGACTTCAAAGATGTTTTGAACATCATGGACCATATGAGATGTTCCAGAATTGAAGTTAATATTTCAAGCAAATACCCGAGTTGAGAGATATGAAGTCTCCAACAAGTTCTATAGCTAAAAGATGGAGGAGAATCGCTCAACTAGTGAGCATGTGCTCAGATTGTCAGGTACTACAATCGCTTGAATCAAGTGGGAGTTAATCTTCCGATAAGATAGTGATTGATGAATTCTCTAGTCACCATCACCAAGTTAGTAGAACTTCGTGATGAACTATAGTATGCAAGGGATGATGAAAATGATTCCGAGTTTTTCATGATGATGAAATTGATGAAGGTAGAAATCAAGAAAGAACATCAAGTGTTGATGGTTAACAAGACCACTAGTTTCAAGAAAAGGGCAAAGGAATAGAAAGGAACTTCAAGAAGAACGGCAAGCAAGTTGCTGCTCAAGTGAAGAAGCCCAAGTCTGGACCTAAGCCTGAGACTAAGTGCTTCTACTGCAAAGGAACTAGTTACTGGAAGCAGAATTACCCCAAGTATTTGGCGGATAAGAAGGATGGCAAAGTAAACAAAGATATATTTGATATACATGTTATGAATGTGTACTTTACTAGTGTTTATAGCAACCCCTCGGTATTTGGTACTGGTTCAGTTGCTAAGAGTAGTAACTCGAAACGGAGTTGCGAATAAATGAAACTAGTTAAGAGTGAAGTGACGATGTGTGTTGAAAGTAGTTTCAAGATTGATATGATCATCATCGCACACTCCCTATACTTTCGGGATTAATGTTGAACCTAAATAAATGTTATTTGGTGTTTGCGTTGAGCATGAATATGATTTGATCGTGTTTATTGCAATACGGTTATTCATTTAAGTAAAAGAATAAATTGTTGTTCTGTTTACATGAATAAAACCTTATATGGTTACACACCCAATGAAAATAGTTCATTGGATCTCGATCGTAGTGATACACATATTAATAATGTTGAAACCAAAAGATGCAAAGTTAATAATGATAGTGCAACTTATTTGTGGTAATCGCCGTTTAGGTCATATTGGTGTAAAGCGCATAAAGAAACTCCATGCTGATGGGATTTTGGAATCACTTGATTATGAATCACTTGATGCTTACGAACCGTGCCTTTTGGGCAAGATGACTAAAACTCCGTTCTCGGAACAATGGAACAAGCTCTTGACTTATTGGAAATAATACATACCGATGTATGCGATCCAATGAGTGTTGATGCTCGTGGCAAGTATCGTTATTTTCGACCTTCACAGATGATTTGAGCAGATATGGGTATATCTACTTGATGAAACATAAGTCTGAAATAGTTGAAATGTTCAAAGAACTTCAGAGTGAAGTGGAAAATCATCGTAACAAGAAAATAAAGTTTCTGTGATCTGATCGTGGAGATGAATATTTGAGTTACGAGTTTGGTCTTCAATCAAAACAATGTGGAATAGTTTCACAGCTCACGCCACCTGGAACACCACAATGTTATGGTGTGTCCAAACATCGTAACCGCACTTTATTGGATATAGTGCAATCTATGATGTTTCTTACCGATTTATCAATATCGTTTTGGGATCATGCATTAGAGACAGCTGCATTCACGTTAAATAGGGCACCATCTAAATCCGTTGAGACGACACTATATGAACTGTGGTTTAGCAAGAAACCAAAGTTGTCGTTTCTTAAAGTTTGGGGCTGCGATGCTTATGTGAAAAGTTTCATCGACAAGCTCAAACCCAAATCGAGAAGTGCGTCTTCATAGAATACCCAAAGGAAATTTTTGGGTACACCTTCTATCACAGATCCGAAGGCAAAACATTCGTTGCTAATAAATGGATCCTTTCTAGAGAAGGAGTTTCTCTCGAAAGAAGTGAGTGGGAGGAAAGTAGAACTTGATGAGGTAATTGTACCTTCCCCCTTACTTGAAAGTAGTTCGTCGCAGAAACCGGTTTCTGAGACACCTACACCAAGTAGTGAGGAAGTTGATGATGTAGATCATGAAACTTCAGATCAAGTTACTACAGAACCACGTAGATCAACCAGAGTAAGATCCGCACCAGAGTGGTACGGTAATCCTGTTCTGGAAATCATGCTACTAGATCATGATGAACCTACGAACTATGAAGAAGCGATGGTGAGCCCAGATTCCGCAAAATGGCTTGAGGCCATGAAATCTGAGATATGATCCATGTATGAGAACAAAGTATGGACTTTGATGGATTTGCCCGATGATCGGCAAACCATAGAAAATAAATGGATCTTCAAGAGGAAGACGGACGCTGATAGTAGTGTTACTATCTACAAAGCTCGACTTGTCGCAAAAAGGTTTTTGACAAGTTCAAGGTGTTGACTACAATGAGATTTTCTCAACTGTAGCGATGCTTAAGTCTGTCCGAATCATGTTAGCAATTGCCACAATTTATGAAATTTGGCAAATGGATGTAAAACTGCATTTCTGAATGGGTTTTAGGAGGAAGAGTTGTATATGATGCAACCAGAAGGTTTTATCGATCCAAAGGAGCTAACAAAGTGTGCAAGCTCCAGCGATCCATCTATGGACTGGTGCAAGCATCTCGGAGTTGGAATATACGCTTTGATGAGTTGATCAAAGCATATAGTTTTATCTGAGACTTACGGTGAAGCTGTGATTTACTAAAAAGTGAGTGGGAGCACTACAACATTTCGATAAGTATATGTGAATGACATATTGTAGATCGGAAATAATGTAGAATTATTCGCAAAGCATAAAGAAGTGTTTGAAAGGAGTTTTTCAAAGAAAGACCTCGGTAAAGTTACTTATATATTGAGCATCAAGATCTATAGAGATAGATCAAGATGCTTGATAAGTTTTTTCAATGAGTACATACCTTGACAAGATTTTGAAGTAGTTCAAAATGAAACAGATCAAAGAAAGAGTTCTTGCCTGTGTTACAAGGTGTGAAATTGAGTAAGACTCAAAACCCGACCACAGCAGAAGATAGAAAGAGAATGAAAGTCATTCACTATGCCTTGGCCATAGTTTCTATAAAGTATGCCATCTGTGTACCAGATCTATTGTATACCCTGACCGAGTTTGGCAAGGAGTACAATAGTGATCTAGGAGTAGATCATTGGACAGCGGTCAAAATTATCCTTAGTGGAATAAGGATATGTTTCTCGATTATGGAAGTGACAAAAGGTAGGCCGTAAAGGGTTACGTCGATGCAAGTTTTGACACCGATCCGATGACTCTAAGTCTCGATCTAGATACATATTGAAAGTGGGAGCAATTAGCTAGAGTAGCTTAAATGCGAGCATTGTAGACATAGAAAATTGCAAAATACATAACGGATCTGAATGTGAAAGACCCGTTGACTAAGACTCTCTCACAAGCAAAACATGATCACACCTTAGTACTCTTTGGGTGTTAATCACATAGCGATGTGAACTAGATTACTGAATCTAGTAAACCCTTTGGGTGTTGGTCACATGGCGATGTGAACTATGGGTGTTAATCACATGATGATGTGAACTATCGATGTTAATCACATGGTGATGTGATCTAGATTATTGACTCTAGTGCAAGTGGGAGCTGAAGGAAATATGCCCTAGAGGCAATAATAAAGTTATTATATATTTCCTCATATCATGATAAATGTTTATTATTCATGCTAGAATTGTATTAACCGGAAACATAATACATGTGTGAATATATAGACAAACAGAGTGTCACTAGTATGCCTCTACTTGACTAGCTTGTTAATCAAAGATGGTTATGTTTCCTAACCATGAACAAAGAGTTGTTATTTGATTAACAAGGTCACATCATTAGTTGAATGATCGATTGACATGACCCATTCCATTAGCTTAGCATACGATCGTTTAGTATGTTGCTCTTGCTTTTATCCATGACTTATACATGTTCCTATAACTATGAGATTATGCAACTCCGTTTACGGAGGAACACTTTGGTGCTACCAAACGTCACAACGAATCGGGTGATTATAAAGGAGTACTACAGTGTCTCCAAAGGCAGATGTTGGGTTGGCGTATTTCGAGATTAGGTTTTGTCACTCCGATTGTCGGAGAGGTATCTCTGGGCCCTCTCGGTAATGCACATCACTGAAGCCTTGCAAGCACTACAACTAATGAGTTAGTTGTGAGATGATGTATTACGGAACGAGTAAAGAGACTTGCCGGTAACGAGATTGAACTAGGTATTGGATACCGACGATCGAATCTCGGGCAAGTAACATACCGATGACAAAGGAACAACGTATGTTGTTATGCGGTCGACCGACAAAGATCTTCAGAGAATATGTAGGAACCAATATGGGCATCCAGGTCCCGCTGTTGGTTATTGACCGTGAATAGTTCTAGGTCATGTCTACATTGTTCTCGAACCGTAGGGTCCGCACGCTTAAGGTTACGATGATAGTTATTATGAGTTTATGTATTTTGATGTACCGAAGGAGTTCGGAGTCCCGGATGTGATCACGGACATGACGAGGAGTCTCGGAATGGTCGAGACATAAAGATTGATATATTGGAAGCCTATGTTTGGAGTTCGGAATGGTTCCGATTTAAAACGGAATTTACGGAAAACCGGAGGTTACGGAACCCCGGGAGGTAAATGGGCCTCGGTGGGCCTTGAGGGAGAAGAGGAGGGGCCGGCCAGGAGGTGGCCGCGCGCCCTCTCCCCCCCCAGTCCGAATAGGACAAGGAGGGGGGGGGCGGCGCCCCCTTTCCTCTTCCCCCTCCCCCAAACCTAGTCCAACTAGGAAAAGGGGGGGAGTCCTACTCCGGTAGGAGTAGGACTCCTCGGCAGCGCCTCCTCTAGGGCCGGCCGGCCTCCCCCTCCCTCCTTTATATACGAGGGCAGGGGGCACCTTGAGACACACAAGTTGATCGTGAGATCGTTCCTTAGCCGTGTCGGTGCCCCCTCCACCATATTCCACCTCGGTTATACCGTCGAAGCTTAGGCGAAGCCTGCGCCGGTGAAACATCAAGATCGTCACCACGCCGTCGTCTCGACGGAACTCTCCCTCGACACTCGGCTGGATCGAGTACGAGGGACGCCATCAAGCTGTACGTGTGTCAAGAACTCGGGGCGCCGAGTGCTTGGCGCGGATCGGTCGGATCGCGAGGAGAACGACGACTACTTCCTCTACGTTGTGATCGCTTCCGCTTCGGGTCTACAAGGGTATGTAGACAACACTCTCCCCTCTCGTTGCTATACATCACCATGATCTTGCGTGTGCGTAGGAAAATTTTTGAAATTACTACGTTCCCCAACAGGCCCGGCCCATGGAAACAGGATCCTGAACCGCCACCTGACCCGCGGTCATACCGGAAGGCATTAGAGTTTTTAAACTCCTGCATAATATAACAATCCTTCCAAAGGTGGTTAGCCGGTGCCTCCTTCGTCCCATGCTTTGGGCAAGGCTGATTCAACAAATAATTCAAACGATCTGTGTTAGGATTGGGAGCCCCATTACGATTTGCTGCTTTACCTCTGCACCGCTGCCCTCTGTCCTGTGCATTAGTATTAGCCACAAAGTCTATGCTGCCATCCGCCTTACGCTTGCCTCCGTTTCCATAACCCGTCGGTTTGTACTGTTGCCCCTTGGAGTTGCTATTCTTCTTTCCCTTCCCTGCTTCATCATCATCAGTCTCGGGATCCTTGGTACTATCCGAATCAGCATACTTCACTAAAGCGGCCATGAGAGTTCCCATGTCATTACAGAACTGCTTCATGCGTCCCAATTTCAATTTTAAAGGCTTGAACCGGCAGTTGCCTTCCAGTGTTAAGATCGTAGAGTCAGCATTGATCCTGTCAGACGAGTGCAAAACTTCCGAAACGCGGCGTACCCAATGGGTCGTTGGTTCTCCGTCCTCCTGGACACAAGCCGCCAGGTCCACTATGGACTTGGGCTGCTTACATGTATCCTTGAAATTCTGGATAAACCGGGCCCGCATCTGGGCCCATGAGCTAATAGAATTGGGCGGTAGGCTCTTCAACCAAGTACGAGCCGTGCCTTCAAGCATCATGGTGAAGTATTTTGCACACGCGGTCTCATCCACATCTAGCATCTCCATGGCCATCTCATAACTCTCTACCCACGCTTTGGGAGATAAATCTGCGGTGTAATTCGGCACCTTGTGTGGACCCTTGAAATCTTTGGGCAGGCGCACATTGCGTAAAGCGGGGATTAAACAAGGCACTCCCAAAGCGGATTCGACCCCTGGCCCGGCGGAGGCAGTAGGACGAACCGGTGTAAGTTGACCCGCATTATTCTGTGCTGCTAACTCGGTCTCCCTTCGTGCCTGGGCCCGGTCCACCACATCCTGAGCATCGCGAACTCCACCTGCCGGGTTATTGCCACGGGCCGCTTCATGGCCTCGCGCATTGCTTGATATGGCCGGTTCATCCATGCACCTGCTATAGCTCCGGCTTGGACAGGGCGTGGAGTGAATCCGATCACGGCTGTACGAATATGCTTCCTGCTGAATCACCGCGGTCCGGAGAAGCTCCTTAACCCGCTGCGTCTCTATCGCTAGGAGAGTCCCTTCGACGGGATATCTCTCTCACGTGGCGGCTGCAACAAGGTTGTCCATAGGATTAGAATAATGACCCGGGGCGCTGGACCGCGGAGGAACCACAATGTTCGTTGAGGAGGTTCCATCAAGCGAGGTTGGACCGTCGCCCCTGGTCCCGTGCCTCAATCCGGTTTGTCTCCGTGTGCTGCGGCGGATTCTTCGGGTCCAGCTCCGGAGTGTGAAAGAGATTTGGGGTCAAACCCTAACGGCAGCGTGATCGTGCTTCCGCTTCAAGACATCCTGTGATGCATTCTGGTCAAGCATGAGCTTATAGGCCTGGGCGTCTAAAGCGGCCCGCTCTGCAGCCATCCTGTCTTTTTCTGCTGCCAGATCCGCTTTGGCTTGCACGATCTGCTCTCTCACCTTTGCAATCTCTGCATCATGGGCCTCCTGATCCGCCGGATTGGCCTCTGCCATAAGCACGGCTAGCGCATCAAACAGATCAGATAGAACTTGAACCGGCGGGCGCACAAGGCCTCCTGCCCCTGCTGCCGCTGCCGCTGCTGATCCGGAGAGCATTGCTGCGGCGGTCGAAGAGTGATTCGCCGCCTGGGTGCCGGCCATGAATTTTCCAACCCGGTTGACCTGGCTCGAGGGGGTCCGGAATACTGTCGCCCTCGGAACAGCCCCTAACCTGGTCGTCTTGCTACCGGTATAGTGATTCGGTCTTTCCGGTTGAGGACTCGACGCCGGAATAGACGACAGTCTCGCTATCAAGTTCTGACTCATCCTCACGCTCTCCTCCGTGGATGACTCCAACGAAGGCACGCTTCACGGCCGGTTTAGCCTGGGTAGATCTCGCACGCTGAGCCGTCTCGACGAGGTCGGTGCAGATGTCCGGCTCAGGCCGAGCTCACCGATCTTGCCGATGGCGTGTATGCCACCAAAGGGGACCCGGTACCCGTACTCGATCGAATCGGCCTCGGGACCCCATCCTGCGTCATCGATGTAGATCTTGCCACGACGACTCTTGGTCATCCGGCCCACAGCATAGCCTTCGAGTCCTTTGAGCTTGCCCTCCAAGATCATGAAACCATCGTGCGATAGCCCCACGGTGGGCGCCAACTGTCGTGGATTTGTCACGGCAGATGTCCTAGTGAAAGGACTTAGTCGCGGGGCCATCGCTATGGGTTTACTTGAAGGGGTTAAAGCGGACACAAAGACACGAGGGTTTATACTAGTTCGGCCCCTTCGATGAAGGTAAAAGCCTACGTCTAGTTGTGATGGAATTGATGTGGTCTCGATGGCTAGGGAGCAAACAAGCTTCGCCTAGGCTCGAGTTGTGGTTGTCTGTCTTGAACCGCCGCCGGGTCGTCCCCTTATTTACACGGGTGACGCCCGTCGGTCCATAGAGTCCCAACCGGTTCATACTCGTATCCCGGTTGGTATCTCCCTATTCCTAACTTACAATACAAGTTACATATCAGGCCGGTTTACGGCTACAGGTTCTAAACCGACTATAGGCCTTGGGCCTTCATCTGCTTATACCACTAATAAAGTTAACCCGGCCCAAGTAGGCCGGTTCACGCCTAGTGGTAATATCCCAACAGTTACCATTAAGGATTGGTAACTACGTGTTCCCCTCAGACCTAATAGTTTTGGAATCACAAGGATTGGATGTGATATTAGGCATGGATTGGTTATCAAAGTATGGTGGGAACATTGAATGTGCCAGTAAGACAATTCTACTTACAACCCCAGAAGGGAAGAGGATCAAGTATGTTTCCAGGCATAAGCCGAAGGGGATGCACGTAAATTCCTTATCAGGAGTTGTGCAGGAGGAAGTACCAGTGGTAAAGGATTTTCCTGATGTATTTCTAAAAGAGTTGCCAGGCATGCCACCAGACAGAGACATTGAGTTTTTGATAGAGCTTTTGCCAGGCACATGGCCAATATCCAAGAGACCATATAGGATGCCAGCAAAGGATTTGGAGGAGATTAAAAGTCAGATTAAGGAGTTACTGGATAAAGGTTACATTCGCCCAAGTTCTTCACCTTGGGTATCACCAGTACTTCTAGTGGAGAAAAAGGACGTATCATTAGCGATGGTTGTTGATTATTGAGGATTGAATGCAGTAACCATCAAGAACAAGTACCCACTGCCGATGATCAATGATCTGTTTGACCGACTGCAAGGAGCAAAGGTATTTTCAAGATCGATTTGCGATCAGGATACCATCAGCTGAAGATTCGAGAGCAGGATATACCCAAGACGGCTTTTACCACTAGGTATGGGCTGTACGAGTATCTGATTATGTCATTTGGTCCGACTAACGACTCGCCTATTTCATGAACATGATGAACAAAGTATTTATGGAGTTCCTGGATAAGTTCATCGTGGTGTTCATTGATGATATTTTGGTCTACTCGAAGAACGAAGAGGAGCATAAGGAGCATTTGCATTTGGTATTGGAGAAGCTCAGAGAACACCAGTTATATGCCAAATTTAGCAAATGTGAGTTTTGGTTGAAGGAAGTTGGATTCCTCGGATATGTTATATCCGGAGAGGGTATAGCAGTAGACCTCACCAAGGTTGTCATCGTGACTAATTGGGAAGCACCAACGATAGTTGGAGAGAGCAGAAGTTTTCTTGAACTGGCGGGATACTACCGGAGATTCATTGAGAATTTTTCAAGGATTGCAAAGCCCATGACGGAGTTGTTGAAGAAGGATACCAAGTTCAATTGGACTGAGGAATGTGAGGCCACTTTCCAGGAATTGAAGAAACGTTTAGTTACCTCACCAGTGTTGATTCTGCCAGATCAGACCAAGGATTATGAGGTGTATTGCAATTCTTCACGTCGAGGACTTGGAGCAGTGCTTATGCAGGACGGAAGAGTTATTTCGTATGTGTCACGACAGCTTAAACCTCATGAGTTGAATTATGCTACACATGATTTGGAGTTAGCAGCCGTAGTGCATGCATTGAAGACATGAAGACATTTTCTTATCGGAAATCATTGTGAGGTGTACACGGATCACAAGAGTTTGAGGTACATTTTCACGCAAAAGGAGTTGAATCTCATGTAAAGGAGATTGTTGGAACTCATCATGGATTATGATATGAGATTGCAGTATCACCCCGGAAAGTCTAATGTAGTAGCTGACGCGTTGAGCCGTAAGAGCCATGTCAATACACTCATGACCGCAGGACTGCCAAAGGAGTTAACCCAGGACTTTTGCGAACTATGTTTGGAGATAGTTCCGAGAGGCTATATAGCAACGTTGGAAATTCAGTCAACTTTGATGGATAAGATCAGAGAAGCTTAGAAGACCGACAAGGAAATTTCTGAGATAAAGGAGAAGTTGAGCAAAGGAAAAGCCAAGGGATTTCGTGAGGATGAGCACGATACCTTATGGTTTGAAGACCGTGTTTATGTGCCCAATGACCCCGATATCAGGAAGTTGATTTTGCAAGAGGCCCATGATTCGCCATATTCAATTCACCTAGGGAATACCAAGATGTACTTTGATTTGAAGGAGACTTTTTGGTGGACCAGAATGAAGAAGGATATTGCGGAGTATGTAGCAGTTTGTGATGTATGTCAGAGAGTAAAGGCAGAGCATCAGAAGCCAGCAGGATTGTTGCAACCATTGCCGATACCCTAATGGAAGTGGGATAAGCTGGGCATGGATTTTATCACAGGATTGCCCAGGACTTGTTCAGGCTATGACTCGATTTGGGTTGTAGTCGATCGTTTGACAAAGGTAGCTCATTTCATTCCAGTGAAGACTACTTACACTAGTGCCAAATTGGCCAAGATATACATGACCAGGATCGTATGTCTGCATGGAGTTCCAAGAAGCATTGTATCAGATAGAGGAACCCAGTTCACCTCAAAGTTTTGGAATCAGTTGCACGAAACCTTGGGTACCAGATTAGAGTTCAGTACTGCTTTTCATCCGCAGACAGATGGACAGACCAAAAGAGTCAATCAGATTTTAGAGGACATGCTGAGAGCTTGTGCGCTAGATTATGGATCTAGTTGGGACGACAATTTGCCATATGCGGAGTTCTCTTACAACAACAGTTATCAATCCAGTTTGAAGATGGCCCCTTTCGAAGCCTTATACGGAAGGAGGTGCAGAACCCCATTGTCTTGGGACGAAGTTGGAGACCGTCAGTTGTTTGGACCAGATTTTATTAAAGAGTCTGAATGAAAAGTGAAGTTGATTCGCGACAGGCTCAAGGTAGCCCAGTCCAGGCAGAAAAGCTATGCTGACGCAAAACGCAAGGAGACAGTTTACGAAGTTGGGGATAGAGTTTATCTTCGGGTATCTCCACTTCGAGGAGTTAAGCGTTTTGGTGTTAAAGGAAAGTTAGTGCCACGTTTTGTGGGACCATACACTACTAGAGAAAAGCCTAGCAGCAGCTGGTTTGAGCACCCTCGATGAGCCTTGGTACCAGCGCTACTAAGGCGCTCTACTAACGTGTAGCGAAGCGCTGCGTGTTGACACATGCTACTGCTACACTAATTGCTGCAGCGCAGTTTTGGGAAGGGCGCCATGGTATTAGCTGCAGCGCCGTTTTGGTGTAAGCGCCATGGTAAGCCGGCGCCATCGCTAAATCCCCTCGCTACTACTAGTTTTATTAGTTTTTCCCTGCAGATTTGTTTTTATTTGTTTTGCATTTGAATAGGCTTTATACAATAATATTTAGCATATTATCCACATACAAATGTAATCATAGCATATACATACAATTAGTCTCATCAAATCATGTCATCATCATAATCATCATCCAACACAAAGTGGTCTCGATCTCGTCATCAATCTAGAAAATAGCGATACAAGTCTCGATTACTTGCAAATACATCATCATCCATCTAAACAATGATATACATGAGAATAGCTATCACTTTGAGTACATGAGTTCGTATCCTCTCTCGCATTAGCGTGAACCTAAACTAAGTATCTGCGTGTCGCTCGAAACCGAAAACCGTACACCTTGGCCTTTCACTCCGGCCACTTGTCGTATATATACTCCTGGCGTAGCACTTCTTCGCCATTTATGATCTATGCAACATATATATATAGTTGAGCAACACAAAGAGACAGACTTGGCAAAAATAGAAACAACATATCATAAGCATAAATAACAAAGTTCATCGTACCCAAATGACCTAACTAGAGTGATTTTCGCTAGTCGAGGAGGACGGTTTAATTACATCACAAATAAAGTTTCATCGTGCATAACTCAAAGTTTTGTCATAAAAGAAACTATGGACTAAACGGACACATTGTCATATATCGACAATCACTCCAGCATGTCATGCCATCCATCCAAGTCAGGGAGATAGTCATCGAGCTTTGTGAAAGGCTTCATGTCGAGACGCTGAGAGGCTATCCATGTTCGGATGTCTTCCCGCGACATTTGTCCTTCTGCATGGAACATCCTGTTTTTCCGACGACCTCATTCATGATGATTTGGGCAAGTTCGCGTTGGATGTTATAGAACTCAGCTCAAGTCGATGATCCTCGATATCTCCTATGTCCTTTGCCCATTGCGAGAATATGGGCATCGCTAGATCTAGGTGCCATGTGAAGGTTACGGTGATCCCGTCGGTACTCCGGCATGTGGTGTAGGACATAGAATCCATCATTAAGAGAATCGTTCGGTTCTTTGGATGCAGCAGAAGTCGGTCTTATGGCTGAAGGCGTGCCGCCGCCCTTTTCTTCTTGTCCCTAAAATCTCCACCCCTTGCTTGGTAGTAAAACATAGCACCGTCGAGAACATCTTTGATGTGGGTGTAATCCTTTTTGTGAATGTTCTTCGACGAGTCCAAGTAAAGAGCGTGGGAGAATCGGGGGTAGAGGATGATGAGGACGGCGCGCCCGCCGCTGCGCAAAATAAGTACACCTCAAATTAATTAGCCTCCACCGTGCAAATGAATTATTGAAATCGAAGGAAGGATAGCAGCACGGATGACTTACACGGGATGATAAGGCATGAGAATCGCCTCCTTGTCCTTATTGGCGAGCATGGGCGACGATGTAATCCCTCGCGTATTCACGATGCTGTGCACAGACTCCCAAGAAGGCCTCGTGCATGTAGTACGGGTCAGCGACACAGATATGAGCTATCTGCTCAACCCCAATGATGTAGCTCATGTGCAAGGCATAAAGGCGGACAAAAGTAAAATCCAGCTTCTTCACATGAAACATGTCGAATATGTAATCGAATCGGAGGAAGAACTTATCCGCGGGGAAGCCCTTGACGTACGACATTTGCTGCGGAACATTAACCACGTAGAGTGGGTATCCTGGATCTTTCAAGGCGATGAGGCCTTTCTCTACCCGCAGCACATCGTCATGAAGTCTCCTCAGATCGCCGAATCTGGCCCGTAGCGCTGTTTCAGGTAGGATTGGTTTACCGGGGATATGCCATTTATCCGCATCGGGGATATCTACGGTCCCGGCCGAGGCTGCCGAGGCGGCTGGATCATAGAATCAGCTTTTTGCCTTTCCTCACTCTCTTCCTAGGCTTCTTTACCACCGGATGGTCGTCAATAACAGCGTTGAGGCGGTAATTGAGCATCGACTCATGATGCTCAAACCGAGGAGGCGCCAGTATAGACATCTTGTTCAGCGCCATCGTCATCCTCATCCTCATCCATGGCGACGTCATCAGCCTCTAATGGAGCCACCGCTTACCCGTCCGCTATCACCCAACCCGACACCCGACGCTAATTGGGTAGGTGGGGTGTTGATGTTCATACCTTCTTTGAGGCTGCGTGCTCGTGGGTGTGCTCGGCCGCCTCGCACGAAGCAGACTCTTTGGCCACAACAGACCCACCCATTGCAACAATCAACAAGCCGCCGCGGGTCTCGTCGTCGTCCCCACTAGTATTAGAGGAGGCAAATTCTCGTGGCCCGGTTTGACATCGCCACGGAAACCTTGAAGACGTTCGGGGATCGGCGGCTGTGGAACAATGGTCCTTGGCTCCATTATCGCTTCTTCCCCACGCCCACCTTCATTCGCCGATGGTGTACAATATGGTGCCGGGTTTCGTCGGCCTGCAAATAAAAGTCTGCGACGTGAGACATCCGAAAGGCAACGAAAACGGAGATTATACATTTATATTGAAGGGGCGGTGTGGAAGATACCGTGAGGGCGTCGAGCTCAGCTAAAGAGGAGGCACCACCGAGCACGTCCGGTGCGGAGCAGTCTTGCGGAGCAGTGCGGGAGCAGTGCGGGAGCAGTCTTGGGGGAGCAAAAGGGAGCAGTGCGGGGAGCGGTAAGGGAGCATGTGCTGCCAAGAAGTCGGCAAGGGAAAGTCCTCTGCATTTTTTTTGGATTTTCCTTGTCCAAATGTGAACGCCTGTCACCAAGGAAGTAGATAAATCTGCAACCGCTTGTTTTGCGGCAGCTATCGCTGTTCGATCGCTCGAGATGATTTCTTCTCAACCGCAATCTCAACCTTCTTGTCGATGCTTTCTTGATTAACCTCCGTCTTTCCTTTCTCTCCTCCGTGGTCTCACGGTAGTACTTCTTCCATGTGGCGCCGTCTCCGACACGCGCACGCGTCCATACGATGGTCGAGTATCCACGGTTGTCGTTTCAATATGTTCAACGCCGGTTGAATGGAGTGTCCCACTTGGCCTCGCCAATGCCTCGACGGCGAAGTCGCTTTCCGCAATCCGGCGTTGCTCTCTCGCAAAAGGCACAAGGATTGTTTACAAATATGACTAACGTGTGCGGTTGAATTGATCGAAACTAAAATTACCAGTAGTCTCATGAACTCCGTAATGACCGGTGTTGTCTCATAAACCTTCTTCAGTGGGTCCCAACGGTGGCGGGCCCTCAGGACGTCACGCTCCTGCGGGACGGTGAAATCCGCCAAGGGGTCTGGGATGCCCAGACTCGCGGCTCCCGCGTCCTCCTTGGCCCATTTGGACCTCTTTCCGCCGTAACCACGGCTTCCGAGGTGGTGGGTCCCAATGTTCCTCTTTTGAAGCCCCTTCATGTACTTAGACTTTTCTTTGGCAGCTTCGGCCTTGCAAGCCTCCTGGAATATTTGAAACTGCTGTTCCGTGATTGTCGGACTTTCCTTTACAATCTCGGAGTAGGGTTCCCCGTCGTTGATCTTTGTTTCACTCGATTTTTCCAGGCGGCCCACGCGTTGCTAAACTTGGTCATGGCGTGTTTGTTTATCTTCTTCATTGCCGGGTCATTGTCAGGATCTTCATAATCCTTCTCATTCCGGCCCGGGAACAAGAATATCTGGTGAAACTTCTTTAGGAGGGAGCTCCTCATATTTTCTATCTTCTTTAGATTCTCATCATTGATGGTGGCGGTTGTCCGTATGATGCAGCCTATTTGATTGCCGTAGCACGCGCGCGCTTCCTCGGGCGCCTTTGGCTCAAAATTGCCATTGTCCACCTCCGTGACCACCAGTCTAGTAGTCCTGAGTTTGTTAGGAACCCATTGCCTCTTCGCTTTCGGTGCTACACGGATCCGCTCCCGAGGCAGCACGGTCTCAGCGCGGTCTCGATGCGGTCTGAATCTCAGCGCGGTGTCGCCTCTCAGCACCGGTCTGCGTGTCGGTCTCAAAGCACCGGTCTGCGTGTCGGTCTCAGTCCCCGATGCCGGGCCCAGCAACAACATCTGTTGATCGTCGGTAAAGCTAAAAAATTCGCTCGCCGCCCGTAGAGCGTCGCCATAATCACCGTAACCCTGTCCTTCATCGTTGCTAGCCATGTTTCCTATGATTAAATCTAGTCAATTAATTCTAGACCTAATAAAATGAATAATGACATAAAAAAGGACTATTGTTTTGCAGGAATGTTGACTCCTTCTTGGTGCGGCAAATCCCGGGCACTCGATATGTCCTAGTTGTAGCACAAGTCATGCGAAATTCACGGAAATTTGGCATGACCTTTGCTAAAAAGTGGACAAATCGAGAACCTGAAATTTGCCGGAACAGAAATGAATCAACATTCCGGCAAAACATAGGCCACTCAGCATCATTCCCTGGAAACAACAAAGCCACCACTTGGGCACAATCGAACAACTTCAATGAAAAGATATGACATGACCACTTCAATGAAAAATCAAAAACCTTTGCCAATCTACTTAACCTAGCTTCTTAATCCAACGAACCTAATTAACCTACCTATTTAACCTAGTTGGTTAATCTTGTTTACCTAGATAATTAACCCTAATTAAACTAGTTACCGCAGCTAGTTCTCTGTCAAAGCCTAAAATAAATTTCTGCACTAATTAACATGGATAATTAACCTAATTAAACTAGTTAACCTGACTAGTTCTCTGTCATAGCCCTAACTAAGTTTTTGCACTAACCTAGATAATTAACCTAATTAAACTAGTTAACCTAACTACTTCTCTGTCAATGCCCTAACTAAATTTTTGCCCTAAAACCTAGATAATTAACCTAATTAAAAACTGGCTAACCTATGCATGAGAGAGAGAGGAGGGTGGGGCTTCTGAGATGATGGCTCGGTGGTGGCGGCGGAGGCGTGTGGTGGTGTAGGGAGGCAGGGGCATCTCCGGTGGCGAGGAGGCAGGGGCGTCTCCGTGACGGCGAGGGAGGCAGGGCGTCTCCGTGACGGCGAGGAAGGTGGCGTCGGCGGCTCGGTGGCGTTAGCGAGGCAGCGGCTCCGTGGCGTTAGGGGCGGCTCGGTGTCGTCGACGCAAGACGCTCTGGTGGCGTAGCGGCGTCGGCGGAGGCGAAGTGTGGGGCGACGAATCGGGGAGGAGGCGCGCAGGTGGGGTTTGAGGATTTGGGGAAGTGGTGGCGGGGGGAAACGGTTTTTGGCTAAGTCAAACTTAGCGGTAGCGCGTTGCAAAAGCAGCGCTATAGCTAAGTTAGCTATAGCGCTTTCGCCAAAAGCGCGCTGCTGCTATAGCTAATTTCCTATTCTGTTTCTATAGCGGGGTCTAGGGCAGCGCTGCAGCCACGTTAGCTATAGCGCCTCTTACAAACAAACGCTGCTGCTATGCCTTCCTCCGATTTTTCACTTTTTCGTTTATTTTGCTTTACATTTTATTTTCCCTTTCTCCTTTTCTATTTCTTTCATTTTCATTTAAATTTCTATTTGTTTATCATCTTATTTTATTTTTGTTAGTAGTAGCGCTCTTCCCGAAGCGCGCTGCTAAGCTGTGATGTAGCGATAGCGTTCTGCTAAGATCGCTACTGCTATCGTAGCCTAGCATTCTACCAATGGGAATATTAGTAGTAGTGCTTTTTATTCAACAGCGCCATCGCTAAGTTTGTGTCTCAGAGCGCGGTTTCTAGTAGCTCACATCGCTAAATAACACTAGCGCTGTTTTTGAACGCGCTGCTGCTAAGATTCTGTGTATAGCCTTTTCCCTAGTAGTGATACAAAGTTTTGGAGCGTATGGGAGAGGTTGCCTATAAGTTGGAATTGCCTGAGGGATTGTCAGGAAGGGGTGGTTCTATATCACCGAGCCGCGCAAGCCCACATGGGCGGCGGCCCCCGAGTTCAGATCTGGTATCCCTACGCAGCTCACCTCCTGGAAAGAGAAGGGCTTGCAGTGGGGCAATCCGGTGGAGGTGACGGGACTCTGAGCTTGCATCAAGAAGATGGTGAGCAATAGGATCAGGCTCGTCGACGTGGTCCAAGTCAGGCTCATCCGGCGGATCCTCCCATGCCAAGAACGGGCATTCAATTTGTGGGAGTTCAATCCGGAACAGCACCAGGCGCTAAGCGGGCTCTTCGATACAACATACGAAGGCGCCTGGAGGGTGCTGTTCAAGGGCGCTGAAGCCCCCGCATCCATGACGGAAGATCATGATTCATCTCGCAGATGTCCAACTGACGAGGTAAGTGATTCAACCCCATTACAGGACACTTGTGATAATTAGATTGACTCTAGTGAGGTTTCATTCTGCCTCTTCCTTTGACAGGAATGGATGGAGAAGGCCAAGCTTCTCATCAGCCCGGCTCCCATGCCAGAAGACCCAACGGACGCCCGCTTAACAGGGCTGCTGGTTCCGGCACCGCACGTGGTGCCGGAGAAGAAGGCCAAGAAGGTGGCCGCGGGGACTCGAAAGAGTTCCCGCAATCAGGCGTCTGACGACGACGAGGACTCCTCCACTGAAGACGAGGAGGATGAGTATTCTCTCCCAGAGGAGGGAGCGAAGAAGAGGAAGGCTTCCCCAATCGGGGAGGCCGAAGGGTCCAAGAGGGGGAGAACTATCCCCTCGGACAGTTTCGCCAACATCAGTGTTGGCGAGGATGAGTGGCCTCCAAGGGCCAGGCGTCCGGCAGGATCGTAAGTATCCGGTTCATTTATATGCCGTACCTTTCATGTCACGTAGTATCCTTCTAACGCCGCATTCTGTCTGTAGTCCGGCCAAGGATGATCTCCCCGACTCATCGAGCGGGTCGTTGGCTTCGTCGGATGTGAATTCCATCCCGACTGCCTCTACACCACGCGTCGGCGAGGACGCTGAGGTGGGATCCCAAAGAGGGACCCATCAGGAGGAGGCTCCGGAGGCGCCGTCAGGCAACCTCCCGGACTTTGTGCCGGACCCTACATCGGAACCCGCAGTGGTTCCAGAGTCCGGCAAGCGGCCCCTTCGAAAGAAGGGCAGGACCGTGACGCCGGCGGTCTCCGTCCAACCGGAGGCGCCGGATAACCTGTTGGAGGCGCTTAAAGGCGCTTCCATCGAGGAAGAACACCGCACTATCATGAGTGCGGTGATTGAGAAGGTTCAGCTCGCCAAGAGCGGGCTGACCGAAGCCTGCAGCAGCCTTCTAACAGGCTTTGAGGAAAGAAGTTAAAATTATGTAATGTAATACCACATAGACAGTAGCCCCTGATGCTCAGTTTGGTGTTCGGAAAGAAAAGCCGGACTGAGGATCTAACAAGATATGCGTAGGGTTGCTAAAAAATATGTCAATATGGGTTTGCAGGCTACGCTGCTGGCCTCTGCCGCTTTAACGGCGGAGGTCGATGTGCTGAAGAAGGACCTCGAGCGGTCCGAGCAAGAGCTCGGCCATGCAAAGAAGCAGCTCGAGGAAGAAGAAGGTGAGTAACACCTCTTTGAATAAGTACCTTACAGAAAAGGATTTTGGTTGCAAATAAGATTAACAAGGATAATATGTGTATTGCAGGGGCCACTAACGAGGTGGTAGCCCTGAAGGATGCCATGTCCGCGGCCAAACGCAATGCGGCCACGGAACGGGCTGAGCGAGAAAAGCAAGAGGCACGGGTGGCGGAAGTTCGGCAAGAGCTCCAGGCTCTCATGGAAAAGCATGAGAGTTTGGAGCGTGACTCCAAGACTCGAGAGTCCGAGCTTGCCTCGGCTCTCGAAAGTGCCAAGTCCGCCAAGGCCGAGGCCTGTAGGGCCCTTCAGGAGGTTGAGGACATAAAGAAGATAGCAGCGGGTAAGGCATTTTTCATGCAAAGCAGGCATGTTAATGTGAACTACCTGACACTTACCCGAATTCGGAGCTCTCGAGGCGTTGCAGATCTGCCCGCAGTAGTGCGTCGATGCCGCCGCTTCTATCGTGGCGAGGAGGGAGCTCGACGGAGAAGGTCTTCTGGTCTCGAAGACGCCGAGGCCGGCCATCCGGTGCCCCCAAGCGACCAGCTGAAGCAGCTGGTCGAACTCCACAAGGTAGCTGAGGAGGCCATGAAGGGCATCATAGTCCGGCTGTGGCCTGGACAGGCCATGCCTGGGAGCTACTTTGGCCTAGTGCGGCGGCTGGTGGATGCATGCCCCAGGCTGGATGTAGTCAAGCGCTCCGCCTGTATTGAAGGCACTCGTCGGGCCCTTGCCCGCATAAAGGTGCAGTGGGGCAAACTGGATGCGGAGAAGCTTCTCACGGACCCACCGCCGCCGGGCAAGGAGTATCGTACGCCGGAAAAGTACTATAAGATTGTCCTGAAGGGAGCCTGCGATATTGCAGATGAGTGCTCCCGAAATGTAATTTTTGAGTGAACTCGCTGTATATCTATCCTGTGCGCTGAAAACTTCGTTCATATGCGCCATGAGCAACGCTTGTTTAATTTAAAATATTACCTTCTGTGCGGCCATTTATAAAATCTGAGAGATGGCAAGTCGTTGGCTTCAGCCCCCAAGCCGTGAGTGCTGGGGTGTTCGGGATAAACATGAGCACTCTTGTTCCCATTGTTGGGTCCATCGAGGGAGGCGCTCAACACAACGAACGAAGCAACCAGACTTATAATGCTTGAACACTCACTTAGCCATAGAATTCTATAATTTTAAATTTCGGCGAAGCCCCTGGTATTCGGAAGACCGAATCCGGGGCGCTATCCACGCCTTCTTCGGACATCGTCCGGAACTTCGCTCGAAGCGGCGTGAGTCTTTAAGGACCCGAAAAAACCTCTCAAACAGCGACCAGTCTCTCGCCTTATCATGCCAGTCAGTTTTAGCTTTCTCCATTGAGGCGTTAACCCTGCTTAACCGGGGCGCAATCGCAGTGGTTCTCCCAGTGCCACCTTAGCCGACAGAACGGAACGTAAGGCACCAAAACGTGGGAGCCGGGCAAACCCAACTATTGACCCAAGACATGATTAGGAGCCGATTCATATAATGCTATAAGTTCGGGGTGCCGCACTTGTGAAAGTGTTCGGACTTTATCACACCATAATTTGGGGAACAGAAGCTCCTGGCGTATTCGGCTGTACCAAACTATACGGGTGCAAGATGTCATGTAATGAACATATATGTAAAAGATAATGCAATTGCAATAAAGAGGTGCTGCATTATTTATGAAAGAAAGTCTGATAGTAGATCGGACTGATACAAATAGTGTGGTAAGCAAGGGATTTGGACTAAATAAACATGTCCCCCTCCAGGGATGAGCTGCAGACTTGGTGTATATAATCGAATTTAATGCTCGTAATTGAGACCACCTGAATGTTCGTCGCGGCCTTCTTTAGTCCCTGACTGTTGTATCATGAGTTCGGCAGGTTCGCCACCGGACAGGGCTTCTGGTTAACAGAGTCCTGTGTACATAAAAGAAGAAGAAAAAATTAAAAAGGAAGGAGGCGCACTTGTGAGCCCCTGGTGTGGTCGAGCCGCACTCTGGGTCCATTGTGATCGTGCCCCTTTCCCTGCACCCATGGTATCTCCAAAGCGTAATGATGTACGTGGAGTGTTATTCTTGCGATTATGCGCGGGCGAGGGTTGGGACCGCATTGCTACGCGCGCTCTGATCGCGCCAGGTGGTCTTGGTTGGTACTGTTCCGGGCGCGCTTTGCTGTATCCGGCTTTTTAACTACCGGACTTGAGAATTGCCTGAGAAGGCTGCTCTGTACTTCTGCCGCGAGAGCCGCTGGATGTTCCTCCGTTCGGGGGGAGCGTTCCGTATTCCCATTGACCGTGATTACTCCACGAGGGCCTGGCATCTTGAGCTTTAGGTATGCATAATGCGGCACCGCGTTGAATTTTGCAAACGCGGTTCGTCCGAGCAGAGCGTGATAGCCACTGCGAAACGGGACTATGTCGAAGATTAACTCTTCGCTTCGGAAATTATCCGGGGATCCGAAGACCACTTCGGTGTGGTGAGCTCAGATAGTTGGCTTCCACTCCTGGGATGACACCTTTAAAGGTTGTCTTTGTAGGTTTAATCCTTGATGGGTCTATGCCCATTTTGCGCACTTTATCCTGATAAAGCAGGTTCAGGCTGCTACCGCTGTCCATCAGGACTCTCGTGAGGTGGAACCCATCGACGATTGGGTCTAAAACCAATGCGGCGAATCTGCCATGGCGTATGCTGGTCGGATGGTCTCTTCGATCGAAAGTGATCGGGCAAGAGGACCATGGGTTGAACTTTGGGGCGATCGCTCCATCGCAGACGCCCCATAGTGCGCGCTTCCTCTCCTCTTGGGTATATGGGTCGCGATATCATATTCACCGTCCGCACTTGTGGGGGAACCCTTCATCCTCTCGTTGTTCGGCGGCCGGATCTCTTCCTCGCCGCCGCTATTTAGCCCCTGTCATTGTTTTCGGTAATTAACTTGCTGTACCTGCTTGAACACCCAACAATCTCTATTGGTGTGATTAGCTGGCTTTTCAGAGGTGCCATGTATCCGCATAAGCGGTCGAGTATTCAGTCCAGATTGACGGACTGGAGTGGTTCTTTTAAATGGCTTCTTCCACGACCGGTTTAGAGCCTCGAATCCGCATTGACCGCCAGATCCTCCTTATAAATCGCCGTTAATGTGGCGCTTGTTTTTGATTCGACGTGACCTGCCGTTGTTGTCCTTAGTATCCGGACTGCCAAAAATTTTACGGAGATTGTTGCTGCGGACTAGCCAGCTGTCCTCTCCCGCACAAAAGCGGGTCATTAACGATGTGAGGGCTGCCATGGATTTCAGCTTTTCCTGCCCCAGGTGCCGGGCTAGCCATTCGTCCCGGATGTTATGTTTGAAGGCTGCAAGGGCCTCTGCATCCGGACAGTCGACGATTTGGTTTTTCTTTGTCAAGAACCGTGTCTAGAATTGTCTGGCCGATTCATCAGGCTGCTGAATGATGTGGCTTAGGTCATCGGCGTCTGGTGGTCGCACATATGTGCCTTGGAAGTTATCAAGGAACGCGGCCTCTAGGTCTTCCCAACACCCAATTGACTCTGCGGGCAAGCTGTTAAGCCAATGCCGAGCTGGTCCTTTAAGCTTGAGTGGGAGGTACTTGATGGCGTGGAGATCGTCGCCGCGGGCCATATGGATGTGGAGAAGGTAGTCTTCGATCCACACCGCGGGGTCTGTTGTGCCATCGTAAGATTCGATGTTTACGGGTTTGAACCCTTCGGGGATCTGATGATCCATTACTTCGTCAGTGAAGCATAATGGGTGTGCGGCGCTGTATTGAGCGATATCGCGACGCAGCTCAAGAGAGCGCTGTCTGCTGTGTTCGCCCGCCAGGTTATTGTATCCGCACGACGGTATTCGCCGTGGGTCGAGGGCGCCCACGTGATCCATAGATGGATCTGGATTGCCTTGCTTTGTCCTCCAAGATGTCTCGCAAGTCCGGGCGTTCCTCTTGGCTTCGTACTTTTTGGAGCGATGCCGGGTACGGTCTTGGCCGGGGCCTGGATGCTCTCTCGTCACCACCACGGGTGGTCGGTCAGCCATATCATGCGCTGGTGATGGAGGTATGTATGCTTCCTCCTCTAATCGGGGGAGCAGCTTGCGTCTTGGGTAACTTTTGGAGGGACGTTCGAGTTTATACTCTTCGGCCGCGAGGACCTCGGTCCATCGATCGGCCAGCAGGTCCTGATCAGCTTGAAGCTGCTGCTGCTTTTTCTTTAGGCTGTTTGCTATGGCGATAAGCCTGCGCTTGAAGCGCTTCTATTCGACGGGATCCTTAGGTACGACGAACTCATCATCATTGAGGCTTGCTTCGTCTTCGGAGGGAGGCATATAGTTATCATCCTCAACCCGTTCGTCTACCGCCCTTTCGTGGGGGCTTGCTTCTGCATCCTCCTGTGCTGAGTCTTGCTGGAGGGGATTGTCTTCGGCACTCTCCGGAGTATTATTATCTCCCGTGCCGAAATCTCCATTCTTGCTGTGGTGGGATTTAGAGCGGCGCCGCTGACGTCGGCGTTTGGGCTGCTTCTTTAGGGAATCTGCCTTCGCTGCTTCTTCGCCATCCCCGTCTTTTGGGGTGTCCACCATGTATACGTCATATGACGAGGTGGCCTTCCAAAGGCCCTATAGGCGCTGGTTCTCGTTCGCCTCCGCATCGCCGCCCATAGCGCCGATGTCGCCGAGTCGAAGTCTAGCATGTCGGTTAAATCCTCGGCGGTGGCTACAAAGTGGGTGGTGGGTGGGCGCTGAATTTCTTCGTCGTCTGCATTTCAACCATCCCGCCATAGTCCGCCAGACTCTCCGATAACGAGAGATGCTTTAATGAATTCAGGATATCGCCAAAAGGCGAGTGTTGAATATGTCCGTGGCGGTGAATTCCATAACCGCGCCCAATCCGGATTGATTGGCAGGGCGCGGAGGTTCGGAGTCCGCAAGGAGTCCGCGCCGAATCACGAAGTTTCATGGGGAAAAGATTGGTGTTCGCCCATCGCCGTGGATGTTGAAGCACCGCAGGCGGCGTCTCATCCACCGCCTCGATCCGGGCGATCGGCTCGGGCTAATGGCCGGGCAGATCCGTGTGCAGCCACCAAGGCACTGTTCGCGATGAGCTAGATCATGCCCATCATCACAAGGCGGCACGCCGGTTGTGGCTCGAGTCCGTCAAGATCAAGTCTCCGCGACATCGGCCGTGAAGTTTAAGCTTCAAATCTGACTCGACGGCAGGGGCGAAGCTTCGATCTGCTCCAAACGGCCAAGTGAATTGGCCCGCAGGCGGCCGCGAATCGAAGATCTGTCGGGGAGAAAAGTTCACCCGACAGCGTTGTTGTTTGGACATGCCATCAAGCCTATCGGTGACGCATACGCAGGAACTCTCAATGAAAGCACCAATGTCGGTGTCAAACCGCGGATCTCGGTAGGGGGTCCCGAACTGTGCGCCTAGGCGGATGGTAACAGGAGACAAGGGACACAATGTTTTACCAGTGTTGGGCCCTCTCGATGGAGGTAAAACCCCACGCCCCGCTTGATTAATATTGATGATATGGGTAGTACAAGAGTAGATCTACCACGAGATCAAGGAGGCTAAACCCTAGAAGCTAGCCTCTGGTATGATTGTTGAGATGTATGTTGTCCTACGGACTAAAGCCCTCCGGCTTATATAGACACCGGAGGAGGCTAGGGTTACACAGAGTCAGTTACAATGGTAGGAGATCTACATATCCGTATTGCCAAGCTTGCCTTCCACGCCAAGGAAAGTACCATCCGGACATGAGCCGGAGCCTTCAATGTTGTATCTTCGTAGTCTTGGAGTCTGGCGGATATTGATAGTCCGGCTGTCCGGACACCCCCTAGTCCAGGACTCCCTCACCCACCCTCCTCAATTCTGAGCAAACATTCACTGCACCCACCCCCTGTCACGTTCGCCTCATTTACACCCTCGCCTACTGTCCCTGTCACACGTGCGTACTCCTCCTCTCCTTCTCGCTCTATTTAAACGGCAAACTCCACACTGCGAGTGCATCATTATCCGGTACTCCACCTTGTCCGAGGGCAAGTACATCTGTATAGAGTACTACCAATGATCACACGCCCACAACACAGGATAGAGAGGGTAGACTCGAGATCTGTAGCTGCCTTACTAGACTAGAGCGGTGCCCTGGGCAAGAAGTGCTAGCGATGACCAAGACCAAGATTGTGCTTCCGGCCACTACCGCCGCAAATGAAGAACACAAGTGTATGGGAAGTGGACACGGTGACGAGAAGAACCTGTTCGTGAGCGTGGGAGGCATAGGGAACCAGAACGAGATCCTCGACGAAGAGCAAACTACCGCCGAGGGACGATCACTACGACCAGCGCCGCTCATCTAGCATCCGACGACATCGGCTACAAACGAAACCAGCATCATCTTTCCTCGCTTGGACACGAAAACAGCCAGCCCATGTGCCCCCAGTGCTCAAGATTCTAGCTCTCGCCTCGCTATAGGGTTCACTCCGCCGCCGGGGAAGAGCAGCTGCTACTCTGCCGTCTGGGCGCGATGACGCCTAGGGCGAGCCTCAGATCCTAGGAGCAAGATTCTTTGACGCTGCCGACTTGTCGAGGCCATGAAGCCCATGCGGTTGTCCCCGTCAGGCGGCGACGCGCCTAGCCGTGGAGGCGGCAGAGCCAGCTACTGCCCCGCGATGCCCCGGAGAAAGCGTCATCGTTGCCGCCGCTACCGTCGAGGTGTTTAGGCCACGAAGCCAACGCCGTCGTCTGCTCAGTTGATTGACTTGCATTGCTCTGTAGTCTGTACTGTCGCTGGATGTTCCCTGCTACCTGTGTTGCCTTGTGATGACCCACAAGTGTAGGGGATCTATCATAGTCCTTTTGATAAGTAAGAGTGTCGAACCCAACGAGGAGCAGAAGGAAATGGTAAGCGGTTTTCAGTAAGGTTTTCTCTGCAAGCACTGAAATTGTAGGTAATAGATAGTTTGTGATAAGATAAATAGTAACTAGAAAAAGTAAATAAAGTAAATAAAGTGAAGCAAGGTGGCCAAATCATTTTTGTAGCAAAGGATAACCCTGGACAAATTCTAATAATGAAGAAGGAGCTCCCGAGGACACATTGGGAATTATCGTCAAGCTAGTTTTCATCACGTTCATAAGATTCGCCTTTGGTACTTTGATAATTTGATATGTGGGTGGACCGGTACTTGGGTACTGCCCTAACTTGGACAAGCACTCCACTTATGATTAACCCCTATTGCAAGCATCCGCAACTACAAAAAGGAGTATTAAGGTAAACCTAACCACATCATTAAACATATGGGTCCTTATCAACCCCTAACGAAGCAACGCATAAACTAGGGTTTAAGCTTCTGTCACTCTAGCAACCCATCATCTACTTATTACTTCCCCATGCCTTCCTCTAGGCTCAAATAATGGTGAAGTGTCATGTAGTCTATGTTCACATAACACCACTAGAGGAAAAGACAACATACATCTCATCAAAATATCGAACGAATACCAAAGTCACATGACTACTAATAGCAAGACTTCACCCATGTCCTCAGGAACAAATGTAACTAATCACAAAGCATATTCATGTTCATACAGAGGAGTAATAATATGCATAAAGGATCTGAACATATGATCTTCCACCAAGTAAACCAATTAGCATCAACTACAAGGAGTAATCAACACTACTAGCAACCCAGTGGTACCAATTTATGATTTTGATACAAGATTGGATACAAGAGATGAACTAGGGTTTTGAGAGGAGATGGTGCTGGTGAAGATGTTGATGGAGATTGACCCCCTCCCAATGATAGGATCGTTGGTGATGACGTTGGTGATGATCTCCCCCTCCCGGAGGGAAGTTTCCCCGGCAGAACAGCTCCACTAGAGCCCTAGATTGATTCCGCCAAGGTTCCGCCTCGTGGCGGCGGAGTTTCGTCGCGTAAGCTTGCCCATGATTTTTTCTAGAGGAAAAGTGATGATATAGCAGAAGATGGACGTCGGAGGCCCACCAGGGGGCCCAGGAGATAGGGGCCGCGCCCTATAGGGGGGGGCGCCCCCTGTCTCCTGGACAGGGTGTGGGCCCCCTGGCCTATTTCTTTCGCTCATAAATTCTTATTAAATCCAAAAAGTTGTTTCTGGAGTTTTAGGACTTTTTGAGTTGTGCAGAATAGGTTTCAACGTTTGCTCCTTTTCCACCTGAATTCCAATTGCAAGCATTCCCCATCTTCATGGTAAACCTTGTAAAATAAGAGAGAACAACCATAAGTATTGAGATATAATGTGTAATAACAGCCCATAATGCAATAAATATTGATATAAAAGAATGATGCAAAATGGGCGTATCAACTCCCCCAAGCTTAGACCTCGCTTGTCCTCGAGCGGAAGCCGAAATCGAAAAATATGTCCACATGTTTAGAGATAGAGGTGTCGATGAAAATAAAATACAGACATGAGGGCATCAAGATCATTCTAATAACAGCAACATATATAGATTTTGTCATATGATTTCCTATGCTCAAGTAATAAGCAATTCACAATGTCAAGTATGGTTCAAAAACTTCATTGGGAACTAACAAACTATAATCTCAGTCATTGAAGCAATTGCAATTTATCATAACATCCGAAAGAGTCAATAATAGAGCTTTTCAGCAAGCTCACATACTCAACTATCTCGTAGTCTCCTATAATTGCTAACACCCACGCAATACTCGTGGTTATAGAGTTTCAGCCGGACACTGAGAAAGATAGGGGCTTATTGTGTTGCCTCCCAACGTATTCACCTTTAGGTGATGTCAACAATAATAGCCTATGCCAACTTACATCCAATTGGATATATGTATCATGATCTTTCAAACACGAGGAGCTTGCCAAAGGATAAAATGAAAAAGGGAAAGGTGAGGATCACCTTGACTCAAGCATAAAGTAAAAACATAAAGTAAAAGATAGGCCCTTCGTAGAGGGAAGCAGAGGTTGTCATGCGCGTTTAGGGTTGATGCATAAAATCTTAATGCAAAAGAATGTCACTTTATATTGCCCCTTGTATGTGGACCTTTATTATGCAGTCCTTCACTTTTATTACTTCCACAACAAGTTCGTACAAAGCTTATTTTCTCTGCACTAATAAGTCATGCATATTTAGAGAGCAATTTTTATTGCTTGCACCGATGACAACTTACTTGAAGGATCTTACTCAATCCATAGGTAGGTATGGTGTACTCTCATGGCAAAACTGGGTTTAAGGATATTTGGAAGCACGAGTAGTATCTCTACTTGGTGCAAGGAATTTGGCTAGCAAGAGGGGGAAGGCAAGCTCAACATGTTTGGAAGGTCAATGACAATATACTTTAACTGAGATGTCGGAAAACATAAACCATTACGTTATCTTCCTTGTCCAACATCAACTCTTTTAGCATGTCATACTGTCGGTGTACTAAGGTAGGGGTACCTCAGTACCCCAACTTGTGCACGGGCAGTTGCAGCTCCCCGCGGCTGGATCTACCACATGCTTGCCGGAGACCATTCCTGCTCCATATCAAGCCATTCAAGAACAAAGTGTACAAGACAGAAGATCAAGACCCCGGCAAGAGGAGCTTGCCGGGAAGGCCGTCCCAGGCTCAAGATTACCTCACTCACGCAAGGCCCTGGCAAGAGGAGCTCGCCAGGAAGACTAGAAGATTACATCATAAAAGGCACGCCTCGGCGCTATATGCGCCCCGGCAAGGGCCCGGGGAGCGACAAGTCACAGAGCCCGACAAGCTCCCGGGTCCGGCAAGATCAAGACCCCGGCAAGGCGCTTGCCGGGAGAAGTGCTGCCAGGCGCCAAGCGCCCAGCTCATCTCGCCCACGTGCCGCAGGGGCCACTCCAGAGACGCGTGGCGGATGGTTGTGCAGCCTGGGGGGTGCGGTGGCACTCCACGGTGGTGGATCCATCGCCGTGGCAGACGGAGACGCAAGGGCGGGAGCTTTTGGGGTCGACGGCGACGGGCATTAAATGCCTTTGTCCCCCATCACAAAGTAGGTAGAAGCCTTTGCTCAAGCAATCGTAGCTCCTTTGTTCCCCGCACTGCTCCAACTACCACCTCTTTTACATTTTTACCCCTCTCTCCTACGTTGACACCTGTCGGTGACCCCTTGCACTATAAAAGGAGGCCCATGCACAACGTAGAAGGGGTTCGGATCCTGGGCAACTCGCGCTTAGGGTTCGTGCTCGATCAACTCACTCAACACACCACACCACCATACGCCGCATTTCTCGAGCAAGATCAAATACAAACACAAAGCAGCAGAGGAGTTTTATCTCCGGAGAGCTCCGGCTGGGTAAAATCCGCCGCGTGCATCGCTCGATCTGCTCTCATGCTCCCTCCGCCTCGCATCAAGACAGACGAAGGGGCCTCGCCCCATAGGTGCTTTCGCGCGGCGGATCTCTCCGCCCCGCCCCGACATCTTTGGCGCGCTGTAGGGGCGCCGAGGTTGTACGGACCTGATCCGGCGTTCGCTGGGCGCGTTCTTCATCAACCTCTCCAGTTTGCCGACAACTTCATCAACAACCGCGCCATGGCCCTCAAGACGAGCTTCGAGGGTCGCAGTCTGCTCGCCTCACCCGCGCCACCGAGCCGACGGTAGGCGGAGGAGACGCGTCGAAGGGTGGTCGCGGGCGAGGACCTCGCGCCGCCACCGGATCTGTGGACAGGACGGATGACCGCGCCGGTCTCCGTGGATCCGCGTCCATCTCAGCGCACGACAACCCAGCAGCGCCATACCACGGGAGGTGGTATCCGCCTGCTGGAGCAGGGACCTACCGAGGCTCGCGGGATGTTCCGGACCCCGCCCGTGACACGAGCAAAGCGAAGGCGCCGGGGCAGACCTCGCCTTCTAACACTGTTAGGAGTCCGAGCGCCCCCCCTCCTCGCACCACTCGCCCCGCTTCTCCACTTCCGCAGAAGCGCCACAAGAGCGCAAATGCTCCTCAACTTCCCTCCAGCAGCGGACAAGGCCGAAGACTGGAGGGCTACCATCCAGAGCCTGGTCGCCTTCGCCAACAACAATCCTCCACAGCAGCCGGCGGCCTCACGGCCGCGGCAAGCTGAGAAGACGAAGGCCGACGGCAACAAGACCGCCGGGGGTGCAACCACCGTGCACTCCCCGCCGCGGAAGCGAAAGACGCCGCCCCGCCGGAACAACGCCGACGACGGCTCCACGGCATCGTCGGATCCGCGGGCTCGTCGGGATCAACGCCAGGTCCTTAACGATCGGCGACAAGAAGACGCCCGGACCACAATCGAGCGCCGCCGAGAGACTCGGCGGCAATCAGACCAGAGAGCTGGAAGCACTATCGACGCGCGCGCGCCCGGCGAGCCAGCGACTTGTCAGACGC
This sequence comes from Aegilops speltoides, assembly GCA_021437245.1. Classification (NCBI taxonomy): domain Eukaryota; kingdom Viridiplantae; phylum Streptophyta; class Magnoliopsida; order Poales; family Poaceae; genus Aegilops; species Aegilops speltoides. Next base: position 476,272,012 of record CM038145.1, on the reverse strand, counting down.
TGGCTGCCCTGCGTTCACCGTGAGCTGCAGGCGCCCAAAGGGCTCAGCATGAAGAATTTCAAGCCCGACGTGCGAGAAGCACGACGGCAAGACGCACCCTCGAATTCCTCGGTGTCTACACCATCGCGTGCAGAGCTGCGGGCGCGACGAAGATTCGGCGAACTACTTCCCGCTTCGTGCTTAGGCCGAACGCTCGTTCTTGGCTTATGCACTTGCCGGAAGGCTCCATTTCTTCTTGGCGGACCTTTGCCATCAGTTTGTTGGCGCCTTTCATTGGCGGCCACAAACCCCACGGCCAGAGAGCGATCTCCACATTTTGGCCCGAAGGAAGGAGAGTCCTCGCGCAAGTATATCCAACGCTTCAGCCGTGTGCAGCACAACATCTCGATGTCCACCTGCCGCGGTTATCAGCGCTGCTCCACTAGAACGCGCGTAATCGCCGCAGATGCGTGAAGAGATGGCGATGACCAAGATTCGGGATGTCAGCGAGCTCTATGCTCGGTTGATAAATGCGACGCGCTGAAGAGGGAGGAGGCTCCTCGGGAGGATGTCCGCGCAGGAGGAAGCGACACGACGCCGCCCGGCAAAGAAAGCGCGGCGGCGGAACAATCAGAAGAAGAACAAGGAAGAGGTGCTTGCCGTCGAGAAGTCCGGCAAGGAGGCTCTCGCCAAGCAAACACAGGCTGGCGACTCCGGCAAGGAACCTGCCCCTGTAGCGGCAGCCGACAAGCAGGACGGCCCCGGCAAGCAATACTGCAAAATCCACCGCACCAAGGGCCACGATCTCTATAACTGCAAGCGCGTCGACTATCTCGTCGAGCAGCAAAAATCTGAGTACGAGAGGCGCGACAAGGAGAGGGCCCAAGGTGGCGGAGGAGAACCGAGCAAGAAGCGGCCATTCAATGGCCAGGGAGGACGCTTCGGCAAGGCCAAGCGGCGACAAGGTGATCGACCTCCCCGGAGCCGCGACAAGGATGAAGACGACGACGAAGATATGGAGGATGAGGATGACAGCGAGCAGGAGTTCCAAAAGGCCACAGAGGTCCTGTGCGTCGACGGTGGCGCCTCACTGCACACCTCCCATCGCCAGCTAAAGCAGTGGGTGCGTGAAGTGAATGCAGCGGAGCCACCCGTAGAGTCGCGCAGGCTCCTCAAATGGTCCAGCACGCCCATCATTTTTGATCTTGAGGATCACCCTGACCGCACCACCGCGGTCGGGTGCTTGCCGATGCTGGTCTCGCCCACCATCCGCAACCTCAAGGTCACCAAAATGTTGGTTGTGGGCGGGCGGGCTGAACTTGATCTCCTCGGCTGTGATCAAGAAACTCCAAATCTCAGATGGCGAGCTCAAGAGACCGGTTCTTTCAAGGAATCAACCGGGACGGAGCAAGCCCAAGGAAAGATCACTCGCCGGTGACTTTTGGCGGGAGCTCAATTTCAGGACTGGCGCATCACTTTCGGCGTCGCCGATATTCCGTTGCCATACAACGGAATACTCGGCCGTCCTGCCCTCGCCAAGTTCATGGCAGCTTCCCATTATGCTTACAACATACTCAAGATGCCGGGGCCGATAAGCGTCATCACTGTCCACGGCGACAAGAAAGATGCGCTTATCTGCACCGACAAGATCTACCGGGATGCGGCAGCAGCGACCGACAAGAATACACTTGCCGCTGAAGCTCCCGGGGGGAAGAAGACGAAGACCAAGTCCGGCAAGTGCTCCGGGGCCCACTCCGGCAACCGCACCTCCTCGGAGTGCTGCGCTGCCGTCGAGGACGTCCCGTCAAGCTCCACCGGCAAGAGCAAAAAGGGAATGTCCGCTCCGCCGGCAACCAAGAAGGTGTCCGCCAAGGAGGACGGCACTGGTGGTACCTTCACTATCGATTGCCACGCTGACAAAGAATAGAAAGCGCTGGCCGTTGCCTTCCTGCGGGCGAATGTCGATGTGTTTGCATGGCAACCATCTGACATCCCCGGAGTTCCCAGGAAGGTAATTGAGCACAAGCTTGCCGTTTGCCCTCATGCGCGGCCCATCAAGCAAAAAGTAAGGAAGCAAGCCGTGGAGCGCCAAGAATTCATCAATGAAGAAATCAAGAAACTAGAGGCAGCAGGCCTAGTTAGAGGTGTGATCCATCCGACGTGGTTAGCAAACCCAGTCGTCGTGCGCAAGGCTAATGGGAAGTGGAGGCTGTGTATAGACTTCACCGATGTAAATAAAGCATGTCCCAAGGATCCATTCCCCTTGCCGCGCATTGACCAGATTGTTGACTCCACTGCCGGATGTGAGCTACTCTGCTTTCTTGATGCATACTCAGGCTATCACCAGATCTTTATGGCCAAAGAGGATGAAGAGAAGACTGCGTTTATCACTCCATGTGGCACCTATTGCTTCATACGCATGCCATTTGGACTGAAGAATGCAGGATCAACATTTGCAAGAGTAGTGTATGCTGCTTTTGAGCCACAGATCCACAGAAATGTAGAAGCTTACATGGATGATATCGTGGTGAAGAGCAAGAGCAAGGATACGCTGATTCAAGATTTGGAGGAGACATTTCAGAACCTGCGCAAGATACAGCTTAAGTTGAACCCCGAGAAGTCGTCTTGGAGTTCCCTCCGGCAAGCTTCTCGGGTTCTTTGTGTCCTGAGGGGATTGAAGCCAACCCGACAAGATTAAAGCCATTGAGCAGATCGAAGCCCCGAAGCGAGTCAAGGATGTCAGAAGGCTCGCAGGTTGTGTGGCTGCCCTCAGTAGGTTCATTTCAAAGTCTGCAGAGCGCGCCCTACCTTTCTTCAAAATCTTGAAGAAGGCAGGCCCCATGAAGTGGACCCCAGAAGCGGAGGCAGCGCTGCAAGATTTGAAACGGTACCTATCCTCCACCCCAATACTTGTCGCACCTAGACCACAGGAGAAGTTGCTGCTGTACCTAGCAGCAACCAACCAAGTGGTTAGTGCTGCGCTAGTAGCGGAGAGGGAGTCCGACGAGGATGCTACACCACCGGCAAGCGAGTCCAGCGACAAGCAGGGGACTGCTCCGACAAGCTCTGGCCCCGACAAGGACAACTCCGCGCAGGAACAGGATGAGGTGCGGAAGAAGATGGTGCAGCGCCCAGTGTATTTTGTAAGCTCCCTTCTCCGGGGCTAGATCAAGATACTCGGTGTGCAAAAAGCTGCTTTCGGCCTCCTCATGGCCTCGAGAAAGCTGCGCCATTACTTCCGTGCACACGAGATAACAGTGGTCACTCGCTTCCCGGCGAAGAGGATATTGCACAACCGTAAGAAACAGGCAGGATCGTTGAGTGGGCCTTTGGAGCTGTCGAGCTTTGGACTTAAGTTTGAAAGTACTTCAACCATACAGAGCCGGGCTTTGGCAGAATTCATAGCGGAATGGACCCCAACGCCTGATGAAGAAGTCCAAGAAACAAGTACACCCGTACAAGAAGCGACAAGTGAATGGGTAATGTACTTTGATGGTGCCTTCTCGCTGCAAGGCGCCGGTGCCGGCGTGGTACTCATCGCGCCCACCGGAGAGCATCTCAAGTACGTTATCCAGATGCACTTCCCAAGGGAGCAAGCGACAAACAACACTGCTGAGTATGAAGGTTTGCTCGCCGGTCTCAGGATTGCGGCCGAACTTGGGATCAGAAAGTTAATTGTGCGGGGAGATTCTCAGTTGGTGGTCCGGCAAGTTAACAAGAGCTACCAGAGCCCTTTGATGGAAGCTTATGTCGATGAAGTGAGGAAGCTCGAGGAGCGCTTTGAAGGTCTGCAGATGGAACACGTCCCAAGAGCTCAGAACGAAATCGCAGATGGCCTTTCAAAGTGTGCTTCGATGAAGTTACCTGTGGAACCAGGGACCTTCTTGCTCAAGCTGACTCAACCATCCGTCACGCCATCAATTGGACAGTTCAAGAAAAGAAAGTTGATATCCGGCGACTACTTGCCGGCGGATCTCCCTGAGGCCGCCGCTAAAGTCCCCAAGATCAACGACCAGAACGCTGAGGAACAGTTTGCTCCTGCAGATCCTCGGATCATGCGGTGAAGCAAGTGTTCCCGACAAGCCTTGCCCCGGCAAGCTTGCCGGGGGACCTTCAGCTCCGGCAGAGCCAGAGATCCTTGCCATAGAAGCTGAGGTTCCCGCAGCGGCCCTCATGCCTTTAGTCCTTGCCGTTGAGCCCCAAGCTCCGGCATGGGCGCAGCAGATCGTCCGTTTCTTGCAAACTGGAGAACTTCCCGACGACCCGGAAGAAATAGAAAAGATAACCAGACAGTCAAGTATGTACCAGTTCGTGGACAACGAGCTGTACAGAAGAAGGCTCAATGGTGTCAGACTGAAGTGCATCTCCAGGGAAGATGGACAGAAGCTGTTGGCAGAAATACACGGAGGCATATGCGCCACCACCACATTGGCGCGAAGGGCACTTGCCGAAAGCTTTCCGGCAAGGGTTCTTTGGCAAGAAGCCCTCCAAGATGCAATCGCACTAGTAACCAAGTGTGAAGTGCGAGGCCCATGCAAAGCGATTCATCACCAGCTCAAGCTCTCCAAACAATCCCTTTATCCTGGCCCTTCTCGGTGCCGGGGCTCGATATCTCGGCCCCTTCCCCGTCTTGTCGGGGCTTTGAGTACTTGTACGTAGCAATCGACAAGTTCACGAAGTGGCCGAAGTGGAGCCGATGAGAAAGGTGACAGCACATCGGCGGTCAAGTTCTTCAGTCGATTGTGTGCGTTTTCGATCCCTAACGGGATTATCACCGACAACAATTACACAATTCACTAGTCGCACCTTCATGCAATCGCCCAAGACCTTGGCGCCAAGGTCTGCATTTTCGTTGCTCACCCAAGGAGCAACGGTCAAGCAGAAAGGGCCAATGCTGAAGTGCTGCGCGGACTCAAGACAAGAACTTTCGACAGGCTGCGTAGGTGCGGGAGAAATTGGATAGAGGAGCTGCCGGCGGCTCTTTGGTCAATCAGAACGACACCGAATCGAGCCACCGGACAGACACCTTTTGCTCTAGTCTATGGAGCAGAAGCAGTTCTCCCCACGGAACTCGTATACGGATCTCCTCGAGTGCTCGCCACGATGAGTTTCGAGCAAGAGCAATTGCGGCGAGATGACGATTGCTCCTTGAGGAGGGACGTCTCTGTGCTCTTTAGACGAGCTGCTCGATACCAGCAAGCCTTGCGCCGCTACCATAGCCGCAAGGTCAAAGCCGAGAGTCTCGAGGAAGGCGACCTTGTTCTTCGGCGTGTTCAGTCCGCCAAGAATTCCAACAAGTTGACGCCGAAGTGGGAAGGCCCTTATCGGGTGAGACAAGTCACGAGGCCCGGCGCTGTCCGCCTCGAGACCGAAGAAGGCTTACCCATAAGGCGCGGTTGCCGTGATCCGCTCCGGCAACCACCTTTTGTACAAAGCTTTGCCGCCGTTGCATATAACCCTTTGTACAAAGCCGGGCGCAGACCCCGTGCAGCAATAAAGTTTCTGTGTTTTGCGCTGGTTGCCTTTTCCATGCTTTTCTTTGCCATTTGCATGTGTTATTTGGCATCTCTTGTGCGACACACATATCCGGCAAGTAATAGCACGCCGAAAGGCCATATGCTTGTTTCCTTCTTCTTTTTCCTTATCTCTTAAACAGAAGAAACGTTCCTCGCGCACAAGTTTGCCGGGGGGGAAGGAAATGGAGGATGAACCAAGTGCTGTTCAAGAAAGAGAAGCTTGCCGGAGAACGCGCAGATCACGAAAGCTAAGTTGTCAGAATTTGAATAGCTCAAATTTTTAAATTTTAAGTTGCCTTCCTTGAACAACCATGCTTTGTATGGAAAACCTGTGCTCGGAGGAACCTACCGATGGATAGCCGTGCCCTTATCTTGTTTTCGAGCACGCTCAACGATTTAAGTGAGCTGCGACGAGTGTCGCGCCCTTGTCTCGTTTTCGAGTCCGCTCAGCAAGCTAAGTGTGTTGCGACTGGCCGCGGCAAGGTTACTTGCCGGTAAGACCTTGGCCAGCAGGCTGCTTCGAGTTCAACACTCAGCGCTCGCGGCAAGGGCTCCTTGCCGGCAAGTTTCCTAGAAGCATAAGGTTGAAGCATACAAAGTTGAGGATCAAAACAAGGGAAATAACACTGCGTCTATTGATCAAAACAAAGATAGTATCTGGCAAGAAATAACTTGTCGCGATGACTAATGAGTTCATAACACTCTATGCAGCAACAAAAAGAGATAAAAATAAAGGAGGCCTAGTCTACGCGGTCGCCCTCCATCCTGGAGATCTTGTTCACTTTGGCAATGATGTGGGCGACCTGCTCCTTCAGAGCCTCCATGTTCGCGTCGGCCGGCAAGCTGCGAAGAACGTTGGTGAGGTTTATGCCGGGGTTGCGGTATACGATCTTCGTCAAGACGCTCCATGGTTCCAGCAGCACCCGCGAGTCTCCTCGGCGAAGGCGCGGGGATCTTCTTCCGAAGATTTGCAAGGGCGGCGCGATCCCCAAGAAGAGGCTGAGCTTGGCGCCGTGGCGAGTTTGGATTCGGGAGTAGATGAGATGCTCCAGCTTCAGCGCCAGCAGCTCCTGGTCAATGGCGGACGCAGAAGATACCAGGTCCTCGGTCCATATCTCGACGATACGGCGGAAGTCCTCGGCTGCTTTGTTGGCGCTGACCACCAAGGTTCGCTCCTCGCGGAGCTCCTCTTTCAACTTGGTCTCCCGATCCCGGGCAGCGTCAAGCGAGTCCCTCAGCGCAGAGACTTTCAGCTCAAGATCCCCGAAGGAGTCCTTGGCGACCTTCAACTCGTCGCCCTTCTCGGAAAGACGCGCCTGGAGTTCTGAGTTGGTGTGGGTATCCTTCTCGCGCTCCGTGATGAGCGCGGCAACCTTCTCCTCGCTCGCCTTCAGCAACTCCTCCAGCATCGCGACCTTGGCGGCGAGCTCCTCCTTGGCGGTTTCCGCGGCAGCCGCGGCGTCTTTCGCCTCCTTCAATTCCCCGCCAAGGGCCTGTTCCCGAGCGGCAAGGTCTTCCTCGTGAACGTCGAGGTTGACCTTCCGCTGGATGAGTTCTCCTTCTCGCCGGGATAGCTCCACCCCGGCGAGCCGTTGCTGCTCCTCGGCCTCGGCCTTCTCCAGCAACCATTCTTCATACTCCCTGGCGAGTCGCTCACGCTTCTCCGCCACTTTGCGGAGAGCAGCCTGATTGGCGGCGCTGAGCTCCGCCGCGCGCTTCTCCATCTCCTCGGCGGCCTTGGCGGTGAGGGCCTCCCAGGAAGCGAGCTTCGCTTGTCTGGCCCGGTAAAGGGCCAGGAGCTGGTGAAGCAGCTTCTCCTCATCGGGCCCGTCGCTTCCGCCGGGCCCCTCGACGATCTTCAAACCCGCGGAGGCGAGGATCTCCCCATCAAAGGCCTCGCCCTCCGCGGGAGCTCGCGACGAGGAACCCCACGGCACCTGGATGAAGACGCCGTTAGGGGCTTCCAAGTAGTAGCCGGACCGCTCCTCTCCGGCGGAGGGATCGGTGACCGGCGCAGCACTTGATGCTCCCGCCGCCTCCGGGCCGGTGGTGCGGTCGCCATCCCCCTCTCCGGCCGCTGCGTCTGCAGCCGGAGCGGTCTCTGGCACATGTGGCCCGGCGGCTCCCGCCGCGTCCTCGACGGTAGGGGCGTCGCCGCCGCCACCCTGCACGTCCTCCCCCTCCTCAATGACGACTTCTGTCTCCATCTGCTCGGGGGGAGGAGGATCTAGAAGAAGAAGAAAAAGCAAGAGAAGTTCAAGCAAATATCCAAAAAGAGACAACGCCCAGAAGACAAAGTTGCGGAACCTACCTTGGCGGGCGTCGTCGTGGCGGGCTCTCTTGCCGGGAACTATCTCGGCGGAGTGGCCGCCCGCCGGGCTGCTCGCTCTTGGCGGGTATCGCCCTTGCGGAGTACCCGCCCTTGGCGGGACGCTCTCCCTTGCCGGGGAGTCCAGCCTTGGCGGGGATGGAGGGACTGTTGACTCCTCGAGGGCGACCTCCGGATGCTCCTGCCGCTGCGGCTCCATCTCTGCACCAGTCAAGACAAACACGCCAAGATATTAGAACAAGATCTCCAGACGCGCCCGGCAAGCGAAGGTGCGGGACCCAGACTTACGCTGGGGGCTGCTCCTCGGGACAGCGCTCGGGTCCGGCAAGCTTGGCTCCGGCACGTCCCCGGTCGCCTCGGCGGGCGAGTCGCCCGCGACCTCGACCACAGGCACTTTGGCTTTCTTCGCCGCCCGCTCGGTCAAGGTCCTGAAATCAACACAAGAAACAAGATTAGCCTCAACAATAATCAAGGCGAAATTTAAGAAGATGAAGATCTCGGGTACTTACTCCTGTTCCTCCTCGTCGTCTTCGCTCAAGGCGGAGAAATCATACTCCACAGGTGGCGTCGGCGCGAGGAGCAGGAGGCGGAGGCCCTCTCGGGCGCTTGGCGGTCCCGGGCTGGGGCTGCGAAGACCCAGCCTGTGGCAGCCGGACCCGAGAAGCGGGCGGAGCCGCCGCTCCGCTCGAGAGGGCCCTGTCCGCTCGGCGCCGACCTGCGGGCGCCTTTGCCGTGGCTCGCTTGAAGTCGCTCCCGCCGCAGCTGGTGCACTGTCGCCTCGGCGCAGCTTGACTCCCCCGGGAAGCTTGCGCTGCCCGGCGAGCTGGTAGTTGCCGGGGGGCCTGCATACTCGCTTCCGTCGCAGCCTTGCGGAGGCGCTTCAGTGGGGAGCGCCTGGGGCTCGCCCGGGGCGGGGAGGTCTCCGACGACGAGGAGAGGTCGTCGGCATAAAGGTCCGTGGACCCGCCGGCATCCTCGGCGGCCGCGGCATCCTCCTCCTCCTCCTCGCCGGCTGGCTCGCCAGACCCAGCGCCCTGCGCTGCGACCCCTTTTCCTCTGGTGCCTCCGCTCCCTCCGGCGCCTCCGCTCCCTTCGGCGCCTCTGCTCCCTCCGGCAGCGCCACCTCTTGCCGCGGCCTCGGCCGCGATTCCTGGGATCCCGGAGTGCCTCAAGGAGGGGACCCCGGCGAGCGCACCGGGAGGAAGTTGCAGCAGTCTGCAGATCTCCACCGCCTCCGTTTGGTAGGACTCCTCCGCAGCCTCTGCCTCCTCGGGCATACAGCCGAACTCTCCTGCCGCTGCGGCTGCAGCGGCCTCTTCGGCCCGAGAAGCTATGTACGCGAGCTCCTGGTCCGTGGTGTCCTGTGTCAGCCCCCGAGTCTCGTCCTTGTTCTTCGCCACCTCCTCAAGGTTGTCGAAGAAGTTGAGGACATCCATTGGCTCGGGCGGAATCCATGTGCGCTCCACGCCGTGCGAGTCGCACGCGGGCATCATGGCGAGGAGGCGATCCCGAGCTGTGCTGTTGCAGAGGGGCACCACCCCACGGGGAGGTCTGAACCACTCTGGATGGGCCGGGTCATATTTGAAGAGTTCCCGGACCATCCCCTCGGCTCAGCGTCGTGAAGTTAAAGTTCAGCCGGGCGCAGCCTCATTATATCCCCGCGCCGTACTCCCGGGCCGGCCTTTTCTGTCTTGGAGAGGGGCAATGCGGCGGCGGAGGAAGTCGGCGCCTACCTCTCAGCGGACAGCCTCGCTTCTCGAAGACGAAGAATCCGGATGAGGGCAACGCCGAGCTTGATATCGTCCGAATCCAGCTCGCTCCAGTCTCTGCCGCGCACGATGGGCGTTGTGCGCGGCGCGGTGAAGGGCTGCGGCTCGTCTTCAACGATCCAGCACCAGTCCGCACGCCACTCTTCCCACTTGCCGCGGAGCTCCCCCGGCAAGTACGACTCCTTCAAGTTCAGACGAAAAACCCAAGAAATCCCTCCGGAGAGGGTGGCGCCGGGCTCTGCTCTAGGAGTAAAGAAGTGCCTGAACAGCGCTACGTTTGGGTGTATCCCTATGAAGTTTTCGCACATATGTGCGAAAACCGCCATCGTGAGGATGGTGTTGGGGGTGAAGTCAAGAAGGTGGAAGCCATATGTGTGCATAATGTCGCAGAAGAAATCAGAAAAAGGGGGACAAAGACCGCAGTGGAAGAAGGCTGCGAAGAAATAGTACCCGCCAGGATAGTTGTCCATGGTGGCGGCGGATGAGCTCTGGTCCGGGATGCGCCGTGGTCTTCTTGGCCCGAACAGTAATATTTGCCCAGAGTTCCTGCACGCCGAGCAGCGGCGGGAAGGCGACGTTCGCTTCCGAGATCTGGCGAGCTTTGCCGCTGCTCGGATTTCTCCTTCTTGATCTTCTCCGCCTTCCCTTTCCCTTCCGGTCTTGGGGCCATGGCGGAGGCGGCGAGGAAGGAGGGCGAAGAGTCGGCGGCGCCGCAGACACAAGAGATGGCGGAGGAGATGCGGAGGCAGAGCGCAAAGAGGATTTCTGGAGGAGGAAGAAGAAGCAATGAAAGCGAAGGAGGGGAACCGCGCCTGCTTCCTCTGTTTTTATGGGGAAGTGGGGGGCGTTCCGCTCTTCTCATTAAAGAACGTGGGCACGCCCCATCCCACGACGCTGCAATCGGACGCGTGCTGTTGCACGGGGAGGCGGCAGAGGCGGAAGTGGATTCGGCGTGCCATGGGCGCGTGTGCCTGTGCCGCTTTTGGGCTGGCCCAATAGCGCTCGGCACCGTGTGTGGCCCAGGCCCGGGCTCTGTCGGTGTACTAAGGTAGGGGTACCTCGGTACCCCAACTTGTGGACAGGCGATTGCAGCCCCGCAGCTGGATCTACCACATGCTTGCGGAGACCATTCTGTTCCATATCAAGCCATTCAAGAACAAAGTGTACAAGACAGAAGATCAAGACCCCGGCAAGAGGAGATTGCCGGGAAGGCCGTCCCAGGCTCAACATTACCTCACTCACGCAAGGCCCTGGCAAGAGGAGCTCGCCAGGAAGACTAGAAGATTACATCATAAAAGGCACGCCTCGGCGCTATATGCGCCCCGGCAAGGGCCCGGGGAGCGACAAGTCACAGAGCCCGACAAGCTCCCGGGTCCGGCAAGATCAAGACCCCGGCAAGGCGCTTGCCGGGAGAAGTGCGCTGTGCGCCCGCGCTCCAGCTCATCTGCCCACGCGTCGCCCTGGGGCCACTCCAGAGACGCGTGGCGGATGGTTGTGCAGCCTGGGGGGTGCGGTGGCACTCCACGGTGGTGGATCCATCGCCGTGGCAGACGGAGACGCAAGGTCGGGAGCTTTTGGGGTCGACGGCGACGGGCATTAAATGCCTTTGTCCCCCACTGTCAAAGTAGGTAGAAGCCACTGTTCAAGCACTGTAGCTCCACTGTTCCCGCACTGTTCCAACTACCACCTCTTTTACATTTTTACCCCTCTCTCCTACGTTGACACCTGTCGGTGACCCCTTGCACTATAAAAGGAGGCCCATGCACAACGTAGAAGGGGTTCGGATCCTGGGCAACTCTCGCGCCTAGGGTTCGTCTGGATCAACTCACTCAACACACCACACCACCATACGCTCGCATTTCTCGAGCAAGATCAAATACAAACACAAAGCAGCAGTAGGAGTTTTATCTCTCCGGAGAGCTCCGAAGCTGGGTAAAATCCGCCCGCGTGCATCGCCTCGATCTGCTCTCTGTGCTCCCTCCGCCCTCGTACCGCACAGACGAAGGGGCCCCGGCCCCATAGGTGCTCGCGGCGTGCGGATCTCCTCCGTCCCGTCCCGACACATACTTAATGAGTGCTTCACAATCATAAAAGATGTCCAAGATAATATATTTATATGTGAACCCCTCTTTCCTTATCACTTCCTATTAATTGCAACGATGACCAAGGCTACGTTCATCAACTCTCAACAATTTTTATGCCTCATAATTTCTATGTGTGAAGTTATCACTATGCATAAGATCAATATGAACTCCTTTATTCTTTCTACTTTCTCAAGATCATAGCAACAAAGCAAAGCCCTTGACTCAACACTAATCTTTATTATAGATAGCACACTGACTCAATTACATAAAGAGATCACAAAGCAAAACTCAAAACTACTTGATATCAAAACTTAAATCTACTAGATCAAGATACTACTAAAAGGATCGAACTGAATAAAGCGGTAAAGATAGGAGTGTGATGGTGATACGATACCGGGGCACCTCCCCCAAGCTTGGCAGTTGCCAAGGGGAGTGCCCATACCCATGTGATTATTTCTCCTTCTTCACCGTTGGTGTTATGATCTTCTTGGCGATGATGCCCTTCAGGATACGGTTCTCCTCCTCGAGCTTATTGACTTGTTGTTTGAGGTCCATAATTTCTTTACGGAGCTTGCCCGTAATGGCCAAGGCTCCTTTTACCAAAGGATGCTGCATAGCTTCTGGAGAACAAGTGAAACTCTTTTTCATATTTTCATAAGAAAGAAATCTAGAGTTGGAAGGGATGACCGAAGCAGGGACGACCAGGCTAGGTAGTTCCCCCATAGTGAATTCTGCTCGGAGATGAGAGGTAACTTCTTGATCTTCCTCCATGGCATCTATCCTTTTCAAATCAGCCTCCATCTCATCCTCCGTTGATGGTCGAAAGTGATAGGCATCGCTATTTTCTCCTGGACCTGGCGTTGGGTGAGACACCCGGCTCTCCCCAACTGACTCCTGAGAAGACATCTTGCTTTATTCTGCAACAGGAACAGCTCGAAAAGAAAACAGAGGATATTTGCTTGATACGGTGGTCAAAACCTTCGGGAGTATATATAATGAATTTTTACCGATCGAAATACGTATCATACAAGAAAACAGAGTCCGGGAGGCACACGAGGTGCCACAAGACAGGGGGCACACCCTACAGGGGGGCGCGGCCTCCTCTCTCGTGGGAGCCTCGTGTCCCTTTCGGACTACTTCTTTCTTCCTAAAATTCTTAAATAATCCTAAACTGATAAAAATTGCCATTAGAGTTGTTTTGGAGTCGGTTTACTTACCATACCACGTACCTATACCTTTTCGGAGTCTGGAACGTTCTGGAAAGTGTCTCTTATGTATTCCTCAGGGGTCATGGTTTCAATAATATTAGTTTCAACATTGATAGGATTACCTGAAATATAATGTTTAATTCTTTGACCGTTTACCACCCTCGGGTTTGTGCCTTCGAAGTTGTTGATTTTTATAGCACCAGAACAATAGACCTCCTCGATAACGTAGGGACCTTCCCATTTAGAGAGAAGTTTTCCTGCAAAAATCCTTAAACGAGAGTTGAATAATAACACATAATCTCCTACGTTAAACTCACGCCTTTGTATTCTCTTATCATGCCAGCGTTTGACTTTTTCTTTGAAAAGCTTGGCATTCTCATAGGCTTGGGTTCTCCATTCATCAAGTGAGCTTATATCAAATAACCTTTTCTCACCGGCAAGTTTGAAATCATAATTGAGCTCTTTGATAGCCCAATATGCCTTATGTTCAAGTTCAAGAGGTAAATGACAAGCTTTTCCATAAACCATCTCATAAGGAGACATACCCATAGGATTTTTGTATGCAGTTCTATAGGCCCATAATGCATCATCAAGTTTCTTGGACCAATTCTTTCTAGATCTATTCACAGTTTTTTGCAAAATTAATTTGAGTTCTCTATTGCTCAACTCTACTTGACCACTAGACTGTGGATGATAAGGAGATGCTATGATTGACATCATACTTAGCGAGCATCTTACGGAAAGCACCATGAATAAAATGTGAACCACCATCAGTCATAAGATATCTAGGGACTCCAAACCTCGGAAAAATAACTTATTTAAGCATGTTAATAGAAGTGTTATGATCAGCACTACTAGTTGGAATAGCTTCTACCCACTTAGTAACATAATCAACAGCAACTAAAATATGTGTATAACCATTAGAGGCTGGAAAATGTCCCATATAATCAAAGCCCCAAACATCAAATGGTTCAATAACAAGAGAATGATTCATAGGCATTTTCTTGACATCTACTAATGTTACCTATTCTTTGACATTCATCACAAGATATGACAAACTTACGAGCATCTTTGAAGAGAGTAGGCCAATAAAAACTAGATTGTAGTACCTTGTGTGCAGTTCTGTCTCCAGCGTGGTGTCCTCCATAGGATTCAGAGTGACACTTACGTAGGATCAGTTCCTGTTCATGCTCAGGCACACAACGTCTAATAACACCATCTACTCCTTCTTTATAAAGGTGTGGATCATCCCAGAAGTAATGTCTTAAATCATAAAAGAACTTTTTCTTTTGCTGGTATGTGAAACTAGGCGGTATATATTTAGCAACAATGTAATTAGCATAATCAGCATACCAAGGAGCAGTACGAGAAGCATTAACAACTGCTAATTGTTCATTAGGAAAACTATCATTAATAGGTAGTGGGTCATCAAGAACATTCTCTAACCTAGACAAGTTGTCTGCAACGGGGTTCTCAGCTCCCTTTCTATCAATAATATGCAAGCCAAATTCTTGGAGCAAGAGAACCCATCTAATGAGTCTAGGCTTAGCGTCATTCTTTTCCACAAGATACTTAATAGCAGCATGATCAGTGTGAATAGTAACTTTGGAATCAACAATATAAGGTCTAAACTTATCACATGCAAACACAACTGTTAAGAACTCTTTTTCAGTAGTAGCATAATTTCTCTGGGCAGTATCAAGAGTCTTACTAGCATACTGGATAACATTCAATTTCTTATCGACTCTTTGCCCTAAAACAACACCTATAGCATAATCACTAGCATCGCACATAATTTCAAAAGGTAAATTCCAATCAGGTGGCTAAACAATAGGTGCAGTGATCAAAGCTTTCTTAAGTGTTTCAAATGCTTCAACACAATCATCATCAAAGACAAAAGGAATATCTTTTTGCAATAAATTAGTCAGAGGCCTAGAGATTTTAGAAAAGTCCTTAATGAACCTCCTATAAAAGCCTGCGTGACCAAGGAAACTTCTTATACCTTTTATGTCCTTGGGACATGGCATCTTTTCAATAGCATCAACCTTGGCTTTATCAACTTAAATACCTCTCTCGGAGATCTTGTGCCCCAAGACAATGCCTTCATTGACCATAAAGTGACACTTTTCCCAATTCAGGACGATACTAGTGTCTTCGCATCTCTGCAAAACTCGATCAAGGTTGCTCAAACAATCATCAAAAGAGGATCCATAGACGGAGAAGTCATCCATGAATACCTCACAAATCTTTTCACAAAAATTAGAGAATATAGCCATCATGCATCTTTGAAAGGTAGCAGGTGCATTACATAAACCAAAAGGCATACGTCAATAAGCAAAAGTACCAAAAGGGCAAGTAAAAGTAGTTTTGGAGTGATCCTTCGCTGACACAGGTATTTGAGAGAAGCCAGAATAACCATCTAGAAAGCAAAAAATGTGTGTGTTAGGATAGCCTTTCTAGCATTTTATCAATAAAAGGTAAAGGGTAATGATCTTTCTTAGTAGCTTTATTTAACTTACGGAAATCAATTACCATCCTATAACCTG
Source organism: Aegilops speltoides (assembly GCA_021437245.1). Classification (NCBI taxonomy): domain Eukaryota; kingdom Viridiplantae; phylum Streptophyta; class Magnoliopsida; order Poales; family Poaceae; genus Aegilops; species Aegilops speltoides. Next base: position 476,256,581 of record CM038145.1, on the reverse strand, counting down.
TAATAATTCTTTGCGGGATCAATTCATCTTTATCATTAGGAACAATGGTAATACCTCCCTTTTTAGGGACACAATGGACGGGGCTTACCCATTCACTATCAGCAATGGGATAAATAATACCTTCCTCAAGGAGCTTTAGAATCTCCTTTCTTACCACTTCCTTCATTTTGGGATTTAATCTTCTTTGAGGATCTCTAACTGGCTTGGCATCTTTCTCTACTGAAATTTTGTGTTGACATAATGTGGGACTAATGCCCTTAAGATCATCCAGAGTATATCCAATAGCAGCTCGATGCTTCTTCAGAGTTTTCAATAATCTTTCTTCTTCTTTCTCTGGAAGGTTAGCACTAATAATAACATGATATATTTCTTTTTAATCAATATAAGCATACTTAAGATTATCAGGTAATGGTTTGAGTTCAAATACGGGATCACCCTTGGGTGGAGGGGGATCCCCAAGAATTTCAACGGGAAGGTTATGTTTCAGCATAGGTTCCTGTTTAAGGAACACCTCATCTATTTCTTCCCTTTCCTTCATAAACATATCGTTTTCATGGTCTAGCAAATATTGTTCTAACGGGTCAGTTGGAGGAACAACAATGGAAGCAAGACCAATAATTTCATCCTTACTAGACGGTTCCCTTTCACGAGGTTGTCTACTAAACTTGGCAAAATTAAACTCAGGAGACATACCATCTATGCCAATAGTGACAATATTCCTTTCACAATTAATCTTATCACTAGTTGTATTCAAGAAGGGTCTACCAAGAATAATGGGACAAAAATCAGATTGTGCGGAAGCAAGAACAAGAAAATCGGCAGGGTATTTAACCTTCCCACACAAAACTTCAACATCTCTAACAATCCCAATAGGTTTGATGGTATGCCTATTAGCAAGCTTAATAGTGACATCAATGTCTTCTAATTCAACGGGTGCAATATCGTGCATAATTTCTTTATAAAGATCATAAGGTATTGCACTAGCACTAGCACCCATATCACATAAGCCATGATAACAATGATCTCCTATTTTAACAGAGATAACAGGCATGCCTACAACAGGACTACGTATCTTAGTATCAGGTCTAGCAATATTAGTAGTCTCACCCAAGAAAGAAATAACATGCCCGTATAAATCCTCATCCAAGAGATCCTTAACCATAGCAATACTAGGTTCAACATTAATTTGCTCAGGAGGTGTATAGGTCCTAGTATTACTCTTACGAACAAGAGTCGAAGCTTTAGCGTGATCTTTTATCCTAACAGGCAAAGGAGGCTTTTCAACATAAGCAGTAGGAACAATAGGATCACTATATGTGATAGTCTTCTCTTCGACTGTAATAGGCGCAACTACTTTCACTTCAACAGGAGGATTATATTTAAACCACTTCTCTTTAGGGAGATCAATGTGAGTAGCAAAAGACTCACAAAAAGTAGCTACTATCTCCGAGTCAAGTCCATACTTAGAGCTAAATCCACGGAAAGCATCAGTATCCATAAAAGACTTAACACAATCAAACTTAGGTGTTATACCTGACTCCATACCATCGTCGGAACCCCAATCTTCAGAGTTGTGTTTAATTATTTCCAATAAGTCCCATTTGAAATCAATATTCTTCAGCATATAAGAACCAGCACAGGAAGTGTCGAGCAGGTTGCGATTATCGAGAGAAAGCCGAGCATAAAAATTCTGAATAATCATGTCCCGAGCGAGCTCATGATTGGGGCATGAATATAACATTGACTTAAGCCTCCCCCAAGCTTGAGCGATGCTTTCTCCTTCGCGAGGCTAGAAATTATATATGTAATTACGATCACGATGAACAAGATGCATAGGATAGAACTTCTGGTGAAATTCCAACTTCAATCGCTTATAATTCTAAGTTCTCGTATCATCACATATCCTATACCATTTCATTGCATCTCCCTTCAAATATAAAGGGAAGACCTTCCTTTTGACAACATCATCGGGAATACCTGCAAGCTTAAATAATCCACAAACTTCATCCACAAAGATAAGGTGTAAATCGGGATGCAATGTTCCGTCTCCTACAAAAGGATTAGCTAACAGTTTTTCTATCATACCCGAAGGAATCTCAAAGTGAATATTTTCATAAAGTTCAGTAGGTTGAGGAGAATCTCTTTGCTCTTATGGCTGGGGTGAAGATACCCCAAACAAGCCCCTCAAAGGATTAGTTTCCATAGTGACAAATAACAGAAAATTTCAGCACACTATATAAATGTTTCTTTACCAAGTTCCACTCACCAAAAGCGCTACACTCCCCGGCAACGGTGCCAGAAAAGAGTCTTGATGACCCACAAGTGTAGGGGATCTATCATAGTGCTTTCGATAAGTAAGAGTGTCGAACCCAACGAGGACCAGAAGGAAATGATAAGCGGTTTTCAGTAAGGTTTTCTCTGCAAGCACTGAAATTGTAGGTAATAGATAGTTTTGTGATAAGATAAATAGTAACAAGCAAAAAGTAAATAAAGTAAATAAAGTGCAGCAAGGTGGCCCAATCCTTTATGTAGCAAAGGATAAGCCTGGACAAATTCTAATAATGAAGAAGGAGCTCCCGAGGACACATTGGGAATTATCGTCAAGCTAGTTTTCATCACGTTCATAAGATTCGTGTTCGGTACTTTGATAATTTGATATGTGGGTGGACCGGTACTTGGGTACTGCCCTAACTTGGACAAGCATCCCACTTATGATTAACCCCTATTGCAAGCATCCGCAACTACAAAAAGGAGTATTAAGGTAAACCTAACCACAGCATTAAACATATGGGTCCATATCAACCCCTAACGAAGCAACGCATAAACTAGGGTTTAAGCTTCTGTCACTCTAGCAACCCATCATCTACTTATTACTTCCCCATGCCTTCCTCTAGGCCCAAATAATGGTGAAGTGTCATGTAGTCGACGTTCACATAACACCACTAGAGGAAAAGACAACATACATCTCATCAAAATATCGAACGAATACCGAAGTCACATGACTACTAATAGCAAGACTTCACACATGTCCTCAGGAACAAACGTAACTACTCACAAAGCATATTCATGTTCATAATCAGAGGAGTAATAATATGCATAAAGGATCTGAACATATGATCTTCCACCAAGTAAACCAATTAGCATCAACTACAAGGAGTAATCAACACTACTAGCAACCCACTGGTACCAATTTGTGGTTTTGATACAAGATTGGATACAAGAGATGAACTAGGGTTTTGAGAGGAGATGGTGCTGGTGAAGATGTTGATGGAGATTGACCCCCTCCCGATGCGAGGATCATTGCTGATGATTTCCCCCTCCCGGAGGGAAGTGTCCCCGGCAGAATAGCTCCGCCAGAGCCCTAGATTGATTCCGCCAAGGTTCCGCCTCGTGGCGGCGGAGTTTCATCCCGTAAGCTTGACCTTGATTTTTTCCAGGGGAAAAGTGATGATATAGCAGAAGATGGACGTCGGAGGCCCCCCGGGGGCCCAGGAGATAGGGGGCGCGCCCTATAGGGGTGCGCAGCCCCCTATCTCCTGGACAGGGTGTGGGCCCCCTGGCCTATTTCTTTCGGTCATAAATTCTTATTAAATCCAAAAAGTTGTTTCGTGGAGTTTCAGGGGTTTTGGAGTTGTGCAGAATAGGTTTCCAACGTTTGCTCCTTTTCGGCCGAATTCCAGTGCGGCATTCCCCTCTTCATGGTAAACCTTGTAAAATAAGAGAGAATAGCCATAAGTATTGATATATAATGTGTAATAACAGCCCATAATGCAATAAATATTGATATAAAAGCATGATGCAAAATGGACGTATCACCTTGCAATAATTTCAGTTTCAGTTGGACAGAACCAGGAGAGAAGCGACGGTAGGAAAGGCAAGGCAAATGCTAACTTGATATTGCAATTATTGTGAATCAATAGTACATTACAGTGAATAGTGTGACTGAATTTAAATTTCATATTGTAATATGTTTTAAGAGTGGAGTTGAGTGAATAGTTTGACTGAATGCAAAATTCAGGGTTGTATACTGATGCAAATTGTGATTGCTAAAAAATATTGGATGTGAATCACTTAAGTTACGTGTACTGTGATCTGAGATTGTTAGTTTGAGAGTATCGCTTTCAAAGTCACAATGCTTGTTTTGCTTATTGAATATACAATGAATATAAAAAGTGACACTTCAACCTGTAGATGCATTGAACAAAAGAGATGCCAAACCGGACAGCATATCTCTCGAAGGAATGGCAAGAGATTGAGCATTTTAGTTGTTACTTGTACATGAGCATAATTGGACTGAACCAAGTTGCAAAATGTTGCCTAGAACTGAATTTGCACCGAACTCAATGACAATTGCTGCCCATAACTGAATTTGCCCAAAACAACAGCACTTCACCACGACCCAGTGAAAACATCATCTGTAATTGGCCTCTAAAAATCAAATAAAAAGGTAAGATTACCATATAAGCAAGATTTTGCCTTTCTGCCCACTATAGCTAAGCCAAAATGCCCAAGTTATACAAAATAGATTTTCAATGGCAGTTTCTCTCATGACAAAAGGACAATTTGATCAAGTTCAAAGCAATCTAATGACAGAAAATCGATTAATTTCAATGAGTCCTTCACGACGAAGACTGCAACAGAAGGACAAAATATAGAGACCTACAAACAAGATCAAAGAGCAGGTAGCTCGTCACCTCCAGTATTGATTCCCTCACGAAGGCTGCCTTTTCTGTTGGTCTGGCACCGTTTGTACATCAAATTTCAACTATAAATTTCTTTCATGACAAAAGGAAAAGCTTGAACAAGTTAAAAGTAATGTGATGATTGATCTAATTGTATGAGACATACGCACAAAATCGAAGAGGAGAATACCTCGTCCCGACGGTGATCATTTTCTTCAGAGAAGGGGAGGCTGCTTTTCGTCGTGCGCGCCCTTTTTATTCGTTCTTGTGCCTTTTCCGTCTACCATCATGTTGGACTGGGCTGCATCATCCTGTGGGCTGATTCGGCTGGCTCGGTTCCGCTGTTGGCTGTACATCACGACGCGCGCTGTGGGATGCTGGATGGACGGTGCTGGGCGATCTACATCCCTCGTCAGTAGTTTCTCTTAGGTTAGAGGATCTCGTTCCTATCTTGATCTACAATACCGCTTCGGGTGGGGTCCGTCCCAGGAGTGACGGTTGGTTCCCATCTCGGGCAATTTCCATGGCGATCTACGGTTCCCGCACCGCCACCGCCCAAGTCCACCGTCGGAACCAGCCGCCACCTCCCCTAGTCACCGTTCCCCTGCCGCCCCCACCATAAGCCTTTTCCGCGACTAGGGCGCGAGATCGTACACCACCTGAAACCCTAGCTAGCTTTGGATCGGTTTCGGCATTCAAAATGGAGAACATCGAGGGACTGCTGCGGGGGCTGAGATTGTCGGAGAAGGAGAAGTAAGGCATCAAGATTGGCTGGTCTGGATCTGACAAGGCAGGCGTAGTGGAACCACAAGCGTTGGCCAAGTTGTTCTCAGAGAAGTCGGTCTTTGTCGAGGCCATGGCAGAAACGCTGGGGCGCGTATGGTGCCCGATCAGAGGTGTCGATTGCAAGGAGGTCGGTGAGAACACGTTACTTTTACCTTTGGCCAGGAATCAGGAAAGAGAATGGCGTTGGATAACGGACCATGGTAGTTTGGGAACGATCTGCTAGTCACAGAAGATTTCGTGCCAAGGAAGCGGATCGAAGACTACTCTTTTGATACTATTCTAGTATGGGTGAGAGTGCTCCGGTTGCCGCTTGGTTTGGTGAACAGAGATGTAGGAGAAACCATTGGAGCTGTGATTGGGGAGGTAATGGAGGTGGATGCAAGGCCAGATGGGAAAGCAGTGGGCAAATATCTGAGAATAAAGGCCAGGAGGAATATTAAGAACCCACTAATGAGAGGTTTCAGTCTAGATGATGAGGAGGACGATGGAAAGATGATCACATAGGGGCCTGAAATGCAAATTGAGGTGGAGGACATGAATTGGTGCCCGTTCGAGTACGAATTCCTTCCCGAGTTCTGCTAAATTTGTGGGGTGCTAGGTCACTGTGATAGAGTATGTGCTATCAAAATGAAAAGAGGAGAGAAAAAATAGTTTGGACCATGGCTACGGGCTTACATGGATAAACAGAGAGGTGGTGATGGTAAGAACAGATTGGTGGAAGGGCGCTCGTTCTCAGGTGGATGCGGTTCAGGAGGAAGAGGTCAAAACACATGGAAGGGTAGGTCATCCTCGGGAAGTGATGGACCATCATGGCGAAAAGAGAACAAAAACTGGGCAGACATTGTTGAGGATGAGAAGGGTCAGGAGGTCACCAGCCCGTTAAAGCATAAGGACAGTAAGAGAACCGGAAGCAAACTGAGGAAGCTTGTATTTCCACCTGAGGGGAACACTAAGGCAGAGGTAGATGAAAGGCCACATGTTGGAACTGTGAATGGGGCGGTACCTGCCCCTGGAGGTGTCCAGAACGACCCAATGCATGCGCAAGCTCGACCATAACTCTTGACATCTATTGGCACGGGATCCGATGGCACACCAACAGAGGTGGTCCTTGTTGGTGGTGCAGCTCTTGTAGCTGAGGAAGCTACCGAGGGGGGCACGGTCCCCCAGGCCATGCAAAATGCTCCCTTGCAAATGCACGTGAACGGGATGAAGGAGGCTCCCTTAGGCCAGTTGAAGTTGTCAAACGACAGCTAGAAGCAGGGGAAGAATATAGGCACTTTCAAGAGACTGAAAGGGAAAGACAAGAAAGGAAGGGATAGTATGGGCAGCACATCATAGGCTGAGCCAATTGCGGGGGGTAAGAGAGGCTTTGAGGATGTGGAAATGGCTGGAGAAGGGGTACAAAAAAAGGTGTGTGTTGAGCGGAAGGAGGGACAGTCGACGGGTGAGGTTTCAGAAAACACGGGGCTGCCGGGACAGCCCTGCACCTCCCAATGAAGATCATGGCCTGGAACAGCCGGGCTATGGGGAACGGGCCGACAGTTCATGGTCTTCTGGATATCCAAAAGAAGGAGGTCCCCGACATTCTCTTCTTGTCTGAGACCAAGCTCATCGAGAAGAGATTAGAAAATTTCAGAATAAAACTTGTTTTGATGCATATGGTGGCGAGGGGTTGTGATGGAAAGAGCGGTGGTATTGCTCTCTTCTGGAGGCGCGGGATAGACCTGAGTCTCGCATGGAAGGGAAGGATGCACATTGATGCTATTGTAACTGAGGAGGATGGTTTCAAATGGAGACCGACAGGGATCTATGGAGACCCAAAGAACAAATCGAAAACCTGGCGCCTGCTGCGGATCCTCCATAATCAAGTAAAGCTTTCGTGGTTGTGAACCGGAGACTTCAATGAGATTATGTTTAATTATGAAAAAGAGGGAGGTGTACCCCGTAGTCACTCATGTATGCAGCAATTTCGTGATGCTTTAGCTTTTTGTGACCTAAAAGACCTCGGTTTTGATGGGGACGTTTTCACTTGGAGAAATAACAATTATCGTGTTGAGGGTTACATATGTGAGCGGCTTGATCGAGCTGTGGCTACACCTGAGTGGCATGCACAGTTCCCGGGTTATAAAGTGGTGAATGGCGACCCACGTAAGTCTGATCATAGGCTGATCATTCTGGACCTCGACGGGGGAAGACCGGGTCAACGACAGAAGAACTTTAACGTCTTCAAACAATTTTAAGCACGCTGGCTCTTGGAGGAGGAGTGCGATATCCGTGTCTACATTGCTTGGGACCTGGCCAAGGCATCTGGTAATGGTACGGTCCAAAACTGTCTGAAATTGGTCATGTCCGATATTTGCGATTGGAGCAGGAACATTTTGGGAGACCTGGCGAAACGGATAAAGAATATCAAGGGCGAGCTTGAAGCATGCAGAAGAAGAGAGCTCTCCCAAGCTTCGGTGCACCAGGAACAAATATTATGGTTTAAAGTTGAGAAGTTGGAGGAACAACACGACTTGATGTACAAACAGAGAGCTCATGTGGATGGGATGACCAATGGGGACCGAAACACAAAATTCTTTCAAGCTTATGCAAGTGAACAGAAAAGAGTAAACACAATCTCAAAGTTGAAGAAGGATAATGGTGAAGTGGTAGAAGGAGAAGAGGGCTTAAAGGCCCTGGTTACTGACTATTTCTCATCCCTTTTTACCCTTGTGACAGGTCCCCCGGCCGGTGATTTTCTCAATAATATTACCCCGAAGGTCACGGTGCAAATGAATTCGTTCCTCATGGCTGAGTTCACGGCCGAGGAGGTGAAGAAGGCTTTGGATATCATTGGTGACTTGAAAGCGCCTAGTGCAGATGGCATGCGGGCGATCTTCTACAAGAAATATTGGCAGCTAGTTGGTGACAGCATGGTGCAGGAGATTTTACACGTGTTGTAGGGCGGCAGTGTTCCTGAGGGATGGAACGATACCCTTGTGGTACTTATCCCAAAGGTGAAGAATCCAGAACGGCTAAAAGATCTATGCCCTATTAGACTTTGCAACATTGTGTACAAGCTTGTGTCGAAGGTCATCACCGACAGGCTCAAATGCATATTGGGGGAGATCATTTCTGATAACCAGAGCGCATTCGTCCAGGGTAGGCTTATCTCAGACAACACGCTGCTGGCCTACGAGATGTCACATTTTCTGAAGCGAAAGAGAACGGGAGCTTATGGTTTTGTGGCTCCGAAGCTGGACATGAGCAAAGCTTACGACCGGGTCGACTGGAGTTTTCTGGAGAGAATCATGAACCGGCTAGGCTTTTGCGAGGGATTCGTACAACTAATATCAAAGTGCATCAGATCTGTCTCGTACAAATTCAAGATAAACTCGACATACACTGACCCCATTGTCCCGGGCAAAGGGCTCCGGCAAGGAGACCCCATCTCCCCCTATCTCTTCCTCATATGTGCGGAGGGCTTCTCGGCGTTGCTCCAACAGGCCGAGAGGGCTGGTAGGTTGAAAGGCATCCAGGTGGCACCAGCGGCTCCGACTGTGTCACACTTACTGTTTGCCGACGATTCTCTACTCCTCTTCAAGGCCACTGAGGATGGGTTGTCGAAGATAAACCGAATCCTCCAGGTCTATGAGACTGGGTCGGGTCAAATGGTTAACCGGGAGAAGTCTTCCATCATGTTTAGCCGGAATACAAAAGCCATAGTCAAGGGTGCGGTGTTGAATATTTTGGTTCTGCAGCAAGAAACAACGAGCGACAAGTATCTGGGTCTCACGCTATATGTTGGCCGCTCAGTTAAGCAATGTTTCGAATACATCAAGGACTGTCTGTTGGCGAGGATCCAGGGGTGGCTGGAACAATTCCTCTCAATGCAAGGCAAGGAAATCCTTGTGAAAGTAGTGGCCCAAGCAATCTCGACGTATGCTATGGGCTGTTTTGATCTGACCAAGGGACTCTGCGAAGTACTGAGCAACATGATTAGCAAGTACTCGTGGTCGCAGCAAAAAGGTGAGAGGAAGATGCACTGGGTGAGTTGGGAAAAGATAAAACTACCCAAGGAGGACGAAGGGCTGGGATTCAAAGACCTATACTCTTTCAACCTGGCGATGCTCTCAAGGCAGGTATGGCATCTTCTCCAGGCCCCGGACTCCCCGTGTGCTACAGTTCTGCAAGCAAAATACTACCCTGACGAAAACATCATTTCTGTTGTCCCAACAACGGGTATGAGCTATACTTGGCGCAGTATCCTCAAGGGGCTGGAGATCATAAAAGAAGGGTATATCTAGAGAGTGGGGTCGGGGGAGAACATAAGGATTTGGGACGACCCGTGACTCCCGCGCGATCTGTCGATATATCCAAGCATCGGGAAAGGGCAAAATATACTCACCAAGGTATGCGAGTTGATTGACCCGTCGCTGAATTCCTGGGATGAGGCGCTTGTGCGACAGACTTTCAACCAAGAGGATGCAGAATCTATCCTATGCATAGCAGTTTTTGAACAACAGGAAGATTTCATTGCTTGGCACTTTGATGCGAAGGGCCTTTTCTCTGTCAAATCAGCCTCTAGAGTGCATGTAAGAATGGTTAATGAGGAGACCCAGGTGCAGCAGGGTGAAGGATCATCAAACCCAGGTTGGCGCAATGCTGTATGGAAAGTCGTCTGGAAAATCAATTGCCCGGGAAAGGTCCACCACTTCCTTTGGCGTTTTGGGCATAACAGCCACCCCCTCCATATGAACATCGCGAAGTGAGGAATTGAACTAGATACACGTTGTGTGGTTTGTGGGCGGCAGTTTGAAGACGGAGGCCATTTTTTCTTCAGATGTAAATGGGTCAAGCAGGTTTGGAGGGCGGCTGGCCTTGACAATGTCAGACAGGAACTAATGGGAGCTTCTTCACCCTTAGAAGTACCCGAGAAGGTTTTTGCCTTGCCAAACATGACGAAGCTCGGAGTTATCTGCCTGTTGTGGAAATGGTGGAGTGAACGTAATAGCATTAGATACGGTGAATGGAGGACCCCTGCGGATATGTTTGCCGGCCAGATGATGATCATTACTGTGGAATGGAATGAGTTCCATGCGAGTCCACCAAAGGCACCGTCACTTGACCACGGTAGATGGAAGCCGCCACCTCAGGACTGGATTATGATCAACCTGGATGCCTCTTTTCTTGCTACAAACAGACGGGGAGGTTGGGATGCATCGCCAAGGACACGCTTGGGGATGTCTTGTTTGCTGCAGCGGGACCCCTCGCTAACCTCTCTACGGCCACACATGCTGAAGCTTTGGCCCTCATGAAAGCCATCAACTTGGCAGAAAGTTTTGGTATGGGGCGTGTAATCTTCATGATAGATTGTCTCCCTCTGAAGCAAGCGATGGAAGCCAATTTGTCTGATTGAAGCCAACTCGGTTGCCTCTTCCGCGAGTCCAAGTATCTGTTACAGATGGATTTCATAGAGTGTAAGATCTTGTTTGAGCGTCGCTCGTGTAATAAGCCAGCCCATCAGTTGGCTGGCCGTGGTGTAAGGATAGGCATTGGTAGTGATCAGGTGTGACTCACGAACCTCCCCCCTAATGTAATGGGTGTTGTGGCCGACGATTTAGTCGAGCCCACTAGCTAACAGAATGCAAGGTGTTCTAGTTTAAAAAAAAGAGGATCTCGTTCTAGGAACCTCCGGGGCTTCCCAGCGGTGGGCCGCAGCTAGGGCGGGGCCCTGGTAACAACAATGCAGGCATTTACAGCAGACGGCGGCACGCGTGGCTGGCGTCTGCATGTTCCATGCCGTCCGTAGCTGCGACGGTGTCTGTTTCGACGGCATTGTGGACTGAGGCAGGCTGAACGACCGCGGAGGCGCCGGTGGTGTCAGACCTTGAATGACTCGCATCTATACTGGGTACTTGGGCCGTGTTAGTCGACTTGTGTTGTGCCGTATTGAGCTTTGCATGCGGGCACATGTATCTACTGGTGTGTCAGGGCTGTGCGTGCATAGGGACACAGAAGTGATCAGTGGTGCTTGGAGTAGTACGGCTCACCCTTGGGCCGTGTGTGGCAGTGTATATATTGCAAGGTATGGTAATGGGTTATCCTACGTGATTCACTTGCTTACATTGTTTAATTATACTATGATTATTTTTTTAGATAAAAGGCCGAAGCCCGGCTTTATAAATAAAGCCATCAGGTAGAGTTAAACAAACAAGACGGACAACATAGTGGTCACTTAGAGTAGCACTCAACATGAAAGGGCAGAAGAGGTAGCGTACATGGCTCCCAGGCAAGTACACGGCACGCAGGCCGGAGGGACTAAAGACACCAAACATAGGGCCAGCAACACCTAGCTGCCGTCACGGGGTGCAGATAGCGAGATAGCAAAAGCCCGGATCTTGGAAATCATCATATCAAGCGCATCCCTATTCGCCTCCTTAATCAATAATCTCCACTGCTGCAGGAACACGCCAGTTTTAAATAAGCAATCAGTATGTTTAGCAGGGAAAACATGCTCAATAGTAAATTTGTTTCTAGTCGTCCATAGAGACCAGCACATCACAACAAAGCACACCCAGAAAATTCTCCTCTGGGCCCCAACCAGATTCTTAGCTAGGAGACGAAGCTCAGAGAAGGAAGACGGTCTCCAAGAAACATGAAACCAGGATCTGATACGACACCAAAATAACTTAGCCAGAACACAAGAGAAGAAAGCATGCATAGTGTCTTCTCTCAGCCCACAAAGGGCACAACAATCAGACCCAGGCCCATTGCGCTTGCGAATCTGATCACCAGTCGGGAGCCTCCCGCGAGAAGCTTGCCAGAGAAAGATCTTGATCTTAGGCAGAATGCGAGTCCTCCAGATCCACTGAAATTTGGAAGTAGTAGAACCCGAGATAAGTTTGCCGTAAAGCGATTTCACCGAAAAGCGTCCAGAAGACGAATGAGGCCACACCACCGAGTCCTCCTCCTCCGAGAGCACCGGGAAAAAGGCAGCAAGACGTTGCCAGTCACCCCACTCTTCAGGGGAAAGAGTACGATGAAGATGCAGATCCCAATTATTGGAAGAGAGCTCAAAGATTGAGATCTCAGTGTCAGGACAGTAGGAAAAAAGAATAGGAAAAGCAGCAGCCAACGTGGTCGAGCCACACCATCAATCGAGCCAAAATCTAGTGGATCTACCATTGTGGACGACAAACTTGACGAGGCCTTGGAAAATAAGCCTCAGCTTAACAAGGTCTGTCCAGAACTGGGATGCTCCCAAGGCAGGAGCAAACATAGGGCTAGAAGTAGGGAAGTACTTAGCTTTGAGAATTTGGAGCCAAAGAGGTCATGTCGATGAAAGCCTAGAGATCACATTATGATTAAGCTCTGAATTTAAGCGGCTCATGTCAATGTTTATCCTAGAGATCACATTGCGCTTCCACGATCGTTCAAAGCGAAGCAGGCCGATGAAAGTTGTCTGTAAGTCACTTGCGTGAAAGTAAGGCTGGTTGTAATGGGGAGTATCATATACTAGTATCATGCATATGATACTAGTGTATGATACTACCTCCCTAATGTGTAGTATCATATATTAGTATCATGTAGTACTTTACTTATTGCCATGCATGACACAAAGTAACATAATATTTATTATGATACGGTATCATGATATGATACTCCACCCTCTCTTTCTTCATTTAATGCTATCACACATCATCAAAATTGCCTAGTTGGCATGCATGATACTAGCTATGATACTACCATTATGACCAACCTAATAGATCTGCAACGACTAGTAAGATCACTTGGTGATGAATTCCCGAAGTCCTTCTGGTTCGAGTATTTAGCCAAAAAAACTATTACTACTTTACAGGTATATGTCACACGGAATTACCACTTTTGATTGATAGCCAAAAACTATCACTTTTGCTCTAATTTTTGCAAATACCTACCACTTCGCGTTAGTCACTGAGGGCATAAACTATGGTAGCATATGAATACATATGCCTCATGAAAAAAAGTAGCTTAAGGCATCTACATTAATATTTTTCTCCTCAATGCAAGCTAGCATTAGTGGGCCTCATCAAGGAATAGAAAATAGAGACTCCACTACACATGCATCGATGCATCTCTACTCTTCACATCAACTTTTTCAGATTTTTGCATCAGACCACACTTATTTTCCCAAGCATCCACCCTCTGCAAAGGATCACGGTACACCATTCAAACATATTTCTCCTCACATTAAATCCTACATGGCCTGCCGGGCATCACCCTGGATCTATGCATTAGCCATGGCCTTATTGGTCCATATTAAATCCCATTATGGCAGGGGTGGCCCACTTGTAAGCAATCATGTGGCATGATAGTCAATTATTTTAGATTGACCGGCAAGTTACGTCTTATGACATGTAGGACCCAGATGTCACTCTAAATAAATAAATAAATAATCCTTTTCACGGTCACCATCGCCTTCTATGGGTTACGTGGCCGCCGGAAGCCCCTCGACGTGCCACCCAGCCCAATCGCTCAGTCTCACTCTCGTGGACCTCTTGGTGGAGGGAAATGCCCCGGGACACCTCCCAGCCTCGCCTGGGTGCTGCATACTCGCGCCTTGCCCTGCGTTGCCTTCCTCCAAGCCACCATGTGGGAAGGGATGTAGGAATGGCCCCCCTGGTCACCTCAGCAGCCTGCCAGAGCCCACGTGTTGGGCCATGCAGTGCGCTAGCATCAGCAAGATCTCATTTTCCCTCAAGATCTTGTCGATTCCCTAGTCCTGGATATCAAGGAAGTGCGCAACCCCGATTTTACCGAATCACCAACGACGGTCGTTGTTTGCGCGACCAGTGACCTCCCCGTGATCCATGGGCATGTCAGTGAAAATTTTCTAGCCTTGTTCGTCGTCCTCGTGAAAGGAACTAATGTAGGAACCTCTACATCATTAGCTCCCATTTCGTCTTCCCAGAGTTTGATCTGCCAATGTCGTGCCCCGACCCCCCTCTTTTCGTGAGGTTCTACCTCATACATATGTTCCCTGAGCTCCCTGAGGTGCCGCTGGACTCTTCCTTGTTGTCCCCTTCAATTCGCGTGTCCTCAAACATGCCTCGACACCCGCTATCGCTACGGGAACTCCTCATCGATGAACAAGGAGTAAAGAAAGGGTTTATGGGTTGCCTTTATATTTTACCAGCTGGGCCATTGTAACAGGATCTACTCGGGCTGGATTTTTCACGTATCGTGTAAATGGCCGGGATTTTAAGCCCGGCGAGCTAATACGGGTCTGCTAGAGATGCTCTTACCGGATCTAGCACGTTTCAGGGTTCGTACCTAGTAAATCCCCAACCCTCCTTTGTCTCTCTCTCTCTCTCTCTCTCACTACAAGAAATATGTCAAGTTGTGACCTTCTCTCAGTGACCCCAGCTGAATTGGTCGTAAATCCACGGCCATTTCGCTTGGAAGGGCTCAAACTCTAAAATTGCCTTACACCAAATGGTCATAAAGCAGACAAGAGTGGTTCACGACCTTATTTCTACCTGATTACGACCAATATAAATGGTCATGAGGTTGTGAAGGTGGATGCATTGGTACTTAAGGTGTCGCTCAAGGTGGGCTTGGGCCTCGGTGGAATGAGGCCACCTCCTTTTAAAAAAAATCTATGTGCCATGTAGGCCTTCGTCCATCCAGGAAGAAATGTGGGATGCCCTCATATTACTAAAAAAACATATATTCGGCCCAACAAAAATGGGAAAATAAAAATATCAACAATGTTAATCATGTATTTAAATTTTCTAACCAATATCAACAATGTTTTATATGTATACAAAAATGTACAATGTGTAAAAAAACATATAGACATCAAAACGTATGTATAAAAAGATGTTTTTTGTTGATAATATATGAAAAATATGTTAATCATGTATTTCAAAAAGTTAAACATATATAAAAAATATGTACAATGGGTCTTAAAAAATGTAGACATGTGTTCAAAATATTAGACATCAAAATATTTATTAAAAATGTTAATGATGTAACTAAAACTGTTTAATATCTATAAAAAATGATTCTAGTGTTGTTCATAAAATGTGGTATAATATTATTGAAAAATTGAGAAGTTTTTTTTACAACAAATATTTTTTAGGTTCTTCACAAAAAATTCATTTTGGGAACTCGAAAAATGGAAAATGAATATGCCAGAATTTGTCTTTTTCACGAGAGGTGGATCAAAAACTTTTTACACCCAACCATTTGGTTAATTGTACATTAAATATGGCCTAGTATTTCAGAAATTTGATTTGGTCCAATTTTACAACAATTATTTGGTAGGTTCTTCACAAAAAACCTCATTTTGGGCACTAAAAATGGAAAATAATTATTTCGGCCAAAGAAAATGAAAACTTCCTTAGGCAACATTGTTTGCCATTCCAATATGCACCCTTGTGCACAATAAGAGATCATTTTAACAAACAATGACATGAATGTGGCCATAAGGTTGATCATTTGGCTTGAAAAGCCATTGATCTCCACACGTGATAGCTCGTCTCTGAGATCACTTTTTTTAAATAATTTCTGTATTACAAGTTTATTATTTTTCCTGAGAACCTGGCCACATAAAATGACACAATGCAAAGGTTTCCCAGTTTTTTTATTTTATTTTTGAATTTTTATGCCCGTTTCAAAATGCGGTCAAAACGTCAGGCATGATCGTTGCTAGCTAGTGGTTGAATCTTGGAAAACTTTTGGTGTTTATCTGATTAAATAGATACTTTTGTACCAAAAATGTTTTTTGGGAAAAATAAATAGCAAACTATGAGGCAGATGCAGTTCAAATTTGACCGACTTCCTCCTGAATCAGCGGAAATTTGTCTTTTTCACGAGAGGAGGATAAAAGCTTTTGACGCCCAACCATTTGGTCAACTGTGCATTAAATATGTCCTAATATTTTAGAAAATTGATTTGGTACAATTTTGCAATAATTATTTGGTAGGTTCTTCACAAAAAAAACTCATTTTGGGCGCTCGAAAAATGGAAAATGATTTTTTTGTCCAAAGAAAATGAAAACTTCCTTAGGCAACATTGTTTTCAATTGCAATATGCACCCTTGTGCACAATATGGGATCATTTGAACAAACTATGCCATGATGTGGCCATAAGATTGATCATTTGGCTTGAAAGCGATTGATCTCCACACGTGATAACTCGTATTTGAGAGCACTTTTTGAAAATAATTCCGTATTACAAGTTTATTATTTTTCGTGGGACTTGGCCACATATAATGACACAATGCGAAGGTTTCCCAATTTTTTGATATTTTTTGAATTTTTCATGCTCGTTTCAAAATGCGGTCAAATCAGCGGGTATGACTGTTCCTAGCTAGTGGTTGAGTCTTGTAAAAAATTTTGGGTTTCTCTGATGAAATCGATACTTTTGTACCTAAAAATGATTTTGGGAAAAATAAATAGCAAACTATGAGGCAGCTGCAGTTCGAATTTGACCCGCTTCCTACTAAATCGACAGAAATATGTCTCTTTCACCAGAGGTGGATAAAAGCTTTTGACAACCAACCATTTGGTTAATTGTTAATTAAATATGTCCTAATATTTTAGAAAAGTGTTTGGGTCCAATTTTGCAACTATTATTTGGTAGGTGCTTCACAAAAAAACCTCATTTTGGGCACTCGGAAAATGAAAAATGAAATTTTCGTCCAAAGAAAATGAAAACTTCCTCAGTAAACATTGTTTGCTATTCCAAGATGCCCCTTGTGCATAATATAAGATCATTTGAACAAACTATGCCATGAATGTGGCCATAAGACTGATCATTTGGCGTGACAGCCATTGATCTCCACACATGATAGCTCGTTTCTGAGAACACTTTTTTAACAAAATTATTGTAATAAAAGTTTATTATTTTTACTATTACTTGGTCACATATAATGACACAATGCGAAGGTTTTGCAATTTTTTGATATTTTTTGAATTTTCTATGCCCATTTCAAAATGCGGCCAAAACGGCGGGTATGACCGTTCGTAGCTAGGGCTTGATTTTTGCAAATGTTTTGGATTATCTATGAAGAAATAGATACTTTTGTACCTATAAATGATTTAAAAAAAAAAGAGCAAACTATGAGGGAGCTGCAGTTCAAATTTGACCCGCTTCCAACTGAATCGGCAGAATTTTTTCTTTTTCATGAGAGGTGGATAAAATCTTTTGACACCCAACCATTTGGTCAATTGTATATTAAATATGGACTAGTATTTTAAAAAATTGATGGAGTCCAATTTTTCAACAAATATTTGGTAGTTTCTTCACAAAAAACACATTTTTTCCACTCAGAAAATGAATAAAAATAGATAGAAAGATCAGAAATGCATACAAATTGGCCCTTATCCATAAAATGTGGTCTAACTCAAGTGAAAATTTGTGTGGTGTCCTTTTGCAAAATATTTTTGATAGCTACTTCACAAAATCCCTCTATTCTAAATCAGAATTTTTTGAACCAATCAGAACACTTCCCACAGATCACCCTACTGTAGAAGATCTGAACCGTCCATACCCGGTGGATCCAACGTCTCTCACTCACCCCACTATTGCCCAACTGAAACCCTAGAAACAGCCACCTCTCTCTCCCCCTCTCCCCCAGAACACACTTGTCACCGTATCTCTCTCCTCTCATCCCGATCCAGATCGACCATGACCTCCTTCCCCATCCCGCCGCCAACACTCCTTCCCCATCCCACCGCCGCCTCTCTCTTGCACCCACCCCTCATCTCTCACATCACCGCCGCCACCCAACCCTGGTCTCTCACATCTCCGATGGAAGGCGACGACGACCCCATGGACTTCACCTGGACCGTGGGCTAGGAGGCGGCGCTGCCGGCTTGCAACCACGCCAGCCGCGACCAACTCGGTGCCACAGGAGGCCGAGGCCGAGTCCATGATCCTCGTCTCCGGGCCGCGCGTCGCCGTCTCCGGGCTCAGGCGGGCCGAATGTCGCGCAGGTGCTGCTCTCCTCCCCTCCCCGTCCATTCCCCTCGGTCGTCGCACCGTCGTCCGTCCGTCGTGTCTAGGTTTCTCGGCCACACCTGTGCGCATATTGTGGTTGCTTCCTAGGATTTGCTGGTCCTGCCGTGTATTCGCTGGTCCTGTCATCGATTTGCCTCCTACTCTGCTTGAGAATGGGCAGGCTTACCTTTCCAAGCTCATTTCACACACAATGACCAGTAGTCTATTGATCTAGCAAACATGAAATGCAGTCTGTTCCATCTAATGTCATGCTTCAGTTGCTCCCCTGTCGTGCTAATCTCACAGTTAGTATACTTCGAAGGTTACTGGACTGATATTTTGTTTGACAACTACTGCAACTGAAGTTTATGAAATTTCTTGCAGTACCATCTACTGAATGTCTTGGTGTTATTCTGAACCATTTGCATTTGTTGTATTTCATTACCAGTGTTCATACTTCATGCCCGGGAAGAAAGGAAGCGTCGGAGACCAGCCACCAATGGCGGTGCCACTGGAGTACCCAGCGGAAGCTCTGGCATCAGCACCAACGCACCCTCAACCTCCTCGCCCTTGAATTCGGGCTCTACGATCATGGATTCCCAAGTGTAAGCATTCTACTTGTGTATACACAAATGACAAATCTCTGCACTTCTTCTGTCTGGCTATAGTTGACACCAGTGTGGATAACAATAACATAACAGTATGAATGTGCTATGTAGGTTGCGAAATGCATCGAGATCGGTCTTCCAAAGATCATACTGCTGGACGCTCTTTCCCAGGTAGTATATGCATCATCAGTCCTATATAGCTGCGGCTCATGTACTCATTTTGTTCTAGGAAAGTGGGAGGGCAGGGCCCCTTGATTTTCTTTTGCTAATTCATATCACCTTTCTGGAACCAGACTAGACTAGAGTTCAGAAATTGATAAAACTGGATTCTCACATATAATGTTTTAATTGCAAGGATGGGAGGTGGATGCCCGCACGGATCTGGCATCTCCGACCTCGGCATCCATAAGGAGGAGCGGCGCAACCCCGCACCCGTCCACTGGTGGTGCTGATCCTGCTTGGACGGACATGCTGCCTCTTCCACGTCGGCGACATGACAACCATACTGAGCTCTCTGCTCCCTGCATCTTACAGTAGTTGGCCTGAGATTATAGTTGGGCTGGAAATGAACTTCTTCAGTTCAATTTGTAAGATATAATACCAGTCTAAATCAGTGGATCATGGGTGATATGAGACTCTAACTAATTCCTTAAGTTTGTTTCTTTAACCATATGTGTAAGTAAAATTCTAGTTCATTGCATTTTAACAATGCAAGCTGTACCATGAGTCATTCAACAATTACAGGATATTGTGACTTTCATCGGTACCTACTTGGACACACAAAATATGAGTAGATACAATTGACTTCTTGTTATATTATGTTGTCGGCTTCATCTGTTTTGATCTTTAGAATATTGCCTTCATACTATCTAATTTCTGCAGTTATTGAAGTTAAAATGCACGATGCTCGTGACTAACCAGAAAAGTTCTTTGAGTTCCATACCTTGAGTAAAACATTTCAATCTGTCATTGAGTTAGCTATATATATCCGTGATACCATTTCTGTACTGTGATAGTTTCTCATATTTTTGCATTATACTTGTATAATTATTCCTACTTGAAGTCATCAACTAAGACGTTGTAAAGATTCCTGCCATGTGCTTCTTCCTTATTTATGCTTTGCTACTAGATCATTTGCTTGAACTGAGTTGGTTGATGTATTTGTACTTATAATTATGCTTATATGTGAATGTTGCATCATGACTTTCATGCCCAACCAAATAAACATTTGTGCCTTGATCAATCTCTAAAAGTGTGGCGTTACCTTTCACTACTAGGGAAAAGCCTATACACAGAATCTTAGCAGCAGCGCGGTTCAAAATAGAGCGCTGCTGGTAAGTAGTTATAGTAGCGCTTTATGTAAACTCGCTGCTGCTAAATATTTAGCGAGAGCAGCTTTCGCCGAACGCGCTGCTACAAATATCGACCGCGGTGTTCCCCACCTCTAAGTAGCAGATGGCTGTCGCAGAAACAGCGCCATCGCTAATCGCATAGTAGTAGCGCGGTTCCTCGAGATCGCTGCTTTGGTAAGTTTCAAAATGCCGCCATTTTTGTCCCGATTAGCGATGGCGCCTTACTGAAAGCGTTGCTGCTACTTTTTAGCAGCAACGCTGTTTCTCACCAGCGCCATCGCTAACCCCAGCAACCCCCAAACCGTCCCTCCCTCCCCTTGCTTTTTTCCCTTCCCCTACCTCCCCTCTCCTCTCTTCCCTCCACCACATGCTCCCACTCTCACTTTTTCCCTTCCCCTACCTCCCCTCTCCTCTCTTCCCTCCACCACATGGTCCCACTCTCACTCTTCTTCTTCTCAATACTTCTCCCCATTACTCCCTCTCTTCTCTATCCACCTTCTCTCTCTTCATTACTCCTACATAACTACACCACCTCCATTAATGCATCTCCTTTCTCTTTTCCTTCCCCTCCACTAGTTGAAGTTGTCTCCTTCCAAATTAGGTAGCTAGGTAGATGTAGGATTTAGTTAAGTGACCTATTTGCCCCTAACTAGATCTATCTTTGTCAAGAAGAGCTTAATTTGTGCACTTTTGATCTCCCTACAACATCATCTTCGCCATCAAGATAGAGGTGATGAAACTTTCATGCTTTTGCAAAATGGAAATGTGTTTATGTGTGTGTGATATGTTTGTGGAAATTGTGTGTGTGGCATGAGTTGGCCTTGTAAATTGTGCTTTTGAGTTGCCTATGTTTTGCGAAATGTCGATTTATTTCCGTTTGCTAATTCCGGCAAACTCTAGATCCATATATGTCCTATTTTTAGGAAGGTCATGCCAAATTTTTTATGACTTTGATGCATGCATGCATTTTTACAATCAATTTTTTATTATTACCGTGTAGAGTTGGCGATGGTCGGTGGAACGATGGTGGACAGGTGGTTGCGGTCGGTGGTGCAAGACATGAAAGAAAATAACCGGACAGAGGTTTTATGTCCGTGTCGAAAATGCAAAGGAATAGTTTGGCTCGACCCCCATGACGATGGTCGTGTCTAAGCGCACCTGCTCATGACTGGTTTCATGGATGGCTATACTAGGTGGATAATTGAAGATGAGGATGACGATGTTGAGGATGCCGACGGGGCAGGAAATGATGACACGGGCAAGACGAAGAGATGATCGATAATGGCGGCGGGAAGAGGCGGACATGGCGGCGGAGAAGGGGCCGGACATGGCGGAGGAGAAGGGGCGGACATGGCGGCGGAGAGAACGACATGGACTCCACGCAGCAGAGTTAAATCGGTGCTAAGTTCAATTGTGCGGGACCCTCATGTTCAAGCATTGCTTCGCAAGGAGACAATCTCGAGAGAGCTGCTTCTAGAGAGGAGGCTAAGCTGGAGCAACTGGTGGTAGACTCGAACACTCCATTGTATGATGGTTGCAATCCTGAGGTGACCCGGTTGAGTTTCACGCTCCAACTCCTGAAGACGAAGGCTAAAAACAAATGGACCGACACTAGCCTCGATGAGCATCTCAAGTACCTAAAGGATGTTCTTCCCGCGGGTAATCTATGTCCTACTAGTGTTGATGAGGCCAAGAAGATCGTGTGCCCTCTTGATCTGCCACACGTTAGATACCATGCATGCATCAACGATTGCATAATTTATCGGAAGGAGCACGCGGAGAAAACAAGCTGTCCGGTGTGCAATGCTTCTCGATACAAGAAGGCCGGGAAGAAATGTCCCCAGAAAGTTGTATGGTACTTACCGATCACTCCCCGTCTCCAGAGGTATTTTGTAGATCCCAAGGAAGCAAAGCTAATGTGCTGGCACGCGGAGAGGAAGAAGCCCGACGATGGAGATGATCCGAAGCTGAGACACGTGAAGGATGGAAGCCAGTGGAGAGCGTTGAACAGCTTCTATCGGTATTTTGAATGTGATGCAAGGAACATCGTTCTCGGCGCGTGTACCGATGGCATGAATCCGTTTGGCAACCAGAACACCAACCATAGTACATGGCCCGTGTTTGTATGGATGTACAACCTCCCCCCTGGTTGTGCATGAAATCGAAGTACATTCACATGAGCATGCTTATTCAAGGGCCCAAACAACCAGGAAATAATATTAATTTGTATCTGGGGCTACTTCAAGAGGAGTTAGACACGTTATGGAAAACACCGCCAAGACATGGGACGCCAAACAAAGGTGAGTATTTCAACATGAGAGCGCGCTGATCACGATAAAGGCAGGACTATCTCGATTACGGATATGTGGCAGGCGGTGTGCCATGGATATTGCGGATGCACGCGGTGCATGGATGATACAACGTCTCAGCAGCTAACGCCAAGGAAAGATGGCGGTGCAGGAAAATCGTGTACATGGGGCATCAAGATGGCTTGAACAGACAACCCGTGGAGAAACCGTGGAGATCTATTCAATGGTCACGCTGAGCATCGAGGACTTCCACGTAAGCGGAGCGGTGCCGAAATCGATGAGCTGTTGAAAACTGGAATGAGTGCCCCGCGCCGAAAGACGATGAGAAAGGCGCCGAGCCGCTGCTGAAGGTATGGAAGACGAGGTCTGTGTTCGGGACTTGGAGTATCGCACAAACTCGATACACCTCATTGCCTAGATCAAATGCATATCTGTAAGAATGTCCTTGAGAGTTTGCTCGCAACACCGATGAACATGCGGATAAGACCAAGGATGGGCGAAGGCAAGAAAAGACTTGCAAGATTTGAAAATCAGGGAAGATCTGCACATGCCGCCCGTAAAATGTCGACGAGACAGAGAGACGGAGACAGAGGCACGGAGAAGAAGGGCAAGAAATTAAAGAAAGAAGATTATTGCCCCCTCTTGCTTCACCTTAAGTCAGCTGAGATCAATCAATTCTTTAAGTGCCTTACGGAGTGAAAGTTAGTTCGATTATTGTGGCAAGATAAGCAGATATCTAGACACGGACAAGAAAAGGTTCAGCGGGATGAAGTCTCATGACTGTCATGTGATGATGACGCAGATACTACTGTTGCCCTTAGAGGGATAATGGACAAGCACGTCCGTGAAACGCTTATTGGTCTCTGCAACTTTTTGACGTCATCTCTCGAAAGTCGATCGATGTGAAGCAGCTCCAAAGGCTACAGGAAGAGATCGTTGTGATCTTGAATGAGCTTGAGATGTACTTCCGCCCTCGTTCTTCGATGTGATGGTGCATCTGTGTGTCCATATTGTGGATGACATAATAGACCTGGGGCCGTCATTCCTGCACAACATGATGCCGTTTGAGAGGATGAATGGGATCATCAAAGGATTCATTCAGTAACATGTCCCGTCCGGATGGAAGCATCGTCCGAGGCTATTTGGCACAAGAGTGCATCTCTTTTCGTGAGAATTTTCTATATGGTGCAGACCAGCCGCTGGTGTTAGTGTTGGTTTGCCCGTTAACAAGCACGATGGGAGGCTCAAGGAGATGGTCATCAGAACGGTCGCAGGAACTGCACGTGGCATACTCAGATCGACGCAGCGATTTTGACAGAGCAAACTTGGTAGTGCTACAACACCTAGACGAGGTAGATCCTTTCGTGGCATCGCACAAAGAAATTATCGCAAAGAAGTATCGTGGACCGGGGGTATGCAGGACGGACGCCGGTTACTAGAGAGCACAACTCCACTTTCCTGCATTGGTTCAAAGAGCATATTATTGCTAATCCCGGAGGAGGGCTCTAAGGACGGATTGCTCATATACGCCTTAGCACATGGCCCTCGCCCAACCTCGTAACCTATCGGGCATATGATATCAACGGATACACGTTCTACACGGAAGCAAAAGATATGGACAAGTGATGATCGTAACTCGGGGTGACGATGGAATGCATGACCGGCAGCGACAACGCACAACCGAACGATTTTATGGAAGGGTCGAGGAGATCGGGAGCTTGACTACTCGATCGCACAACACGACGATGTTCCGTGTCGATGGGCTAAGAATGTCGAAGAGAAAGCCGGATGTTCACTACCATGACTATACCCGACGCCAAGAGCGCCACCGTCAACGCTTATCGCAAAAAACGAGCCATGGGTACACGCTAAGCACGTGACACAATGCTTCTTCATAATCGACCAGCGCAATCCCAGCCGTGTTGTCGTGAGGAGAGGCAAAAGGAACATCATTGGAATGGATGGAGTCGCCAACGAGGAAGACTATGATCAAGACGGCAACCCAATGAGGGAAGATGACGACGATGATGAAGTATACGCCAAAAGAAGAATCAATACTACGTTACCTAAGAAAAATCGCACTCCATGGAAAAGGCAAAGTCACAATGAGGGGCTCAATTATTCTTCGATTTAACAAGAAGGGAAAGAAGCTGACTCAAAACGAAAACGTCAAAGACCGAGGAAACGTATGTTATGGGTCCAATGATGTGTAATAGATATATGTTCCTATTTTGTATACACACTTAGCCATATGATGTGTGATATATATGTTCCTATTTTGCATACATATTTAACCGTCAAATGATGCAATATATATCGCCTCCCTTCGCTCAACGCCCTCGGGAAATAAAAGTGGGATAAAATAAAGGAAAAGAAAATGAAAACTGGCGAGAGCGACGGCAGTAGCAGTGGCGTTCTTATAAACCGCTGCCGCTACGCACCATAGTAGCAGCGCGTTTCTTATAAACCGCTGCCGCCACGCACAGCAGTAGCAGCGTGTTTACCATCAAGCGCTGCAGCTACAGATCATAGTAGTAGCGTTTACGCATAACGCGCCATCGCTACGCCCACTTAACCCAAAATTTTCACTCGCGCAGCTTCATCCCGCCACATTTCCCCCAAATCCCCTCTCTCTCCGTCGCTCCGCCGCCCCGTCGCTCCGCTGCGCCCGACCTGCCCGGCGCTCGCCCCGACTCCGACAGGCGCGGCGCTTAGCCAGCGTTCGCCCCGTCCGGCCCTCGACCCGACTCCGCGCGCTTCGCCCCGACTCAAGGCGCTCGCCCCGACTCAAGGCTCGGCCCGACTCAAGGCTCGCCCGAGCCAGCGCGCTCGCCCCGACCCGTCGGCCTCGCCTCCCTCCTCGCCCTGCACTCTCTGAACTCCCCCCTCTCTGCTAGGGTTCATGTTAATTAATTAGGTTATCTATTTAGTTATGAATTTAGCTAGGTTTCAAAATTAGTTGAATTTATATGGAAATTTGAACTGGACATGTGATATGTGCATATGTCATGTTTTGGACATGTCATGTTTGGAAAATGATCCGAGTGGCCTATGTTACGCCGAAATGTTGATTCATTTCGTTTGGTGAATTTCAGCGCCGATATGTCCATTTTTAGCAAAGGTCATGCCGAAATTTCCCGTGAATAAAGGCATGATTTGTGCTACATAGTTGGCATATCGAAAGTCTTGGCACATAGATTTCTTTTACATCATTTCTCATTTATTCATACTTTTAGAAATAAATGAGGCCACTTAATCATAGGAAACATGTCGAACAACGAAGAAACCGGGCCTTGACCAAGATGCGATAAGATGGATTATGATGGTGAACAAGAGTACCTCGACTATTTGATTGCTAAGCAAGGTTTGCAGTGTCGGCCTCGATGATGGTCTCGACGCCGACATCGACACCGACGGCGCCGGCACCGACGGCGCCGCGGACCGATAAGCGGCGCCGAGACCGTGGGGAAGGTACCGCGGGAAGGTACCGCCTCGATGCCGATATCAAAAGAGGAAGCATAAGAAGCAGAGGATACGAAAACCTAACAAACTAGGGATTGGACGACTTGTGATCACAAAGATGGCACTGCAAGTTTGAGCCGTTAGAGCGGAAGAACCTCGCAAGTGCTATGGGAACCAAGTAGGATGCATCCTACGGAATGCGCGAGCATCAACGAGCGATGACTTAAGGAGTAAAGAACATTTGACGCAGTTGCTCCTAACGGTTGCACAAGAGATTCAAGTTCCCGACCGGGATGATAACATAGAACAACCGTGGGATGATCCAAGATGAAAAAGATTAACAATCACGCCATGGGCATGTTCAGCAATGATTTGGCCTCTGGAAAGGGAGGGTGAAACGAGCTATTGAGGCTGATGAACCCCTGTCCAAGATTCGGAGGAAAATCCGACACTTACGGAAGAGGAGTTCGAAAAGTTCAAGGACACTTGCGCTACCGAGGCAGCCAAGGCTAAGGCTGCGAAATTCAAAAGCCTTCAACTCCGAACACGGAAGCATCGCCGAAGCCGTGGCTACCTCGGTAAAAGGCCCATATGGGATAAGGAGGACGCGGAACGTGAAGCCGCTGGTCTCCTGCACCCTTCGCGAAGTTCACCAACCCCTTGGAGCATGACTTCATTAGGGCCCGCTACAAGTGGGACAAGGAGAAAAGGTTTTTACACGGACAAGATCACGAGGAAATTGATTAGACTCATCGAGAAGCAACACCGCTTGCAGCCGAAAGCCCTACTTCTCGATGAGGCCCAAGTGGGACACCCTCTCAACCGGCCTTGAGCGAACTTAAGGGACTCCCGTTGGACCAGCGGCCGCAATATGGTCGTGTGCACGGAGCTGGAGACGGCGCCACGTGGAAGGTGTTTTACAACGACGACCCGGAGGCCAAGAAGCAGAAAAAGAAGTTTAGTCAGGCAGACATCGACGCAAAGGTGAAGCTTGCGGTCGAGAAAAAGCAGCCGAGGACGAAAAAAAGCAGCCGAGGACAAATATGAGTTGCTACAGCAGGCAGTCAATGCAGCCAGAATCGCTGCAGAAATGATTTCGCTACTAACTTGGTTCCATTATCATCAATCGGGTGAAGGAAAATCCGCACAAGACGGTACATGATTTCCCGATGCCCGGTTTAAATCGCGAGCAACTCCATGAACAACAACACCATCGCACCATCACTTGCTCAAGCAACCGGCCTCCTCGCAGCCGCTCCGCTCATAGCAGCCCGTCCTCGCCTCAAAGCGCTAGGTGGGCCTTCGTCTTTGGCTGAGCTTGACGCCGCCACGGTAATTACATGTCGCACCAACATATATATATAGATAATATTCCATTTTGTTGCCTTTTCGTTGTTTTACACCACAAACATATGTGTTTGCAAAGCGAAAGAAACCCCATGCACCATACTCTACTTGATCAAAGGCCGAAGGTGGACGTGGGAAAGGGATGATAATGGACCCCTCTCAACGCACATTCCACAACCACCCGATCTCGCTGGGCACTTCAGGTTAGCTTGACCAGTGTGAAATCGGGCACGAGGATTTGCCTCCTCCAAGACAAAGATGTGGGAGCGGACGACGAGACCCCGCCATGGATTGGACGATGCAAGGGTTGGGTGCTGCTATGGTCAAGAATCTTATTAAATCGAGCCGCCGAGAGCACACCAATAACTACCACACATCAACAAGCATGTGCGGAGACCACCACCCCACCTACGCAATTACCAGCTCTCGTAGTAGTGCGGGTGAGAGCGGCGGACGACATGATGAAGGGGTGCAATAGTATGGCTGATGTACCAGAGAACAGAGAATGGATGATGAGACGGAGGTCGACCCTATGGATTACCTCAATACAAACGCAGTATGGTGTGACATAGATATGATGAGTCAACCATATGACGAATCGGGCTATCACTTGCTAATGAGGATATGGATGATATACGGGCAGGGCCGCACCATGGAATGCAAAAGTCTCTCTTCATGAAATCCTCACAGACACGCTCAAGATGCCGCCAACACAGGCTCAACTAGCCGGGCGCGAGGGTCGTCAAGATTTAGCCCGGGAACACTTGGGCAGGGGTTAAGGAAGGGTCCGGAAGGTGTGCCCAAGAAAAGGAGAGGAAGAGATCGGGAAGGTAATCGCTCCAAACAAGCGAGCACACAGCAGCAGACGATGCATTCTCAAGAGCGTGTACCCGTGAAAGGTGCGGTCATGTTCCATCTCACGGCGAGCCGATGCTACCGCCAAAACCGCTGGAGGCACTATCGGGATCTCGAGACCGCACGACCATGTGCCGTTGACCGAGAAAAGCCTACTAGCCTCAAAGGATCCGGGATATCCGACATACGCGGCTCGTGTGCACGAGGGAAGTGCTACGTCGACACACGGCCCGCGGAGGTGTTCTTCCCGCGGTTTGACCATATCTTTGAGATGTTTCTAACAAGGCGGCTTGATTTTACTATCGTCCGCCTTTTTGCGCTACATATGAGCTCCGTCGTGAAGAGTGAAGAAGTCTCGCAAATCTGTGTGGCGGATCCGCATTACATGCACGAAGTCTTTCTTGAGTCTCGGCGACTTTGAGCGTGAAACTGCTAGGGAGTACCTCCAAAACTTCATGGTACAGAATAAGGACCGGAAATTGTCCTCGTGCCTTATCATCCAAAGTAAGTCAGTTCGGACAACCCTTTCGTACATTTCAATCATTCCTTCTCTCTCATATGGGGAATAATTTGAGGTGTCTTTTTCCTCGCAAGCAACGGGCGCGCCGTTTTATCGTTCTTTACCCGCAAGTCTCCCACGCCATGTATTTTGACCCTTCGAGAGACTACGAGAAAAGGACTACACCCACATAATGAATATTCTAGATGATGCTCTCCAAGGCTTCAGCTATAGAGGTGGCCACGTGCATATCAGAAACAAAGGAACAAGAAGATGGGTTTCACAAGATAAAACTAACTTCTCCTGCATCCATGTCCCAAAACCAAGCAAGAAGGATGGATTCTACATCGTCCATCTCATGATTCAGTTCAACACGGATCACCAAAGCTTCAGATTAACAGCAGAAATGATGATCATATCCACAAGTGGCTAGAATCTCATGGAGAAGCTTAATTATAAACTTAGAGATGACTTCTTTCGCATCCAAAGCGACATTGCGACGATCATCATGAAAGAAGTCGCCGATGAGAAGGGATGTTCCACCACGGCCCTATATCGCGAGCTGACGTCCGAACTCGCATAGGCATGCAACGTCTAGACCTTACGCCGTTCAAGCAGCTAGGGTTCGTCCTCGATGATATGGAAGGATGGAACTTCTAGTGAGTTATGATGCCGATGATGATGATATGTGTCGGTTGAACTTGTATACTTTTTGTAGCGATGAAACTTTGTGATGTCCACGGTCCATGCCGAACTTGCGTAATGCTACTTTGTTAGTTGGCGTACGGTGACCTGCGTACCTCTAGTTAATTAATTTGTGTACTGTATATGTTGCATCTAGTTGCTAACCTTTCTTTTTTGGTGTTGCTCTAGTATATTTTTTTGCATATATATGATTGTACATCCTCTTCATGAACATGCATCTCTAACAGGTACCTAGTTTCTTGATGGCGAGATGGAAATGCTATGTCGTGTACAAAGGGAAGGTTTCGGGGTGTACAACGAGTGGCATGAGTGTCGGCGCAAATGAATGGGTTCACAGGCGCCAGCCATAAAGGCTTCAAAAGCAGATAAGAAGGAGAAGCTAGTTACTTGAGGTTCACGCTAGCGAGAGAGGACTCAGAATCGCCACCTCATGTATCTGCATGGTTCCGCTCTCACTCATAGTGATAGCACTTCTTGCGTATGCCTTTGTTTAGATGGATGACGTTGTTGTAGTTGCAAGTATTCGAGACTTGCATGTATTGCTATTTTCGAGATGATAACAAGATATCACTTTGTGTTGGATGATGATTATGAAGAGACTATTTGTATGTACATGCTATGATTACATTTGTGGTCTCGCAGCATTTGTATGTGTATCATGATGAAATTTCTATGTGCTAAAGATTCTTCTACAAAGCGGTGCAAATACAAAACAAATATGCCAAAAAACTACTTAAATTAGCGAGAGCGAGTGTACAAAAGTTAGCAGCAGCGCCGTTATAGCGATGAGCGTCTCCGCCAAAGAGCGCTAAGCGCTAATAGCGGTAGCGAAGCTTCCTAAACAACAGCGCTGTTGTTACACTTGTATAGCGATAGCGATGGGGTGCACGCGCCATGCTATGAGTTAGTCAGAAGCGCCAGTATTAGTAGCGCTGGTACCAGGCCATCGATACATGTAAAACCCGCGCTGCTGCTAGCCTTTTCCCTAGTAGTGTTTCTTTTACAGGAGCTCCGGGCTGAAGAAATTTGAAGAAGCTTGAAGCTCAACAAAGTAAAGAGTAGCTAGTTATAATCTCCAAAAGTATGCTTAGGTGCCTGAAAAGCTGAAGGCCGAGCGTGAGAGGGGTACCACCATTGATATTGCCCTGTGGAAGTTCGATACCACCAAGTACTACTGACACACCTGGACACTGTGGCTTCATCAAGAATATGATTACTGGTACCTCCCAGGCTGACTGTGTTGTGCTCATCATTGACTCGACCACTGGTGGTTTTGAGGCTGGTATCTCCAAGGATGGCCAGACCCATGAGCACGCCCTCCTTGCTTTCACTCTTGGAGTGAAGCATATGATCTGCTGCTACAACAAGGTATACTTTCTATTAACCTTTCAATGCTGCTTCTTGTAGACGTCTCCGATGGGATGTTGTGCCTTTGTTTTTATCAGTTCTTGTACTGTAGCTCTTATTTATAAATGTGGCAGCTCCTCTTTTACGATGACCTGAATTAGGACTATTAGCTCCTTTACTTGCTCTGGTTTGGTTAAGACTGACGATGCCATGGATAAGAACACACACATTACTATTGAGTTTAAAAGTTCTGTTGAAACAAGGTGGAAGGATGTTCTTTCTTGCAAATGTTCTGTTAGCTAATATGAGGATAGAGCACTGAGTTTAATCCATTAGTAATTATTGTTGTTGTTTTTCTTTGAACAATGCTTGCGTTTTAGCTACTACCACTTTGGGCTGCTGTAGCTTGTAGTTATGAATTCCAGCTGGGCTTATATATTGCATTTCTAGAGCAGTTGATCGACATTTTCGAGTTTTTTTTGTTATCTAAGATGAACAAATGTTATGTTTACAGTGTGAGCTCACTAGTAATCCTAGAGAGAACCAACTCCATTTTTGCAAATGTTATGGTACATTACATGGTTTCTTTAGCTATGCGATGCCACACTTATATTTTAATTTTCTGTTATTTTCATTTTTGCCCCATGTTTCATACTAGTACTCTTTATTATATACTCCTGTGCATCTTCTTTTGAAGAATCATATGGTTCCAAACCTATGCAGGAACCAAATTCATGGGTGATCAAACAAGAGGATCTAGGCATGGCAAGACTGTGAATAGCTATCTTGTATTACACTTTTGGAGATTGTAACTGGGATTGCCATACTTGTAGAGCTTGTAACTGTTATTACACTTCTAGAGCTTGTAAAGTATATGTTAAGAGCTTGTATCACGTGTTATTTGTACAACAGGAGCTCTGTACTGAATCAGACTGATATTGTTTGAAGTATTACATGGTTTACCAATTTAAATAATGGTTTTTTATTTACTGTTAACTTGAGATATGAAGAATATGACTCTGACAGCTAGGACCCAGTTACCTGAACATGACAATAGGTACCTACCTGACTAGTTGACAGATTTTACGAAAAACAAAAAATGAAATTGTTTAGACAAAAAGGCCACGACCCAAAAATAAAAAGGCTTCAATGTTGGGCTTGGGCCATGAAGTCGACCAAATATTGACAGGAAAAAATATATAAAAAGGTTGAATTGTTGGGCTAGGCCCATGTAGAACACCGAATTGGACCGGGCTGAATCTTACCAACGACCAATTCAATTGGTCGCAATTTTGCCACATCAGAACCGATGTGGCCCGAGAAGACAACCAATGACCAAAAATTTGGTCAAAGAACCAACGACCTTTCCCATTTTTGAAAAAAAGTCGTTAATTTCAGCTTATGACCGCCAGCTTTTGACCATCTATTTTTGGTCACAAAAAGGTCGCAAATGAAAAAGAATGACCTTTCAGCGACCAATAGTGACGGTCCCAAGTTGACATATTTCTTGTACTCTCTCTCTCTCTCTCTCTCCCTCTCTCCCCCCCTCTATCTCTCTCTCTCCAACCGGCATTTTCCGTGTGCATATCAACTCTTCGACTGCCTTGATATCGAGCGGGGGACGCAGGCGTGGTGGCTGAGGGGGGTGTGGTGGCTCGCCGCCGCACAAGCGAACCCGCCATAATGACGAGCCCGGTAGCTCCGCCATCTGCCCCCAGTGGAGGAACGGTGTAGCATGCAGGTGAGGGAGCACGACGCCCTTTCCCGCAGCGGCGTTCAGGGGGCATGGAGGGATTTCGACCGCCTCCACGACATCCTTTGGCCGACCACCAACTACTTCCGCGAGGTGGAGTGCAAACTTGCCGAGGTGAAGGAGGCGGTCGCGGACGGAGAAAAAGGCGCCGTCGCGGGCCTCGAGGCGGCCAAGGAGGATTTCGACCTCGCCTTCGTAACTCCGCGCGATGGAGTTCCATCTCCATGTCATTAAGGATGAGTAGTTTATATTAGGTTTAATCTAGTATGTGTTTAAGTGTATGCGATGAACTTCCGACGAACTATGGTGGCGGGAACTATGTGTATCTTCTATGTTTAATTTTTGCAGTATGCTTTGAAGGATCTTCTCTGTTGTGCTTTCCACGATACCACAAAATCGTTTTATAATATCCCGTAAACGAAATTTGTGGTGCCGCGGTTTACAGGATCTGCTAGAGATGCCCTATACGGAGGTTTTAAAGAACCCGTTGGTATATGTTGGTCAATATTAATGTGAAAGTGCTTTACGATGCTGCCTTTTCTCCACTAGTGAAGTTATGAATTGTTCAAGCTCTAACCCAACTAGTTAGTTGTGGAGCTTCAGGTCACTTTTGTTGTTCTTTCTAAAGAGATAGTGGCGCCAAGATGAACCTTATAGGTGCTCTTTTGTTACGAAACATTGGAGTCAAGGTGAGCATTTGCCATGCAATATTTGTGTAATTTAAACACTATTGTTATTGGGCAGTATTGGGCGCCGGTGCACCGGCCCTAAATTTGGGCCGGTCACCTAGCGGCCATACGATATGGGCGTCCTAACTGCACGATTAAGCCGCTGCAGTCTTCTGCTACCTCGTGCCAGTCTTCTCCCTCCCCCGTCGCGCCTGTTTCCCCGCTCAGGCCACCGGCACTCGCCGGAGAACCACGCTCGCCGCTCTTCGCCCGCACTCGCCGGAGAACCGCGCTCGCCGGCCGCCCGCTCTAGCCACCCACACTCGCCGAAGAACCCCGCTCACAGATCTGGGCGCCCGTGCTCATCATTCTGGCCGCCCGCAGAACCGCACCTGTCGGCCGCCCGTGCTCGCCGGCCGCCTGCGCACGCCATGGACAGCTCCGCCTCGCTGACGATTGACTGGTTCCAGCAAACAGAAAATGCCCCGTTGCAGCAAAAAAGCCCGTCGATGGTTTGCAGCCCCCTTTGTTGCAACTCTGGTCGCCAACAGTAGAAGCCCTCCCGCTACCAACGGTTTCTGGCATGACCGCGGTTGCAAAACCAGAAGACGGTTGTAGCAAAAAACTAGGCTGCTTCCAGCAAAATTAAAATACGGTTGTAGCAAAAATTGGTCTGGTCTAGCAAATCAAAAAGTGATGGCAGCAAAACATGTGTCTGGTTCCAGCAAAAAAAGACATTGGTTTCGGCCAAAAAATAGAGAGGGGAAAATGCACTACATGCGCCGTGGTCACTGATGGATTCATGTACCTAGGATAGGGTCATAGGCCTGACCTAAACGTCCTACCCAGGGGCACTCTTAGAAGAGATCATCTTCCAGTCGACCAAAGAGGAACCCACTCGACTGACTGGAAGGACTCGACCATGGAAGACTCACTCGACCATGAAGACTCACTCGACCACCAGAAGGTCAGAAGGCACTCTGCAACACAACGGCTTGCTATTGAATAGACTTAATGATAGTTAAGACACTTTATGAAGGGCGTTACCAGTAACGCCCCAGGCTTAATGTACTTTAACCTCTCCATTATGTGGGCTGGCTGGGGTCCTGGCGCACTCTATATAAGCCACCCCCCTTCACAGATAGACGGGTTCGCACTCTTGTAATACCTACACTCATAATCCACTCGACCGCCTCAGGGCTCCGAGATGTAGGGCTTTTACTTCTTCCGAGAAGGGCCTGAACTCGTACATCGCTTGTGTTCACAACCTCTCCATAGCTAGGACCTTGCCTCTCCTTACCTACCCCCACTCTACTGTCAGACTTAGAACCACGACAGTTGGCGCCCACCATGGGGAAGGTGTTTTAGCGATTTGTGGAGGAGTTGCAGTACTTCCGAGTACCTTCATCATGATGACTGCTGGAGTTTTGGTTGAGGGGCGCGAGATCCGTCTCGGTGCTCTCACCTTTGTCGCCGACGACTCCGCGTGGCTCCAAGAGGCTCCACTTGACATCGAGGCGCTCCCGTCATGAGGCGGCGACGACTTCGCGCATGTGTTCGCGGCGTTCTGCTGCGGCAACCGTCGACCTCAGTCGGTCGACTCCTGTCGATCGCCTACCCAGTCTCGCACCAGCGCAAGCGCTCTGGTCGGTCGAGGCTCCAGCGGTGGGTGAAGCACGCGGTGGCTCGCCAGACAGCCATCGCCCAGGTCGCGGCCATTGAGCCCGACGAGTCCCTCTACGGCATGTTCGATCTGTCGATTGGCTCCATAGAGACTGCATCTGAGTGTGATAGCAGTGATCCAGCGGCGGAAGTCCTCATGGTCGACGGCCCCCGCAGCCCTCCCTGCTTCGCCCATGGCGGCGGAGCAGCTGGAGGAGGAGACCCCGTGCAAGAGCACGAGGAGTACCAGCCCGAGACACTCGACTCTCTACAGAGAGAAGAGCTTCGCCGCAGGAACAGGGATGCCCTGCATACTCCCATCGCCAGAGAAACCCCCGAGGCTCGCGCCTTGGAGGAAGCACGTTTTAACGTGGCTGAGCGCGCCGCTTGGAGAATCTTCAGCGAGCACTCGACAAGCAGCGACGCAATGAATCCTCGAAGCGATCGACGTCGACTCTTCCCACCGACTCGGGTATACCGCACGCCAATTCAGAATTTAGCGGTGCAACTCGTATAGCGAGTCCATCCAGTCGTCGGTCGGAAGCTGGGAGAGGCTTGCAGCAGATCGTAGATTTACTCCGAGCAGCAGGAGACTAGAACTCAGCCGTGTCGCGATCGCGCAACAGATTCCTGGTCGATCCGTCGCTGCGAATATCGCATCGATCGGCTCACAGCCCTAGATCGCCTCCGCGGCGGAAGGGCGCGACAACCGGCGAGAGCGACGGAGACCGATTATTTGGGATGACAGCGCCGAGTGCCCTTTCCTCCGAGGAAGGGTCGTATGCTCCTCGGCGGCAAGATGACGACGCAACGATTCAAGACGGGCGAAGAGTTCCAATCGACCCTGTGGAACCAGGCTTTGACGCGCGATCCATTATCGTGCAAGGCTTGGTCGACCGAACAGAGCCCATCGAGGCGGACCGAGAGAGATGCACCCACCAGCGATCGAGTGCATGTCTCGGTCCGAGTGTTTTAGCAGGCTATCAGAGCCGATAATCCCCAATTTCAGATTGGCAACAGGAGTCTGCAAGTTCATCGGGGAATCCAAGCACGAAACTTGGCTTGAAGATTACCGAGTGGCTGTTCAGATTGGTGGTGGGAATGATGAGGTGGCCATGAAACATTTGCCCCTCATGTTGGAAGGTTCTGCCAGAGCATGGCTGAATCGATTACCTCCTAGCAAGATATACACTTGGGAAGATTTGTCCCAGTGTTCGTCAGACTTTTGAAGGGACTTGCAAGCGACCGGCTGGTTTGACAGAGCTGCAAGTTTGTGTGCGAAGACCAATGAAACTCTCCGAGAGTAAATTCAGAGGTGGATTACTTTGCACCATCTTGTGGAAAATGTGTCCGACCATCGGGCGTTTATGCCTTCAAAGATGGCGTCAAAAACAGAGAATTGAGTTTGAAGTTTGGTCGAACCGGTGACATGACCCCGAGTCGAATGATGGAGATTGCCACCAAACGCATAACGGCGAGGAAGAAGACCGACTCAAGCGGCAAATACAAGCCAAGTCATCGGAGAAGGAAATTCCGGTCGGAAGCGAAGCGAAAGCCGAGCCAGCAGCTCTCGGAGAGGCCCCGCCGTGACTCGTGGGAAGTTCAAGGGAAGCCGAAAGGATCCGGAATCCTAAGAAAGTAAAAGATAAAGAAGGCAATGACGTGATGGATATGCCATGCCATATTCACACGAAGAAAGATGAAGAGGGCAACATCATTTACCCAAAGCACACCACTGCCGATGTCGACTCCGATCCAGAAGCCAGGAAAACAGTCTAAGGACAAGGAGAAGGGCAGACAAGGCCGGAGACAAAGAGGACAGTGAGGAAGAATATCCGCATGTCAACTCCACTCTGATGATCTTCGCGGATGTGGAAAGCAAGAGTCGACTGAAAGTCATTAACCGTGAGGTGAACATGGTTGCCCTAGTAAAGCCAAGTTATGTGAAGTGGTCCCAAACACCCATCACATTCGACCAATCTGATCACCCGACTCACATTGCCACCCCTGGGCGGCAAGCGTTGGTGGTCGATCCAATTGGCGAAGGCACTCGACGGACGAAAGTGCTGATGGATGGTGGTAGTGGGCTGAATTTGTTATATGCGGATACATTGAAAGGAATGGACATTCCGATGTCTCGACTGAGCACTAGCAATATGAGTTTCCACAGAGTCATACCAGGGAAGAAGGCCAACTCACTCGGCCAAATAGCCCTGGACGTGGTTTTTGGTGATTCCAAGCACTTTCGCAAGGAAAATTGACCTTTGAGGTCGTGGATTTTCAGAGTGCATACCACGCCATTTTGGGGAGGCCAGCCTACGCACGATTCATGGCTCGACCATGCTACGTGTACCTCAAACTGAAAATGCCAGGCCCCAAGGGAGTGATCACTGTCACCGGCGATCGGAAGAAGGCAGAAGAGTGCTTTCAGAAGGGCTCGAAGATTGCCGACTCCCAAGTGACAGCGGTCGAATTCGACGAATACAAGCAAAACGCAGATCCAAGTGATTTGTTACGATCCAAGAAGCCAGCCACCGAGTCTGCATTTCAGTCATCTGGTGAGACGAAGCCAGTCCATATTCACCCGACTGATCCCAATGCAGCCCCGACCCACATCTCCACGACACTCGACCCAAAATAGGAAGAAGCGCTCATCCAGTTCCTCCGTGAGAACTGGGACATTTCGCATGGAAGCCGGTGACATGCGGGTGTTCAGGGGATGGCTGAGCATCGCCTCCGAGTCGACAAGTCAGCAAAACCAGTTAAAGAGCATCTTGGCGGTCCGCCGCCCGTAAGAGAAAAGCTATTGGTGAAGAAGTGGCTCATTTGTTGGCAGCAGGATTCATCCGAGAGATATATCACTCCGAGTGGCTTGCTAATGTCATCATGGTTCCCAAGAAGGACAACTCACTCCGCATGTGCATTGACTTTAAGCACATCAATCGGCCTGCCGAAGGATCATTCCTCTCCCCGCATAGATCAAATTGTTGACTCGACCGCGGGATGTGAGAGATTGTCTTTTCTAGATGCATATTCCGGGTATCATCAGATCCGTCTGTATGGGCCCGATGAAATAAAACAGCTTTCATCACTCCATTCGGTGCTTCGCTATATCACCATGCCATTCGCCTCAAGAATGCCGGAGCCACATTTATCTGAATGATTGAAGTGTCTTTCACCAAATCGGTCGGAATGTGGAAGCGTATATGGATGATATCGTCGTTAAGTCGCGAAAAGGTTCCGACCTGCTTGCTGACCTCGCTGAAACATTTGCCAACCTCAGAAGGTACGATATCAAGCTCAATCCTTCAAAGTGCACGTTCGGAGTTCCTGGTGGAAAATTACTCGGTTTTCTCGTTTCCGAACGAGGGATCGACGCTAACCCTGAAAAGATCGGCACTATTCTCCGAATGAAATGCCCTCTGTGAGTGCACGACGTCCAGAAGCTTACTGGATGCTTGGCCGCTTTAAGTCGATTCATCTCGCGACTCGGTGAAAAGGCATTGCCTCTTTACCGACTGATGAAGAAGGCTGACAAGTTCGAGTGGACTCCAGAAGCTGATGCAGCGTTTGCCGAGCTAAAAGCTCTGCTCTCCACCCAGCCGGTGCTTGCTGCTCCAATCAGCAAAGAGCCTCTGTTGCTTTATATTGCAGCCCTTTGGACAAGTTGTCAAGATCTTGTGCTTATGGTCGAGCGGAAGAGGAAGGAAAGGCCTTCAAAGTTCAGCGCCGGTGTATTATTTGTCCAAGTCTTGACTCCATCCAGCAGAGATATCCTCATTATCAGAAGCTTGTGTATGGTATATACATGACCACGAAGAAGGTTGCTCATTATTTCTCTCATCATTCTATCACAGTCGTCTGCGACGCTCCTTTATCAGAGATCCTGCACAACAGAGATGCAAACAACAGAGATGCAACTGGTCGAGTGGCGAAATGGGCGATTGAACTTCTTCGCCTTGATATCAAATTCGAGGCAAAGAAAGCCATTAAGTCCCAGGCTATAGAGGATTTCCTAGCGAGTGGATTGAACAACAGCAGCCGGTGAAGTTCACTTGAGCATTGGACCATGTTCTTTGACGGCTCCAAGATGCTGAATGGTTCAGTGTGGGGTTGTTCTGGTTTCCCCGGAGGAGATAAGCTTAGGTATGTGCTCCAGATTCACTTTGATTCCTCCAACAATGAGGCAGAGTCTGAGGCCCTCTTATATGGATTACGCATGGCCATCTCACTCGGCGTCCGTCGCCGATGGTCTATGGCGACTCAGATCTAGTGGTCAATCAAGTGATGAAGGAGTGGGACGTGAGAAGCCCGGCTATGATTGGATCTTGCAATGCGATGAGGAAGCTGGAAAAGAAGTTCGAGGGGTTGAACTCCATCACATCCCCGATTGAAAAATCAAGCAGCAGATGATCTGGCGAAGATAGGCTCTAAAAGAGAAGCCATTCAGTGGTGTGTTTTTGGAGCATATACGCACTCCGTCGATTAAAGAAGATCCTTCACAGAGGAAGCTCCACAGCCCAAGAGTGCCACAGACCCGACTGAGGTTGAGGTCCCGGCAGTGGTCGACTTGGTCATGGAAGTTTTAGTGGTCACTCCCAATTGGACAATTCCATACATTGCATATATTCTGAGAAAGGAACTCCCAGAGGATGAGGAAGAGGCTCGGCAGATCGTCCGTCGATCCAAAGCCTTTACCGTTATCAAAGGGCAGTTGTATAGAGAAAGCCCGACGGGAGTCGGACAAAAATGCATAACGCCAGAAGAAGGTCGAGTCATACTCAATGACATCCACTCGGGGACCTGTGGTCACCATGCGTCCTCTCGGACCATTGTAGCCAAAGCATACCGAGCCGGATTTTACTGGCCAAGAGCAAATGAGATGGCGAAAGAAATAGTGGACAAGTGCATGCCAGTTCTACTCCAATACGTCACACAAGCCTGCGTCAGCCCTGAAGACCATTCCACTCGTCTGGCCTTTCGCAGTATGGGGGTTGGACATGGTCGGTCCCTTGCGAACAGGACGGAGCGGTTTCACGCATGTACTGGTAGCAGTCGACAAGTTCACCAAATGGATTGAAGCTAAACCAATCAAAAGTCTTGACGCTTGATCGCTGTTTCCTTCATCGAGAGCCGACGCTCGATATGGGGTCCCGCACAGCATTATCACGGATAATGGGTCGAATTTTGACTCGGAAGAATTCAAGGATTTCGCAACGCCCAAGGCACACGAGTCGATCACGCTTGATCGCCCATCCACGGTCGAATGGACAGCGAACGAGCCAACGGATTAATCCTCAAGGGTCCAAGCCCCGATCGATGCGAGATCTCAAGCATGCGGCTGGAGCTTGGGTTGACGAACTCCCTTCAGTGCTTTGGGGTTTGCGGACCACGCCTAATCGGTCGACCGGAAGAACTCCCTTCTTCCTGGTCTATGGAGCAAAAGCAGTCCTACCGAGTGATGTCCTTCACAATGCTCCCCGAATTGAACTTTACAATGAAGCAGAAGCTGAGCAAGCGCGTCAAGATGCAGTCGACCTCCTAGAAGAGGAAAGGGAGATGGCTCTGATCCGCTCGACCATCTACCAGCAAGACTTGCGTCGCCTTTACGCCAGAAATGTGAGAGGTCGAGCCTTCCAGGAAGGGGATCTGGTCCTTCGAGTGGATCAGCAGAAACAACATAAGCTGGCCCCCTCCTGGGAAGGGCCCTTCATAGTCATAAAGGTTCTCCACAACGGGGCATATCGTCTCTACAACGTCGAACACAATATCGATGAGCCCCGAGCTTGGAATGCGGATCTGCTCCGCCCGTTTTACACTTAAAGTTTTTTACTCGGAAGAGTTGTAATAAAATACTTCTGTAGTTCATGGGCTTCGAAATAATAGTGTCATAGTTCCTTCATAATTTTTGTCACTTTTTATTTTTGTCCAGTAAAATTTTCCCCCAGTGGGTGGCTTAGTCGCGAATCCGTTTCGCTTAAGTTTGTACAAATCCCACCGAGTGGTAAGCCGACTTCCACTCGGAGGCTTAGCCGTGAATCCGTTTCACCTAAGTAACCAAAATCCTACCGAGTGGCAAGCGGACTTCCACTCGGAGGCTTAGCTGCAGTCCAAGACTCGCCTAAGTTATTAAAATCCCACCGAGTGGCAAGCCGACTTCCACTCGGGGCTTAGCTGCAGCCCAGTGCTCGCCTAAGTTATTAAAAATCCTACCGAGTGGTAAGCCGACTTCCACTCGGAGGCTTAGCTGCAGTCCAAGTACTCGCCTAAGTACAATGTACGCTGCTTAAGGAGGCGAGGTGCAGGTCGATCTGCGACCCTCTCCTCGAGCTACACCATAAGTATGATGTGCGTTACTTAAGAAAGACGAGGTGCAGGTCGATCTGCGACCCTCTCCTCCGAGCCGCCACAAATACAATGGAAATCCTGCCGAGTGAAGAGCAAACCTCTCACTGGGGCTTAGCTGCAGCCAGTGCTGCGCCTAAGGTATAAGAAATCCTACCGAGTGAAGAGCAAACCTCTCACTCGTGGGCTTAGCTGCAGCCAGTGCTGCGCCTAGGGTATAAGAAATCCCACCGAGTGAAGAGCAAACCTCGACTCGGGGCTTAGCTGCAGCCCAGTGCTCGCCTAAGTTATTAAAAAATCCTACCGAGTGAAGAGCAAACCTCTCACTCGGGGGCTTAGCTGCAGCCCAGTGCTCGCCTAAGTTATTAAAAAATCCTACCGAGTGAAGAGCAAACCTCTCACTCGGGGGCTTAGCTGCAGCCCAGTGCTCGCCTAAGGTATAAGAAATCCTACCGAGTGAAGAGCAAACCTCTCACTCGGGGGCTTAGCTGCAACATAGTGCCTACCTAAGGAATAAGTCGACTGCAGTGGACACCTTGCTGTGAACCTGCAAAGGGCAATTCAAGCCAAAAGCAATCATACTCAAACATCCAATCCAAGTTTAGGTCGATACCTAAAGGAACCGAGAGTGCTCAGGCGCTAAGCCTGTTAAGGTTTTATCGGTTACAATTCCACTCGGCATACCGAGGCAAATTTAAAGACTCAAGGAAAGTTTTTTACCCCTCCTGTGGAGGGCTGGAAGGAGCAACGAACTCGTCAAGATCAATCCCATCTGCGATCCGTGTAGCAGCAGCGATGAAAGTCTCCATGAAAGACCTGAAGTCATGTTTCTTGGTGTTGGCCACTCGGAGAGCCGCCAGCTTATCTTCTCGTGCATCCTTGGAATGGACTCGCGCCAGACACAGGCGACATCTGCGCCACACCGAGCCGAAGACTTCTTCCACACCTGCACTCGGTCAGGGACGGCATTCAGTCGAGCCATCAACGACTCGAGGTCATTTTGGAGCGTCGCTCTGGGCCAAAGCGTCGAGTCGATGCGGGACGTAGCAACATTCAGCCTTGCGAGGTAATCCACGACAGCGGCAACACGGGACTCCAGTCGGAAGACGTTCATAGCAACTACATCATTCACCGGAGAATTGACAGGGTCAAGGTTCGTCTCAAGCTGGCTGGTTTCTTCTTCAAAGTTGCGATGAACTCGCAAAGACAAAACCCGAATCAAGAAAATAGTCGAATGGGAACACGACAGTTGGAAGAGTTGGTCGAGTGAAAAAGACTACCTTCGAGCATAAGGAACAATTTTTTAGCAAGACCACCCAGGAAGCCTTCCAGGTCATTCTTCTTCCCGGTCAACTGGTTGATCCTCTCAGTCAGAGTGGTCTTGTCAGCTTTCAGTCGATCAACATCCTTGGTGGCAATGGCCAGAGCAGCCTTCAGATTGGTGTTGTCCTGTTCGAGCTTGGTGACTGAGGCTAGCTTTTCGTCGGCAAGCTTGATCTTCTCAGACAGCTCAAGCTCCTTCTTCCTCTGGGCCTCCTTCACCTTGCCTGTAAATTACAGCAAAGTCAGGTTTGAAGCAAATGAGGGGAGAAAGGAGTCGTTGAAGTCTCACCAAACATACCTTTGGTCTCCTCCTTTGCCTTCGTCAGATTCTCCTGCACTAGCTTCAAGTCCAACTCGAGCTGAATATGCTTCGCTCCGATTCGATATAAGCGCGCCAAGATCACAGGATTTCTACGAAGAATCAATCGACAAAATGTCAAAGATGATTCACTTCGAGTGAATAGAGAAAATGTCACGTTCTAAGACTACGATCGAATGCAAGCATTCGACCGTAGTCTCGAGGACTACACCAGTGGGTGCACTCAGCGTGCCCCCACCGGTCTTATTCAAGGCAGTCGACGATCGACCAAAAAATAAAAAAAAGAGTCGACCAGTCGACCAAAACTTCTTCAGACTGTAATCAACTGCCAGCAGTCGACCAAAGTCTCGGGGACTACACCCAGTGGGTGCACTCAGCGTGCCCCCACTGGTTTTAGAAACCCATTCGTTTCATTCGAGTGATGATCAATATTTACTTATAAAGCCTAAGACCGACTGCCAGCAGTCGACCTTAGCCTTGGGGACTACACCCAGCGGGTGCACTCAGCGATGCCCTCGCTAATACGGAGTTTTACCAACACACCTAGTGGGTGACTGCTATGAATTCCGAAAGAAAAGTTTTGATAGCATATCCTAACAGTAAGCGGTGGTCGATCGACTGAACATTGCTTTGAAGGGCGGAGCTGGCGTCAGAAGCTGCTTGGCTCGCGTCCCGAACGATCTTCACTGCTCCATCATGATCCTCGCTTGACGGATCGCCT
Source organism: Aegilops speltoides (assembly GCA_021437245.1). Taxonomy (NCBI): domain Eukaryota; kingdom Viridiplantae; phylum Streptophyta; class Magnoliopsida; order Poales; family Poaceae; genus Aegilops; species Aegilops speltoides. The sequence continues at coordinate 476,212,866 of CM038145.1, read as the reverse complement.
CCTTAGCAGCACTAGCTTGTTCCTCCGGACGTGGTGCGTGGCGAAGAGCGAAGGCTGCCCAAAGACTCGACGAAGTTGGTCGAGCACTTTCGTCCGCACCGCTGAAGGACACGGTATGTCGAGTGCTGGCCTCCCCTTCCGTCGCAACAGTCTCGGGCGCCGTCACATCTTGGGCTGCTTTGCCAGTAGATGCCTTCCTGCTCCTCCTATACCTCAATGGTTCCTCATCCTCATCATCATCGTCGGGAAGGGTGATAATGTCATTGGTTGGAGCTTCAGAAAAGAGTCAAAGTCAGAAACTATGAGTCAGTCGACTAAGAACAGAATTAAAGATGCGGTACCGGGATTTGAGGTCGCCGCGTCCTCCATCTCATGGTCCTCGGCCTTGCCTGAGGTTTCGGAAGTCGCAGCACTGAAGTTGCAAAGAATCAGTTGACCGATTCAAGTATCAACCAGAGACAGAATTTGTACAGAGCAAGAAGACTTAAGTGATTGGTTTACCCTGATATGACGGGGATGGACACTTTCATTTTTGGCAGAGGTTTGGTTGGCCTCGACGGAGCTACCTTCGACTGCTTCGGCGCCTTCTCAGTCGGCACCGGAGAAACGGCCCGAGGGCGTTTGGTCGACTGCGAGGCAATCGCAACTCCTTACCGCTGATCGAAGGGTCGTGCACAAGTTTTGACCGCCTTTCCGAGCGCGGTGGTGCAACCTCGTCCTCTTCCTCCTCTTCTTCATCCTCGTCATCATCATCGTCGTCGTCGTCATCCTCAGTAGCGTCTGAATCCCACTCTTCCTGGCTCTCGCCCCCGCTGGCTTCCCCCTCCTCAGTCGGAGTCTGAGCGCCATTGGGCATTGAGTATAGCTCGGTAAGGGCCTGGAAACATCAAAGCAGAGCTCAATCGACCAAATCATAGAAACACATTCGACAGATATACAATGGAAAGCAGAGCAAATGTACCTTGTCTGGAACGCTGTTATGGTCAAGTGGAGAAATCCTCCGGGATCCGCGAGGGTTGTCCTTGTTCGATGATCGCGCCATCCATCTTTCCACTATGGCGCTGCCGACTGCCTCCGGTTGACGCGAGTCTCGTCTTGATGCCTTGAGACAGCCACATGCAGTGGGTTCGAACTCAAGAGGCTGGATTCGCCCCCAAGAAAAACCTCCAAGAGGTCCATGCCACCACACCGTCCCGAACCAGCTGTACCACGCGATCCATCAACATCTTCACATCAGCTCTCCTCTGGGACCACCTTGAGGAGGAGGGTCATTCACTCGACTCATGGTGAATGGTGGAAGACCACTGATCGTCTCCGGCGTCGACTCGCTCGGGCAAGAGAACCAGGTCGATCGCCAGCCCCGACCGACTCGGGAAAAGACATAGCTGGGAAGGTGCTCTTATTCCTCAATTGGATTGCTAGGCCCCCGCACATCTGAACTACTTGGGTCTTCTCATCACCAGGGCTTGCTTTCTTCACAGTCTGAGAGCGACATGTGAAGATATACTTAAACAAGCCCCAGTGCGGTCGGCAGCCCAGGAAGTTTTCGCACATAGACCCAAATGCAGCAAGATACGCGATGGAGTTTGGGGTAAAATGGTGGAGCTGGGCTCCAAAGAAATTCAGAAAACCGCGAAAGAAAACACTCGGCGGCAGCGAAAATCCTCGGTCAACATGGGTGGCCAGGAGCACACACTCACCCTCTTCCGGCTGAGGCTGCCACTCTTGGCTGTGAAGCCTCATGGCGCCGTGGGGATCAGCCCGTCGTTCATTATATCGAGGAGATCCTTCTCCTCGATGGTCGATCGATCCAATCTCCTCGACCCAGCCCTTCGCAAGCGGGATCTCGACGAAGAACCGGTGCGGTGGTGGATCTCCCTTCGCCTTCTCGGCCGCCGACGCCTTCTCCGCCGCCGACGCCTTCTTCGCGCGCTCCAGCACCGCCGTCTTCTCTTTGCCTATGGCCGCCGGCGGAATGCGCAAGGGAGGAAGTAGCAGGAGCGGCAGCAGTTGCAGAGGGCAGAGACGAAGAGAGCAGAGGAGGAAGAACCGGGTACTGTGCAGAAACCCTCACGAGTTGCATTTATAACATCCCTTCCGAGTGGATGACATGTGGACCCGAGCAATCCAATCATATCCCAAACAGTTGCCACGCGCGATACGTGGCGTAAAAAGCGCGCGGAGATCGAGGCGCCCCTGTCATGTCCCATCCGAAAGCGCCATGGTCCGTTTCGCTTCACAAGCTTTCCCAAATTTCAGATCCACAGAATCCATAAGCAGCAGATCGACCTGCCAAGTATGAAGTTTCCACGATCATCGCTCGAATAGCGAAGTAAAAAGGTCACTCGACTAGAGAATAAGAATGGATCGAGTCGATCAAGAAAAGTTGCTTGTTATCAACAGAGAAGATCTCGATCCAAGACAACACATAGCCAGTATGCAAAAGACAATCGGAAACAACGTCAACTCCTCCTTCACTGAAGCCTCAATCCATTCGGGGGCTAATGATGGATTCATGTACCTAGGGTAGGGTCATAGGCCTGACCTAAACGTCCTACCCAGGGGCACTCTTAGAAGAGATCATCTTCCAGTCGACCAAAGAGGAACCCACTCGACTGACTGGAAGGACTCGACCATGGAAGACTCACTCGACCATGAAGACTCACTCGACCATGAAGACTCACTCGACCACCAGAAGGTCAGAAGGCACTCTGCAACACAACGGCTTGCTATTGAATAGACTTAATGATAGTTAAGACACTTTATGAAGGGCGTTACCAGTAACGCCCCAGGCTTAATGTACTTTAACCTCTCCATTATGTGGGCTGGCTGGGGTCCTGGCGCACTCTATATAAGCCACCCCCCTCCACAGATAGAGGGGTTCGCACTCTTGTAATACCTACACTCATAATCCACTCGACCGCCTCAGGGCTCCGAGACGTAGGGCTTTTACTTCTTCCGAGAAGGGCCTGAACTCGTACATCGCTTGTGTTCACAACCTCTCCATAGCTAGGACCTTGCCTCTCCTTACCTACCCCCCACTCTACTGTCAGACTTAGAACCACGACAGTCACCATGGTCACCATCGAGGGAGGAAAAGCCGGTTCCAGCAAACTATGACAATGGTTCCAGCAAATTACCAGGATGGTTGCAGCATTTCATCAATCTTGCGATGGTCGCTTCCAGGAAACGTGGACTCCGGTTCTGGCAAATCGCAAGACTTGTTGCAACAAATCCATCGGTTGCTGGTAGCTTTTTCCATTGCTGGTTGTAGCAGAAAAACTGCATCGTCAGCGGCGGCAGCCGTGACCTCCCTGTCGCCGGATGCAGCATATCCGACGGCCGGTTGTAGCATGACTGGTCTGCGGTTGTAGCACAGCTAGGCGGGCGCCATGACCACGGCGAGAGGAGGACTAGGCGGATGTGGTGCACGGCCATGGCGTGGAGGAGGATTTGGGGGGTGGGGTGGGGTTGGGGGGGGAGGAGAGAAGATAGGCAGTTAAAGGAGAGGGCATGGCGGATGCGCTCGCCGGAATCGAGTGGTACGCAGTTCACTAGCTCCACTAATTACGCCGGCGTACTGGCTCGCTGGAGAAAAAGGAGGCTGAGGCAAGGGATAAGGCACAGGGTCAGAGAGAAAAAAGAAAGGGAGGGGAAGGAAAACTAGCTTTGTGGGCCACCATGCCACGTGGCTGCCTAAACGAGAGGATAACGCTTCATGCGTGGACACGACCGGCGCTTCGTTCGGCCGGCGCACCGGCTGCCAACGTTTTCCATTGTTATTTGGGACAACGAGTGACTGTCGTTTAAAATAGTCCAAACATATTTTTCTTTGAAAGGAGGGGTTTTCTTAGTCCCAATTTCATTGCCTAAGTTGTATCATGGTTTTCTCTGATGTTCACTCGAAACTTTGTCGCTTGATCTAACAATCTACATTGCCAAAAATTCCTTGGCACCCATTTTGTGGGAACACAATTCCATGTCCATGCCCGATTTTTCTCTCTTGCGTACACATCTCAGCTCGCTAGTGACCAGCCTATGTGTATGCAGTAAAAAGGAAAGGTGATGCAGTTGAACAGCTAAGAAAAACTCTTCTAAGAAAACAGCATATGCGTGGGCTTGATCTTGAAAATACAAACTGGCATAAAAAATGACTTAGCACATTGTAAAAGTTGTGCTTTGAACCACTCAAGGCAGAAATTAGAAGCCCAGTCTTCATTTGCTTGGGAAAAAACCATCGCTGAAAAAGACAGAAAACATGAGCAACAGACTCTGTTCGTCTACCTCTCCTACCTCCACTGTTGCAAAATTTATTCCTGACTGTAAACAAAAGCATTCACTAAAGCACTGACACTCGCCTCATTTACACCCTCCCAACCTACCCCTCCCTCTCCGTCCGTCGTGCGTAGTACCCCTCCACCGAGGCACCGACTATTTGACGACCACATGTGCATCACGGGAAGCATATGTTCTCACGCACAAACTACACTCTGTTTGTCCACATTACCGAGAAGCACCCTAGCACTGTCACATCCCTCCTCCAGCTCTGCCTCGCGCTGGCGGTGCATGCAGTGGCGGCGGCCAAGACCGTGCCTGTTGGGGGTGTGGCGAAGGCCTCGCTTTCGGCCGCTGCTGCAGGAGAAATGGGCAAATCGGACGAGTAGAACCTGTTTGTGTGGGCGTGGGAGGCATGTGGGACATACCGCGTGGCACGGAGCTACTCGACCGCAGTCACTTCTTGGACTTTAGGCAACAACGGAGCCGGCGACTTCCCGACGGCACGGGTCAGCTTCGCGGGGTTGGAGGCCGCGTGGGTAGCGTCAGACGGATCGGCGGCCGCGGAAGAGCCGGCGATATCCCGTTGGGACAATGAGCCAGTAGTAGCATCCCGGTGGGCGTGCTTGGTGACGGGTACGGCGGCAGAGCAAGCAGCGGTGTCACGCCATGAACTGCAGTACTGGCTGCGACGTGCTGATTGAGATGCACATGAGAATTTCATGCACGTCCTTTCATCTGGTCCTGTGCATTTGCGTACGTACGTGCACTGACCTGGCATACCACTATACGGCACTGTATTAACCTGATGGCACCACTCGACCATACCATCCATGAATATGTGCCGGCACGGCTTAATTAGTCCCACCGTACGCACATGCACATCGGCTACTGGAAATGAAAACCCCGAAGTACCGAAAAGCTCTAACACTCAATAAATTAAAATTAAAGTAAGAACGTACACTCAAATGCTAACCGAAAACAGACTGTTCTCGTTCCTCGTAAATGTTTTGAATTTTGAAGTCGAATTCAACAAAAGAAAATGTACTGGAACACTGCTACTTGAACGTACAGATGTTATCAATTTATTCTCCTTTCAATTTTGCACAGCCAATTCCTAGGTGGCAACAATATCTAAGACGAGCCACTATTACAACACTCTATTGCAATTTTTGATCATTGCTACCATTAGGCGTGTGATTTACTGATTTTCCCTTTGTTTCTTTTGTGCACCGTCCTAGGGAAGGTAATAATATTTCTAATGAACTAGAGAATTTGGTTAAGGGCCCTCTTGTAATAGCTTCCTTGAGCGATCCTTTAGTGTGCCCATCCCTCTCTTGCTGAATGATGTAAGCCATGTAACTTTTAGTGGAACGTAATAAAGGATTCGTTTGCACCGACGCGTGGGCTTTGGCAAGGTGACCCGTTATCACCGTTCCTATTTTTGTTTGTTGCGGATGGTTTGTCTGCAATCCTAAGGCATCGAGTGAGGTCAAATGCAGTAACTCCAGTCAGGATATGCAAGAGAGCACCGGGCATCTCACATTTACTTTTTGCGGATGACACTCGTTTTTTTTTTGAAGCTTCGCATGAGCTGGAGGTAAAAAAAGGCCTTGGATTTGTACAACACAGCCACGGGGCAAAGCTTGAACTACAACAAATGCTCATTGTTCTATGGCACCTAATGCCCGGATACAGTACAGTCTCAAGTCCGGTCTATCCTTCTTGTGACCAATACAGTCTTTGAAGAGAGATATTTTGGTCTCCCAACTCCAGAGGGTCGAATGTCAAAGGGGCGTTTCCAGAACTTGCAAACAAGTTTGACAGAACGACTTACCCAGTGGGGGGATGGACATCTAGCGCAACCGGGCAGGGAGGCTCTGATCAAGTCCGTAGCTCAAGCACTACCGACATATGTTATGGGGGTATTCAAACTACCCTACTCGTTGTGTGACGATTTGACGAGAATGATCTGAAACTTCTATTGGGGATCTGCTGAAGGCAAAAGGAAGGTGCATTGGAAAGGATGGGACATCTCCTCCAGCCGAAATCAAAAGGAGGGGTAGGTTTTCGTGATCTCCGCCTCTTCAACCAGCCATTATTAGCACGTCAAGCTTGGAGATTGATCACTCGACCGGACAGTTTGTGCACTCGAGTTCTGAAAGCGAGATACTACCCAAACGGGAAATCAGAAGACACCGTGTTTACAGGTAATTGTTCCTCTTCGTGGCAGGCTATCAATCATGGGGTTGACCTGTTGAAGAAGGAATATGGAGGATTGGCAATGGGAGAATCATAAGGATTTGGAGGGATAATTGGATACCACGACCGTCTTCGTACAAACTCATCTCACCACAAGGGAGGTGTCGCATTTACTTTGTGTCCGACCTGCTGAATGAGAATGGCTCATGGAAGTATGATCAGTTATCAAAATATTTTGCTACAACTGATGTTTCCGAGATTTTGAAGCTACGGGCTTCACCAAGGCAGGAGGAGGACGTGTTGGCGTGGGGCCCTGGTCGCTTTGGAAGGTTCATTGTAAAAAGTGCATACGATATGGCGTTTGAGGAAGCACATAGAAGTGGCACGGTAGCTAGCAATACCAATCCTGTTGGGAATAGATCATTGTGGAAGTTGATTTGGTCGACTAATGTTCCTCCTACTATCCGGAACTTTGCATGGTGATTGGTCTTGAACAGTTTACCTACCCGGCAGAATAAACACAAGATAGGTCTGAAATTATCATCTCTGTGTCCGCATTGTGCGCTGGAAACTGAGGATAATTTCCACCCAATGTTGCGATGCCCACTTGCTCGGCATCTTTATGATACCATGTCCAAGGTCTGGAGGCTTCCGGCTATTGAAATATCAAGGACACAGGTAAGGAGTGGTTGTTCCAGGTTTTGGGAACTTTGGATGAACCGGAGCAATGCATGGTTCTATTCATATACTGGAGGTGTTGGTATGTTCGCAATGAAGTTGTTCATCACAAAACCCCCATGGATGCCTCGTGTAGATTTCTGCAGAGTTATTTGGATTCTCTCATTGCAATCAGAACAAACCCATCTGCTGATCCTTTCAAAAGGAAGGGTGAGTTTGTCATATGAAAGGAGAGAGCCGAGCACATCACCTGTTGTGAATACATTGAAGTGGACTCCACCATCACAGGGCTGGATTAAGCTTAATTCGGATGGTTCATACTGTGTGGATGGTTCAGCTATTTTCTTGGCGTGCAGACAATTGTTCTCGTGTCGGGATGCTTTGGAAGCCAAACTTTGTGGCTGCATGTAAGGACTATCACTAGCAATTCAGAGAAGTCATTCTCCCATTGCCATCGAGATGGACTCGCTTACTGCAGTAACCCTGATTCAGGAGGACGAGGTAGATAGATTGGTCTCTGCCTACCTAGTGAAGCAAATAAAATTCCTGAGAGGTCTGAGAGAGACTTGTGTTACCCATGTTAAAAGTGCAACTATCCCTAGGTGGTTTTGGTAATTCCTAACAACATATAGCTCACTGAGCTAACATTATTCGAAGATGAATATTTCAGGAAAAGCTCAATGAATGGCATGGCATGGATGAGAAAAGTGGATCCCTCAAAATGCTAAAGAGAAAAGGATTGGCTCAAGCTCAAAAAGCTCAAGACTCTACATTTTATATTTTAGTGATCCAAGATCACATTGAGTCTATTGGAAAAGCCAATACTATCAAGGAGGGATGAGCTGTTGCTTAATGAGTTTCTTGCTCCACAGTGCTTAGTGATATGCTCCAAAACCCTCAACTACTTTCTCATCTCCACATATGACCTAAACCAAAAGTCAAACTCGGCCCTACCGATTCTTTCTACCCGGCGCCACCGAGTTCAGATGTCATAGCCACTGCCACAACCCTAGGCAAATCGGTCTCACCGATAGGGATCTCGGTCTCATCGAGATGGGGTTGTAATCTCTCTTCTTCCCTTCGTAACATTTCGGTACCACCGAGGTGAGCGATCGGTCCCACCGAGATTGCAATGTAATATCCCTGTTTCCTTTTCGTAACATTTCGGTCCCACCGAGATGAGCGAATCGGTCCACCGAGTTTACCTAACTAACTCTCTGGTTAGCTTATTACCAAAATCTGTCTCACTGAGTTTGTGTAATCGGTATCACCGAGATTACGTTATGCCCTAAGCCTAACCATATCGGTCCTACCGAGTTGCATGTCGGTCCCACCAAAAATCCTAACGGTCACTAGATTTGCTGAATCGGTCCGACCGAGTTTACCAATTCGGTCCCACCGAGTTTGGCAAGTTGTGTGTAACGGTTAGATTTTGTGTGGAGGCTATAAATACCCCTCCACCTCCTCTTCATTCGTGGAGAGAGCCATCAGAACAAACCTACACTTCCAACTTGCTGTTTCTGAGAAGGAACCACCTACTCATGTGTTGAGGCCAAGATATTCCATTCCTACCATATGAATATTGATCTCTAGCCTTCCCCAAGTTGCTTTCCACTCAAATCTTCTTTCCACCAAATACAAGTCATGTGAGAGAGAGAGTTGAGTGTTGGGGAGACTATCATTTGAAGCACAAGAGCAAGGAGTTCATCATCAACACACCATTTGTTACTTCTTGGAGAGTGTTGTCTCCTAGATTGGCTAGGTTTCACTTGGGAGCCTCCGACAAGATTGTGGAGTTGAACCAAGGAGTTTGTAAGGGCAAGGAGATCGCCTACTTCCTGAAGATCTACCGCTAGTGAGGAAGTCCTTTGTGGGCGACGGCCATGGTGGGATAGACAAGGTTGCTTCTTCGTGGACTCTTCGTGGGTGGAGCCCTCCGTGGACTCGCGCAACCGTTACCCTTCGTGGGTTGAAGTCTCCATCAACGTGGATGTACGATAGCACCACCTATCGGAACCACGTCTCAAAAATCACCGTGTCTCCAAATTGCGTTTGAATTCTCCAAACCCTTCCCTTTAAATTCTTGCAAGTTGCATGCTTTACTTTCTACTGCTCATATACTCTTTGCATGCTTGCTTGAATTGTGTTAAGATTGCTTGACTTGTGCTAAGATAGGTAAAATCTGCCAAAGACTAAAATTGGGAAAAGGATAAGTTTTTAATTGGTCAAGTAGTCTAATCACCCCCCTAGACATACTTTCGATCCTACAAGTGGTATCAGAGCTTTGGTCTACATTTGCTTTGATTTCCATAGCTTTTGGTGGTCATAGCCTTGGTTTCACAACCTAGGAGAGTATGGCGTCTAGCGAGGGAAGTTATCACCGTAGAGGTCCTTACTTTGATGGTACAAATTTTGCTAGTTGGAAGCATAAGATGAAAATGCATATTCTTGGACATAACCCCGCCATTTGGGCTATTGTGTGTATTGGCTTGCAAGGTGAATTCTTTGATGGGAGAGAACCAAATGGTGAAGCTAGTGCGGAAGAGTTGAAGATGTTGCAATACAACGCTCAAGCTTGTGATATCCTCTTCAACGGATTGTGCCTCGAAGAATTCAACAAAATCAGCCGTCTTGAGAATGCAAAGGAAATTTGGGACACTTTGATTGATATGCACGAAGGTACCGACTCCGTCAAGGAATCCAAGTTGGATGTGCTCCAAAGTCAACTTGACAAATTCAAAATGAAGGATGGTGAAGGTGTCCCTGAAATGTACTCTAGGCTTGCACTTATCACAAATGAGATTGCCAGCTTCGGAAGTGAAGAGATGATCGACAAATTCATCATCAAGAAGATCCTAAGAGCTTTGGACGGAAAATATGATACCGCGTGCACATTGATCCAAATGATGCCTAATTACAAAGATCTCAAGCCAACGGAAGTCATTGGAAGAATTTTTGCTCACGAGATGTCACTCAAGGATAAGGAGGAACTTCACAACAAGTCAAGTGGTGCTTACAAAGCCTCATGTGAAGCCCCCACATCATCAAGCGAGAAACAAACCTTCAATGAAGAATTGAGCTTAATGGTGAAGAACTTCAACAAGTTCTACAAGAGTAGAAGCAAAGAAAGAAGCTCCAAGTCAAGATCCTACAATGACAAAAGATCTTCTAGTCGAGAGCGCAACTGCTACAATTGTGGGAGACCCGGACACTATTCCAATGAGTGTATGGCACCCCACAAAAGAAGAGAAGAATTACCCAAGAGTACAAGTAGAAGAGAAGAATCACCACCAAGAGAGAGGAGGAGTAGAGATGATCGTTATGAACGAAGAACATTCTGGAGAAGCAAGGATTCGGAAAGGAAGGACAAGTCACCAAGAAGCTACACAAAACAAAGACATCAAGCTCATGTTGGTGAATGGGTGTTCGGCTCCGACTCCGACAATCACTCCGACTCCGAATATACTCAAGATGAAGGTGTTGCTGGTCTAGCACTTGTGTCAACCAACTCCTACGACATATTTGATTCACCAAATGAAGGACTTGGAAGATGCTTCATGGCTAAAGGTCCAAAGCTAACACATCCCGAGTATGTTGATTTCAATAGTGATGAAGATGACTTGCTAGGTGATGATGATTTACTTGTTGACAACTCTAGTGATGAATACTATGATGAGATGTCAATTAATCATGCTAATCAAGATAAAACAAATGACAATGATAAGGAGAAGATTGAGCTTCTAACTAAAGAACTAAACACTCTTAAGTTAGCTCATGAAACTATCTTAGAAGATCATCGAGAACTTTGACTCATGAGAAGTTAAGCTTTGAAAAGATCAACATTGAGCAAGAGCATGAGTTCTTAAAGGCAATCAATGATGATCTCCGTAAGAAAAGTTCTTCTTACATTGACAAGCGTTTACTCTTATCCACTTACATGCCTCAAGTCAAGTCCATTAACAAGAACAAGAAGGATTCTTCCTCTAGTAGTAACAATAATCATGCTAAATAGAATTTTGTTGCTTCTAGTAGTTCTCTTGATTCCACTAATGATTCTCTTAGCCAAGTTACACTTGAGCAAGAAAATAGCTTATTGAAGGGAATTATAGAGAAAGGTGTTTACAAGAGCCTTGCCGTGAGTAAGTAATTTGAGGAAATTGTATGCAAACAAGGAAGGAACCAGAAGAACCAAGGTGTTGGTTTTGAACGAAAGTTCAATGTCAATGGAGTTGAGTGGGAAGAAGATCAATACTCCAAGACGAAGTTTGTTCCTCAACAAGAGAAGTACGATCCTACTTCGTTCAAGGGGACACAAGCTCAAGATGATCTTCCACCACAAGACCACAAGCAAAAAGGCAAGGACAAGCTTCAAGAGGAGATTGATGCATTTGAAGAAGCTCCTAAGGCCTTGGTCAAGTGGGTTCCCAAGACTACATCAAGCTCTACTTCATCAAGATGATGTGGATCCCGAAGAAGAAGAACTAGAGAGTTCTTGAGGGTGACTCCGCCAACATATTTCACTCATATCATTTTGGCAACAACAAGTGCAATCAACTTCCACATCTTGCACTAGTTCAAGGAGTCACAAACCCTATTGGTGGTAATACAAGGGACAAGGTAACCTAATGCTTTCATAGACATCATTTTATGTGTGCATCAATCTATGTTTATGGATATCCTTGTTTGTTCCTTGTGGGACTAACCTGTGTAGGTATTGAAAGTGCAACTCAGTCCAAAGGATTGCTCCAAATGATCTACATCAACATTGAGCATCCACATCTTCAACACCTACATGAAGTCATCATCGAGAAAACCCAAGGTTAGTTTATCCCTCTAAGGGGGGATCTCACATCTAGGGGGAGCTTAACTCTAAGAATTGAGTCAAAGCAACTCTAATGGTGTGAACACATCAATGCATTATGTAAAAGTGGTAACCCCACTTGAGCTTAAACGATGAGTATGACCTATGATCAAATGTTCTCATTTGACTCCTAAGTCAATATACTCATATATAGATGACCTAGTCATCGCCAATTGTTTGATAGATGCTAGATTTGGTTGTGCATGCTTTGCCACATATTTCATTTGCCATTTTATTGTGTGAGCATGTTGCTTGCATATTTTACTCATTCGAGGACTTCAACTTGTTGCTTTGATTGATTGGTTTCTTTTTCTTTTGCCAAGTGGATGGACAAGAATGCCTAAGAACCTTCTCTAGCTATCTATGCTTTTCTCGTCAAAAACTCTATTCATGCTACATCACAAAATTTGATCAAGTCAGATTCGAACCACTTTGTGTGAGGAGCACTCGGAGTCCCCGATTTGTCATAGACCTAAACTTCCGAAACTTCTTTGTGCATTTCGGTCTGACCGATTCCTCCATTTCGGTCATACCGAGATCACTAAGTCGATCTAGGTTTTCAATCTTGGTGCAACCGATTTGAACTTTTCGGTCACACCGAGTTGCTGTAACTATATACAGTTATGCATCTCGGTGCCACCGAGTTGTTCCACTAGGTCACACCGACAGGGTCAGGCTATATATACTCACGGGCAAAAATTTGGAAACTTTCTCCAAACCCCTTCGCCCGTGCATAGCTCGCTCTGCCTCCAGGGTCTCCGGATCATCTCCTTGTCGCTGGTCTCCGCTGCCGTCAACGGAATTCACCCCCGCCGTTGCCGCCATAGCGAGTTCATCGCCAAGCTAGGGTATGGAATCAATCACAGTGCTATCCCCGTCCGATTCCTAGCACATTGTGTTCATTATTATTCTTGCCATGTTTGAAACGATTCTATCCAGTCAAAACAATCCGTAGATTAGAAGTGAATTGAAAATTTAGGGTTAGGTTTCCGCCAAAACCATCTCGGACCCACCGGGTTGCAGAACTCGGTTCCACCGATTTGGCGAATGCCATTGCACAAGTGATTCTCGGTCTGACCGAGGATTGCAGATCGGTGTGACCGAGTTCAGGTCTTTGTGAAACCCTAGCAGTCTCGGTGCCACCGAACTGTGACTCGGTCTGATCGAGTTCACTAGTCTAGGTTCCAAAAGCTGCTTCGGTATCACCGAGTTTGCAAATCGGTTGATCCGAAATGCTTTCTATGGAAAACTAAAACTAAGTTTTTGAATCATTCTTTTGCAAAAACCTCTGTATTTTGTGATGCTCATCCACTCTACCTCATCTACATCTATTCACAGGGTCAGCAGTCAGTGTTTGCAACATGTCTGATCAAAGTGACAGCCAGAACAGGGAAGAGGAGCAGGTTCAGATGAGTGAGGGCACTAGTCTGTCAGGCCCCCGACTCAATGCCACATCGATCTAGCATGTAACACCTCATATCACTTTGCGGCCTCACGCACGGTATCCCCACGGTGTCGCCTTACCTTTGCCGGGACCGCTTATGCCTTTTGGCACACGATATGATAGTGTCGCTAGCATCCATATGATAAGGAGCCCGGCTGACATGGCTAGTCGTAAACCCAAAGTGGCACAAACTTACAGGACAGCATCCATGACCCAAAGATCGAACGTGTCGGTCATCACGAGTGAATCCAGGCTGTAGCACTGGCTAACAGACTTCGTGAACCGGGCAGAAGCGGCTAACAGACTCCGATATCCATCGCGTGACATTTCCCAAGGGATGTATACACAGAACGAAGAAGGACACATGCCGCCAGCCTAGGTGTTCCGGAGCAGTAGCAAGCTACCAGGCTCAAGTGGAAACACTAGGAGACATTTCCGTAAGAGAGGCTACTAAAGGTAAACAACTAGATAGTCGATCCCACACATAGCAATACACATTACACGACGCATAACATGCAAGTATGTGCTGTACAACATGACATCACAGATAACTCAACAACTCATATAGATAAAGGCTCAAGAGCCATCATAGCATTTATTGCAAACAGGGTCACAAGACCCATCATACAGAGCATACAAGCAACAAAGCGGAAGCATTACAAGTCCGGGTACGACATCTACAAAAGAAAAAGGTCAAGAGCCTGACTATCTACAACATCCGATCAAGATCGTAGCTGAGGCACAAGCTACTCGTCGAAGTCCACGAGAACACTAGTAAGACCGAAGTCTCCGCTGCAAAAACATAAATAAAGCACCATGAGTACAAAGGTACTCAGCAATACTTACATCAGATCCTATCATACATGCATTTGTATCAAGAGGGTAATGTGGGGTTTAGTTGCAGCAAGCCAGCTTTGACTCTATGGCTATCCTATTCTACGACTACCAGAACTTCTTTGAGGTGATATGGCGCACACGAGTCCACTGATCACCACGCAATACACTACTATGGATTCGTCCCCGTCTCCCTACGAGAAGGCCATCCATAGCACTCACACTTGTCTTGAGCATTTTATAGTATCCACTTCAAGTTATCTATGTACCATGTAAGCATCCAAGAAGTCCATATCCATGACCCGCTATTCAATAGATCATGTTAACCCTGCAGGGGTGTACTTCTTCACACACGCTCTCGCCACTTACCACCATGTACACAACGTGTATCTCGGCAACCTTCAAGCGGAAGCCTGGCGAGGGAGTCGGCCACGACCTGACTAACCACACAAGACTCTAATCCGGTTTATCGCCTATTCGGTTCTCATCCGCAAGGAGATCCGCCGGGTGTCGCCACGGCCCCAAACGATGTGAACAGGGTTCCCAAGCCCACCTCGCCGGATGGATCTACGCTTGGTACACCGTGCCACTTGTGCCTAGTCTGTCCCAAGCCCACCTGGCCGGGTGCCACTTGGTAGACTACTAACACTACCTACAAACACCAGAAACTAGTTGCAACTCCTGGACAGAGATCAAGTTGGTTAATAAGCCGAGAGGGGTCGAGTTACCGGAACCCAATGTGTGGTAGTATCGAGTCATTGGATGACATACATAGAACTCGGTGCTTAAGGACGGTTCCAGTGAGACAACCCACCATGTACTCCTACATGGCCTCTCACCGCTACCTTTACCAAATCGTGTTCACACACTTAACTCTCAGCATCAGAACATATCGCAACACTCCAATTCATTCCAATGAATCAGACCTGACACAACTCTAAGCAATAGCAGGCATAGCATGGTAGGAACACAACATGGGCTCAATCAACTCCTACACATGCTAGTGGGTTTCAACTATTTACTGTGGCAATGACAGGTCATGCAGAGGAATGGGTTCAACTACCGCAGCACAAAGTAGCAGATGAATCGTTGTTGTCCTAATGCAATAACTGAGAGCAGGAGCGAGAGAGTAGGATTGTATCGGAATGAACAAGGGGGTTTTGCTTGCCTGGCAGATCAACAGGGTGGCACTGCTCCTCAGACAGGTACTCTGGAACACTCTCCGGAGCAGGACCTATCGAGAAGGAACGGTGTCGGCAATCAATAAACAATCATATGCAACAATATGATGCATGAACATGGCATGAATATGTGATGTTGTTTGAGCTAATGCAACTAGTAATCATTTGGTTTGAAGTCCATTTGAACCAAAAGCTCAAATGCAACTCTAAATTAAGTCTCTTAATATGCCATAATGTGTTTTCTCATATTCAGCATGTATAAGATGGTTTGTCATGCATGAAACTAGTACAGATGGAAAGGTTGCATTTTTCTGATAATTTTTCATATATAAATTATTTCAATCTGAGCTATGGTTGAATTTCTATGAATTTTTGAAGTTTAAATCATTTTCTGGAATTTCCTGATTTATTTTAATTCCAGAAAATAGTTAATTCGCCAAGATCTGCGTCACTATGACGTCAGCAAGTCAACGGCGCTGACTAGAATCAAACCCGACGTGGGGTCCACACGCCGATGACAGGGAATTAAACAGGGTTAATTTAATCCTAATTAAAAGATTAGTGGCGCTGGGGCCCACTGTCAGTGTCAGGGGGGTTAGTTAACGGATTCAATTAGTTTTAAACTAATCCTAAGCTAAAGATTAGCAGAGCCGGGCCCCACCTGTCATTGACCCACGCGGGTCAAAACTGGTCAACAGGGGGGGTTAGACCCGGTCAACCCCACCGGCGTTTAGCCGCCGGCGAGGCCGAACGCGGCGGAGGGGCTCGGGATCGCCGTTCCGGCGACCATTCGGGCGGCGGAGACCACCTACGCGAAGCCCAGGCTCGCGCGCATCCAGTGGGACACGCAGGAGACCGTGGGGGCGCCGGAGCTCAGCGGAGCGAAGCTCGGGGCAGCGGCCGGAGCTCGGGCTCGAGGGGGACGCGGCTACGGCGTACGGGGACGAGAACGGAGAGGGGGAAGGGAAGCAGCAGCTCACAGCGGTTGCAGCGGGCGTCGAAGCGGGCTCGGGGACGCGCTGACGACGGCGTACGGTCGCCGGAGATCTACAACGGCCGGCGTTGAAGATGACGACGGTGGCGACGATGGAGGCCGTCCGGAGGTGCCTGGCTTGACGAGGAGGTAGAGGAGGTCGTGGCGGAGCTTCTGGACGCAGCGGGAGGGTGAGGGGTGGCCGGTGGCCACGGCGGCGAGCAGCGGCGCTCTCCGGTGCGCTCGGTGAGGAGAGGGAGAGGAAGCCAGAGGAGGGAAGAGGCACGGGAGAGTGAGAGGGTCCGGGGGGTGCGTGGCGACGTGCGGGGCATCCAGGCGACGAGGAGGAGGCAGGCAGGCGAGCTGGTGGCGTGGCGCCCATGCTGCTGGGCGACGAAAGCACGTGCCTCCGTCCTCCCGGGCGCCAGAGGACGACGATCGGGCGCCGGCAGGAGGTGGGTTGGGCCCTGCTGGCTGCTGGGCTGGGCAAAGCGAGCACGCCTGATGCCGGCATGGGTGAGTCAGTGGGTTTCCTTTTTTATCTTTTCTATTTTCGACATTAGTTTTGATTTAGTAATAATACTAAATCATTTTATTTCCTTATGCCAATTTTATAGAAGCTAGTTATATTATTCCGAGCTCCTTAATAAATGACATAATTTTTGGACATATATTATATATATAACATTTATATATCCAAGGCAAAATAATTATCGATTAATCCAAATGCCCAAAATAAATACTTATGAGCTCCTAAAAATATTGGTTTGATTTTTATCTCGTCCAATATTTTCAGAGGGCAACATGAGCATTTTCTTGGACCCTTTTGGAGAAATTTTTATTTGGGTCATTTCAAAAATGATTCTGAGGGTTTCAACAATCCTCATTTCAAATTTAAATGGAATATAAACATGATGCACAAATGACTAGCTGGCCTTGAGCATACCGTAACTAGGATGTGACAACCGCCTCACTTGAAAGAATCTCGCCCCGAGATTGTGGGTCGACGGAAAGATGGTGGGGTACTCAATCGAAGACGATCTTCTCGCTCCCAAGTAGCCTCTCTCGGAATGATGAGACCATGAACCTTGAGGAACTTGATGTTATGACGCCGAGTGACACGCCTACTTGATCAAGAATGCGAACCGGTACTCTCGGTATGTGAGGTTATCTTGGAGATCAAGCGTTTCGTGGTCCACTCCGCGGATAGGATCCGAGAAGCAACGCCTGAGTTGAGAGACGTGGAAGACATCATGAGCTCGAGAAAGATGTGGGGGTAGTTCCAACTGGTAGGCAACCTCTCCTCGTTTAGCGAGAATGCGAAAAGGACCAATGTAACGAGGAGCCAACTTGCCATTGATACCGAAACGATGGGTACCCTTCAGAGGAGTAACCCGAAGGTAAGCTCTGTCGCCAACTTCATAAGTCATATCCTTATGATGACGATCATACTGGCTCTTTTGACGAGACTGGGCTGTTTTTAAATTCTCACGAATGATGCGAACTTGCTCTTCTGCCTCTTGGATCATGTCCGGTCCAAAGAATTGTCTTTCACCGGTTTCTGACCAGTTCAATGGTGTTCGACATCTTCGTCCATAGAGAATCTCAAAAGGAGCTTTCTTGAGACTGGATTGATAGCTATTGTTATAAGCAAACTCGGCAAAAGGAAGACATTTCTCCCAATCCATACCGAATGAGATAACGCAAGCTCTAAGCATGTCTTCGAGAATTTGGTTGACCCATTCCACCTGACCACTTGATTGAGGGTGGAAAGCGGTACTGAAGGAAAGATGGGTTCCCATGGCAGTTTGGAAACTCTCCCAGAAATGAGAAGTGAAAAGACTGCCATGGTCTGAATTGATCTCTAGTGGAACACCATGAAGTGATACTATTCGAATATATAAGTCGGCGAATGACTAGCGTGATACTCTCTAACAGGTAGGAAGTGCGCCACTTTGGATAGACGATCAATGACTACGAAGATAGCATTATTCCCTTTCTTGGTCCTGGGAAAGCCGGTGATGAAGTCCATACCAACTTTATCCCATTTCCATTCAGGAATAGCTAAAGGCTGAAGGGTGCCAGCAGGTCTTTGATGCTCTGCCTTAACGCGACGACAAACGTCACAGTTAGCGATAAACTGAGCAATTTCTCTCTTCATCCTAGTCCACCAGAACCTCTGGCGTAGGTCCTGATACATCTTAGTACTACCGGGATGAATCGTGAGAGGGGATTCATGCGCCTCCTTGAGAATCAGTTGTCGAAGATGCTGCTTCTTGGGGACCACCAGACGATTCCCAAAGAAAACAACACCTCGATCATCTATGGAGAAACTACCAGCAACACCCTTGGCAATGTTTCTCTTGATCCGGGTAATCCCCGTATCATGCTTCTGGGCTTCTATGATATGATCTACAAGAGTAGGTTTCGCCACCAAGGTAGAAAGGAATCCGTGAGGAGCAATGTGAAGGTTAAGCTTACAGAATTCCTCATGGAGAAGTGGTTGACCCTGCTGCAACATGAGATTGTTGCAATAGGATTTACGACTTAGCGCATCAGCCATGACATTAGCTTTGCCTGGGGTATAAGTAATCCCTAGATCATAGTCTGAGATCAACTCCAACCAACGTCTTTGCCTAAGGTTCAAATCTGGTTGGGTGAAGATATACTTGAGACTCTGGTGATCGGTGTAGATCTCGCAACGTTTACCAAGGAGGTAATGTCGCCAGGTCTTGAGTGCATAGACTACGGCTGCAAGCTCTAGATCATGTGTAGGATAATTCTCCTCATGTGGATGCAAGCTGCCGAGATGCATAGGCAATCACATGACGATCCCGCATAAGAATGCAACCTAGTCCTCGTCGTGAGGCGCCGCAATAGATAACAAAGTCTTTAGTGAAGTCCGTGGCACAAGTATGGGAGCAGAAGTCAGCGTCTTTTCGCCTCTGAAAACTGTACTCACACCGTGGGGACCACTCAAACTTTTTATCTTTCTTGAGAAGTTCCGTGAGGGGTTTGGCTACTTTGGAGAAGTTTTCAACAAAGCGGCGACAATAGCTAGCTAGACCAAGGAAACTCCTAACTTGTTTAACGGTTTCAGGTGGAGTCCAATCAAGAACGGCCTTGACTCTCTCGGGATTGACAGCAATGCCCTTACCAGAGATTACGTGGCCCAGATAGGTTACTTCTGGCAACCAAAATTCACACTTGGAGAACTTGGCATAAAGGCGGTGCTCTCTGAGTTTTTCTAATACAAGTCTAAGATGTTCGGCATGCTCTTCCTCGTTCTTCGAGTAAATAAGAATATCATCGAGATAAACCACGACAAATTTATCTAAGTACTCCATGAAGATCGAGTTCATCAAGCGGAGAAGGTAGTCTGGGGCGTTGGTTAGGCCAAGGACATGACGGTGTACTCAGATCGCCATAACGAGTGACAAAAGCCGCTTTGGGAATGTCCCCATTTCGATTTTGATTTGGTGGTAGCCTAACCTCAAATCCATCTTGGAGAAGATTGAGGATCCAGCGAGCTGATCATACTGTGTCGTTGATCCCGGGAGCGGATATTTGTTCTTTATCGTGACCAAATTAACGGACGATAATCTACAACCATCCGTCCGCATTCATCCTTCTTCTTAACGAAGAGAACGGGCAAGCCCAAGGAGAAGAACTAGGACGGATGAAACCCTTTGCAAGGACTCATCAAGTTGTTTCTTAAGCTCGGCTAGTTCTAAGGGTGCCATCTTGTATGGTCTCCTAGAGATTGGAGCGTTCTCGGATGAGATCTATGACTAACTCTACATCTCTATCGTGGAACACTGGCAGTTCTCTCCGAAAGACATCCGGAAAGTCACGGACTACGGGATATCTTCAAGGTCCGGAAGAGGGCTGGCATTAAGAGAATAGAGTTGGCGCTTTGCAACTCGTGGAGACAAAGGACTATCTTGCCGATGGATGTGTAAGCTGAGCAGATCTGGTGAAACAATCAATCTTGGCATGATGAGCTGTCATCCACCCATACCCAAGATGATGTTAATATCCAAGACTTGAGAGCTATAAGTGATGCAAGGAATACAAGTCTGTCTACAAGGATTTCGTTACCATGGCTTACACTAGAAGTTTGCCATTTGGATCCGTGGAGTTTGAATAAGTAGTGGGAGGGCATATCACAAAATGACATGTCGTAAGCGGGCATAGCCTTGTAAATGAAGGAATGAGACGCCCAAGATCGAATAGAACCGATCTTTGGGTGACAGTTGACAAGGAGTGTACCAAGAACGACATCTGGATCATCATGAGCGCCTTTAGCTGAGACGTGATGCACAAGTCCAAGTTCAGGGTGAGCTGACCTGGCACTAATCATCTTGCGTGATGGCTTACCATGGCCAACAGGCTTATCGGGCTGGGGTGGAGCAACTCTGGTCTGAGTGCAGGTACGGGCAATGTGGCCTGGCTCTCCGCACTTGTAACAAATCTTGGAGGTAGAACGTGGACCCACATTGGCAGGCGGTCCACCAATAGGCCTGGATGGAACACAAGACTGAGCTGGGGAAGGCAGCACATAAGATGGTCTTGGTGAATATCCGGAAGGAAGGGCGGATTTTGGAACCCAAATCCGGCGCTTCTGAGAACTAGAACCGGAGGAAGATCCCAAATCACGGGTGTGCTTACGAGACTCCTCGTAAGTGAGTTGTGATGTCTCTGCATTAATGGCTTTGTTCACAAGAGCTTGGAATGTATCACAATGATGCAGGTGGAGATCACGACGCAACTTGGGGTTGAGACCCTTCCGGAACCTAGCCTGCTTCTTGGCGTTCGTGGATACCTCTTCTGAAGCATAGCGGGCAAGGTTCTCAAACTCTCTACTATAAGCATCAACAGCCAACTTACCCTGGGTGAAACTACGTAACTCTTTCTCTTGCGATCAATGAGGGCTTCAGAATGTGATGCTCGCGAAAAGCCTCGGTGAAATCTCTCCGTAGGAATCGACCAGCTGGAAGCATAGCCTCATAGTTCGCCACCAAAGACTAGCAGACCTTCCGTGGTATGCAGCATAGGTGACCTTGTCATCTTCAGCTACGTCATGAACGCAGCTTGTGTGTGATGCTACGGAGCTACCATCTGCATCGAGCGGCTCGATGGAATGATGAAAGGTAGGTGGGTGCAAGCTTAATGAAATCATGAATGGTTGCGCACTTTGAACCGATGTGCGGTGTTTCCTCGACACGCGCCAACAAGCGTTAGACTCACACTTGTTTCTTCCATCTCTAACATGAACTCTGTCAACGAAGGCTGGTCGGGAGAATCCTCATCCCTACCATCTCCGTGGTGCTGACTACGAGCAATAGAACTTCGCTAAACTGATGACATCCTGAGAAACGAAACCAAGGACGGATCAGCATCTACTATAGACTGTAGAATGTAGGACAAGGAAATTAGTAACTCTCGAACTCCTAGGGCAATTCCGCAAAGATAACGGCAAGAAATGCTCGTAATGAGACATCCTGCTAAAATGGGGTAGTAACATACTCAACATCACCACTTAAGGTTCTGGGATAGTACTAAACAGGCTACACCGGAAATACTCAAAACTGGGGTATGACTCTGATCAACCAATCCTAAGGAACTACGGAGTAGTAACACGTGATCCTAATAGACGGAAGATAAAGCCTAGTTCCTTAACCCCGCAGGAAAGATAGGATGACTCAGATCAGAAGGCCATGAGGTATAAGGAGTAAAAAGAGCCTTACGTTCCTTCCCACAATCAATTCCCTTACATAACTAAAGAATTTCTAGACTCAACTTCACCAGTTTGGCTTGGTAATCCCACAGCAACAAAGCTCGATACCAAAGCTGTCGGGCCCCGACTCAATGCCACATCGATCTAGCATGTAACACCTCATATCACTTTGCGGCCTCACGCACGGTATCCCCACGGTGTCGCCTTACCTTTGCTCGGGACCGCTTATGCCTTTTGGCACACGATATGATAGTGTCGCTAGCATCCATATGATAAGGAGCCCGGCTGACATGGCTAGTCGAAACCCAAAGTGGCACAAACTTACAGGACAGCATCCATGACCCAAAGATCGAACGTGTCGGCCATCGCGAGTGAATCCAGTGCTGTAGCACTGGCTAACAGACTCGTGAACCGGCAGAAGCGGGCTAACAGACTCCGGTATCCATCGCGTGACATTTTCAAGGGATGCATACAGAACGAAGAAGGACACATGCCGCCAGCCTAGGTGTTCGGAGCAAGAGCAAGCTACCAGGCTCAATGGAAACACTAGGAGACATTTCCGTAAGAGAGGCTACTAAAGGTAAACAACTAGATAGTCGATCCCACACATAGCAATACACATTACACGACGCATAACATGCAAGTATGTGCTGTACAACATGACATCACAAAGATAACTCAACAACTCATATAGATAAAGGCTCAAGAGCCATCATAGCATTTATTGCAAACAGGGTCACAAGACCCATCATACAGAGCATACAAGCAACAAGCGGAAGCATTACAAGTCCGGGTACGACATCTACAAAAGAAAAAGGTCAAGAGCCCGACTATCTACAACATCCAATCAAGATCGAGCTGAGGCACAAGCTACTCGTCAAGTCCACGAGAACACTAGTAAGACCAAGTCTCCGCTGCAAAAACATAAATAAAGCACCATGAGTACAAAGGTACTCAGAAGACTTACATCGATCCTATCATACATGCATTTGTATCAAGAGGGTAATGTGGGGTTTAGTTGCAAAGAAGCCAGCTTTGACTCTGTGGCTATCCTATTCTACGACTACCGAGAACTTCTTTGAGGTGATATGGCGCACACGAGTCCACCGATCACCACGCAATACACTACTATGGATTCGTCCCTGTCTCCCTACGAGAAGGCCATCCATAGCACTCACACTTGTCTTGAGCATTTTATAGTATCCACTTCAAGTTATCTATGTACCATGTAAGCATCCAAGAAGTCCATATCCATGACCCGCTATTCAATAGATCATGTTAACCCCGCAGGGTGTACTTCTTCACACACGCCTCGCCACTTACCACCATGTACACAACGTGTATCTCGGCAACCTTCAAGCGGAAGTTGGCGAGGAGTCGGCCACGACCGACTAACCACACAAGACTCTAATCCGTGTTTATCGCCTATTCGGTTCTCATCCGCAAGGAGATCCGCCGGGTGTCGCCACGGCCCCAAACGATGTGAACAGGTTCCCAAGCCCACCTTGCCGGATGGATCTACGCTTGGTACACCGTGCCACTTGTGCCTAGTCTGTCCCAAGCCCACCTGGCCGGGTGCCACTTGGTAGACTACTAACACTACCTACAAACACCAGAAACTAGTTGCAACTCCTGGACAGACATCAAGTTGGTTAATAAGCCGAGAGGGGTGAACCCAATGTGTGGTAGTATCGAGTCATTGGACGACATACACAGAACTCGGTGCTTAAGGACGGTTCCAGTGAGACAACCCACCATGTACTCCTACATGGCCTCTCACCGCTACCTTTACCAAATCGTGTTCACACACTTAACTCTCAGCATCAGAACATATCGCAACACTCCAATTCATTCCAATGAATCAGACCTGACACAACTCTAAGCAATAGCAGGCATAGCATGGTAGGAACACAACATGGGCTCAATCAACTCCTACACATGCTAGTGGGTTTCAACTATTTACTGTGGCAATGACAGTCATGCAGAGGAATGGGTTCAACTACCGCAAAGACAAAGTAGCGTATGAATCGTTGTTGTCCTAATGCAATAACTAAGAGCAGGAGCGAGAGAGTAGGATTGTATCGAATGAACAAGGGGTTTTGCTTGCCGGCAGATCAACAGGTGGCACCGCCTCCTCGACAGTACTCGAACACTCTCCTGAGCAGACCTATCGAGAAGGAACGTGTCGGCAATCAATAAACAATCATATGCAACAATATGATGCATGAACATGGCATGAATATGTGATGTTGTTTGAGCTAATGCAACTAGTAATCATTTGGTTTGAAGTCCATTTGAACCAAAAGCTCAAATGCAACTCTAAATTAAGTCTCTTAATATGCCATAATGTGTTTTCTCATATTCAGCATGTATAAGATGGTTTGTCATGCATGAAACTAGTACAGATGGAAAGGTTGCATTTTTCTGATAATTTTTCATATATAAATTATTTCAATCTGAGCTACGGTTGAATTTCTATGAATTTTTGAAGTTTAAATCATTTTCTGGAATTTCCTGATTTATTTTAATTCCGTAAAATAGTTAATTGCGCCAAGATCGCGTCACTATGACGCCAGCAAGTCAACGGCGCTGATTAGAATAAACCCGACGTGTGGGGTCCACACGCCGTGATGGGAATTAAACAGGTTAATTTAATCCTAACTAAAAGATTAGTGGCGTATTTGGGGCCCACCGCCGCTGTCGGGGTTAGTTAACTGATTCAATTAGTTTTAAACTAATCCTAAGCTAAAGATTAGCAGAGCCGGCCCCACTGCCATTGACCCACGCTGGTCAAAACTGGTCAACAGGGGTTAGACCCGTCAACCCCATCGGCGCTTAGTCGCCGGGCGAGGCCGAACGCGCGGAGGGCTCGGATCGCTGCCCGGCGACCATTCGGGCGGCGGAGACCACCCACGCTGAAGCCTGTGCTCGCAAGCATCCAATGGGACACGCTGGAGACCGTGGGGGCGCGGAGCTCACCGGAGCGGCTT
This sequence comes from Aegilops speltoides, assembly GCA_021437245.1. Lineage (NCBI taxonomy): Eukaryota > Viridiplantae > Streptophyta > Magnoliopsida > Poales > Poaceae > Aegilops > Aegilops speltoides. The sequence goes on along the minus strand of CM038145.1, from coordinate 476,187,688 downwards.
CGGGCGGCGGCCGAGCTCGGGCTCGAGGGGACGCGCTACGGGCGACGGGACGAGAACGAGAGGGGGAAGGAAGCGAAGAGCTCACAATGGCGTTGCAGCTGGCGCCGAAGCGGGCTCGGGACGCTACGACGACGGCGACGGTCGCCGGAGATCTACAATGCCGGGCGTTGAAGATGACGACGGTGGCGACGATGGAGGCCGTCCGGAGGTGCCTGGCTTGACGAGGAGGTAGAGGAGGTCGTGGCGGAGCTTCTGGACGCAGCGGGAGGGCGAGGGGTGGCCGGTTGCCACGGCGGCGAGTAGCGGCGCTCTCCGGTGCGCTCGGTGAGGAGAGGGAGAGGAAGCCAGAGGAGGGAAGAGGCACGGGAGAGTGAGAGGGTCCGGGGGGGTGCGTGGCGACGTGCGGGGCATCCAGGCGACGAGGAGGAGGCAGGCAGGCGAGCTGGTGGCGTGGCGCCCATGCGCGCGGGCGACGAAGCGCAGGCCTCCCGTCCTCGGGCGCCAGAGGACGACGATCAAGGCCGGCAGGAGGTGGGCTGGGCCGGCCTGCTGGCTGTTGGGCGAGCCAAAGCCGCCTGATGCCCCGCCAGGTGAGTCCTGTGGGTTTCCTTTTTTTATCTTTTCTATTTTCTGACATTAGTTTTGATTTAATAATAATACTAAATCATTTTATTTCCTTATGCCAATTTTTATAGAAGCTAGTTATATTATTCCAGAGCTCCTTAATAAATGACATAATTTTTGGACATATATTATATATATAACATTTATATATCCAAGGCAAAATAATTACTGGATAATCCAAATGCCCAAAATTAAATCTTATGAGCTCCTAAAAATATTGGTTTGATTTTTATCTCTTGTCCAATATTTTCAGAGGGCAACATGAGCATTTTCTTGGACCCTTTTGGAGAAATTTTTATTTGGGTCATTTCAAAAATGATTCTGAGGGTTTCAACAATCCTCATTTCAAATTTAAATGGAATATAAACATGATGCACAAATGACTAGCTGGCCTTGAGCATACCAGAACTAGGGATGTGACATAGTCCCTCTAGTACCACAGATGAGGGCAGTAGGAGCACCCCAAGCAATCTTCCTAAAGCTTCCACCAGGGCCAAAAAGAAGAAAATCTCAGAATCTGAGGATGAAGACTATGTGGCAGTAGAGGATGAGGCCACTTCCAAGAAGAAAGTGCTCAAAAAGGAATATGGCACAGCTGCTGCCATTAACCCTAGAATGAAGATCAAAGTGCCTGCAAAGAGAACTCCCATGTCCAAAGCCAGAGCCTCTACTCAAGTATCTTTGGAATCTCAACCAAAAGAGGCTGCTGCAGAAGGGAAGAAAAGGAAGGAAAGGGTCAAGAAGACCATGGCCAGATTTGTTGGGAAGCCTTCCATGATGGAAGAGGAAGAGGAAGAAGAGGTTTCTGCACCAGCACCCAAGGCTCAGAAGCTTATGGGTGATGCTATAAGGTCAGGGGCTGCATCATCAAAGCCCAAAGAAGCACCCAAAGCTGCCTCCAAGCCCAAGATTGCACCAAAGAGGAGTACTTGAAACACACCTGCTGCAGAGAAGAACAAGGCCCCAGTGCCTGAAACTGTTGGTGAGGAAGAAGAAGATGAAGAGCATGTGTTGAGAAAGTTGAAGCCAAAGATTCCAGACCACAATGATTCTCATCCTGTGGCTGAGAACATGAAGCTGAGAAAGGATGCAGGACTCAGACAGTGGAGGTTGTCTGATCCCTATGCTATGAGGAGAAGGACTACTGTTGACTACAGGTTCCAGACTAAGGAACAGCAGGATTTCTATGAGACAGTGTTGTTGGACAAGAAGCCTATAGTTTGTGACATGAGGTGGGTCGACTGGACCTACATGAAGGAGAATGAGGAACACTATCCCGGAGTGCAAGACAGTTTCATTGTTTGTGGAGTTGTAGACTTTGTTGGGCAGAAGCTCACAAAGTGGAATGATGAGCTCATCATGCAATTCTACTCCACGGCACACTTCTACCCAGATGGCAGGACAGTGTGGATGTCTAAAGGTACAAGGTACCAATCAACTATTGAGGAATGGGCAAATCTGATCAATGAACCCAAGGAGCAGGAAGATGACTTGGATGTCTATGCCAAGAAGAAGATGGATCACAATTCCATGGCTCATATGTACAAGGAGATCCCAGATGTAGCAGTTGATACACATAAGTTTGGATCTGTACATTATCTTCTGTCAGGACTCCCAACTATCAACTGGATCCTCAGGCATACCTTATTGCCCAAGTCAGGTGACCACAACATGATAAGAGGCCATGCTATAAACTTTCTACACTTGTTTGATGTGCCACAGAAATTCAAGGTCATGAGCCTCATTGTTGAAACTATCAAGAGGACAGCAGCAGACCAGAAGAGAAGTTGTGGGTATGCCACACAGATCCAGGAGCTGATAAACTCCAAGATGGGTACAGGCACATACTTGCTGGACAAGGAACATTTTGCTAACTATCCAGAATTTGAGGACAACCAAGTGGTTATGGATGAAGATGAACCATCTTCTGTGCATGCTCAAGCCAAGAAGGAGAAGGCAAGGACAGAGAAGGCTACCAAGATGCCAACAATGGAAGAGGCATCTCAAGATTTCTCGAAAAGCAAACAGGATCAACTAGGCTACTTGATTGCATCCACTCTGAGGATTGAGAAGGGGCTGGCCACCTTGACTCAAAACCAGGAGAGCCTGGAAAGGATCATGGAGCAGAAGTTCTACAATTTAGATGTGAATGTAATTGAGATCCAGTCTGTTGTTGAGCAGCTTCAGGATGACATGGAGGAGAGGAAGGGCAAGACAACCACAGATGCATTTGCCAGAGTGCCTAGAGCTCAGAGATCAGCTGCAGTGCCCGTGACAGACACCAGAGCCACTTCATCTGCACCAGCTACAGCTCCTACAGCTCCAGTGCAACCAGCTTCAGCACCCACACCTCCAACTCCATCTACATCAACTGATGCTTTCGTTCTTGGCGTTCGATCTACACCACCACCTGAAGATCAAGCCTGAGAGTCGATCTAGTACTATGCATTTTCTATGAACTTTTTGGTAACTTGTTGCCAAAGGGGGAGAAAAATGTATAGATCATAGGCTTCGAGAAAGAGTGTTGCTTTTTGTTCTCTCTTGCTTTGGTGGTCGAACTTTATCTGCTTGTTTGAGATACTCTATGTCTGTGTGATACTTGATGATCATGTGTTTGATCATATGCTACATTTATGCTTGTTGGATGACATTATCTTGTTTATCTCTATATGATCATTCACTTTGCTTGGTGATGAGTCCTTGTATTCAATTATTATCATTTTGAGCGCTCCACCAAGATGTATGTGACATGGAAGAGTTATCCATGAGCCTAACTCCTTGTGCATTTGCAGTCCAAAGCAAATCTTAATCTATGCACAAATTTAGGGGGAGCTCTTGCTTATCACATACTTCTCCAAGCGACAATGTTTTTCACTCTTATTATTATTTGTCGAAGCTTTGATCTATATGTTGTCATCAATTACCAAAAAGGGGGAGATTGAAAGTGCAACTATCCCTAGGTGGTTTTGATAATTCCTAACAACATATAGCTCATTGAGCTAACATTATTCCAAGATGAATATTTCAGGAAAAGCTCAATGAATGGCATGGCATGGATGAGAAAAGTGGATCCCTCAAAATGCTAAAGAGAAAAGGATTGGCTCAAGCTCAAAAAGCTCAAGACTCTACATTTTATATTTTAGTGATCCAAGATCACATTGAGTCTATAGGAAAAGCCAATACTATCAAGGAGGGATGAGGTGTTGCTTAATGAGTTTCTTGCTCCACGGTGCTTAGTGATATGCTCCGAAACCCTCAACTACTTTCTCATATCCACAAATGACCTAAACCAAAAGTCAAACTCGGCCGTACCGATTCTTTCTACCCGGCGCCACCGAGTTCAGATGTCATAGCCACTGCCACAAACCCTAGGCAAATCGGTCTCACCGATAGGGATCTCGGTCTCACCGAGATGGGGTTGAAATCTCTCTGTTTTCCTTCGTAACATTTTAGTACCACCGAGATGAGCGATCAGTACCACCGAGATTGCAATGTAAACTCCATGTTTCCTTTTCTTAACATTTTTGTCCCGCCGAGATGAGCGAATCGGTCCCACCGAGTTTACCTGACCAACTCTATGGTTAGCTTATTACCAAAATCGGTCTCACCGAGTTTGTGTAATCGGTCTCACCAAGATTACGTTATGCCCTAACCCTAACTGTATTAGTCCTACCGAGTTGCATGTCGGTACCACCGAAATCCTAACGGTCACTAGATTTGCTGAATCGGTCCGGCCGAGTTTGGCAAGTTGTGTGTGGAGGCTATAAATACCCCTCCACCTCCTCTTCATTCGTGGAGAGAGCCATTAGAACAAACCTACACTTCCAACTTGTTGTTTCTGAGAAGGAACCACCTACTCATGTGTTGAGGCCATGATATTCCATTCCTACCATATGAATCTTGATCTCTAGCCTTCCCCAAGTTGCTTTCCACTCAAATCTTCTTTCCATCAAATCCAAATCCTGTGAGAGAGAGCTGAGTGTTGGGGAGACTATCATTTGAAGCACAAGAGCAAGGAGTTCATCATCAACACACCATTTATTACTTCTTGGAGAGTGGTGTCTCCTAGATTGGCTAGGTGTCACTTGGGAGCCTCCGACAAGATTGTGGAGTTGAACCAAGGAGTTTGTAAGGGCAAGGAGATCACCTACTTTGTGAAGATCTACCGCTAGTGAGGCAAGTCCTTCGTGGGCGATGGCCATGGTGGGATAGACAAGGTTGCTTCTTCGTGGACCCTTCATGGGTGGAACCCTCTGTGGACTCGCGCAACCGTTACCCTTCGTGGGTTGTAGTATAAATCAACGTGGATGTATGATAGCACCACCTATCGGAACCACGGCTCAAAAATCACCGTGTCTCCAAATTGCGTTTGAATTCTCCAAACCCTTCTGTCGGTGTCAAAACCGGCGGATCTCGGGTAGGGGGTCCCGAACTGTGCGTCTAGGCGGATGGTAACAGGAGACAAGGGACACGATGTTTTTACCCAGGTTCGGGCCCTCTCGATGGAGGTAAAACCCTACTCCTGCTTGATTGATATTGATGATATGGGTAGTACAAGAGTGGATGTACCACAAGATCAAGGAGGCTAAACCCTAGAAGCTAGCCTATGGTATGATTGTTGTTGTGATTGTCGTCCTACGGACTAAAACCCTCCGGTTTATATAGACACCGGAGAGGGCTAGGGTTACACAGAGTCGGTTACAATGGTAGGAGATCTACATATCCGTATTGCCAAGCTTGCCTTCCACGCCAAGGAAAGTCCCATCCGGACACGGGACGAAGTCTTCAATATTGTATCTTCATAGTCTGGGAGTCCGGCCGATGATGATAGGTCGGCTATCCGACACCCCTAGTCCAGACTCCTCAAGAGCCTCGAACCAGGCTTCAATGACGACGAGTTCGCACGCATATTGTCTTCGCATCGCAAGGCGGGTTCCTTCTCCGAATAATCCATAGAAGATTGTGAACGCCAGATAGTGTCCGCTCGCAAAATAAATTCCACGACGATCAGAGAGAATAATATTCACACAAGTTCAATCTGCCGACGATTTTGTGGCGTGACGACACACCACTACCAAGCCCTTACTCAATCGCTTTTATTATACCACCTCGGTAGCTTAGTTTAAGCGGTTTCTTGGCACGCCTTGTCGGCAGAGATCGTGTTCCCCTTATTCCGGATTCCCATCAATACGGACGCAGTAATCAACCATGCCCGTTGCCACGCCTCCATCGGCGAGTCCCAAACGGTCATGGGGACGGCTCTTGGTATTCTCCTCTTTATAATGAGACCAAGGCTCGCTTTTCTTCAATCCTCCATCATCTACCCTCGCCCCAAGTTCCAGACTTAGGGCTCTAGATTCGAGCGCCTGACCTTCGATATCGTCCGGCCCGACCCTGTGGTCGGTGGATGCCCTCCTCCGCTACGGAAGAGGACGGCTAAAGCCGAGAGAAGCTGTACCTAACCCACGAGATTTCGCATAGGTTGCCTGCCCAAGGGCAAGTCATTCCTACTCCCGAGCCAGGCGAGAGCGTCGTGTTCGTGTCCCACCTCTGTTGGGGTTTAGGCTTCCCGATGGATCCCTTCGTGAGGGGGCTCATGTTTTATTATGGGTTGGAATTCCACGACTTTGGCTCCAGAGTCCATCCTCCACATCTCATCATTCATTGTCATCTGCGAAGCCTTCCTCTGCACCACCCCTCACTTCGGTTTGTGGCTCAAAACCTTCAATGTGGAGCCAAAGATGATTGAGGGGCGTCAGGCAGAGTGCGGCGGGGCGATTATAAGCAAGAGGGACGATGCTCCATGGCCCGAGGGCTCTTTTCAGGAGGAGCTCGGTTTGTGGCGACAGGAGTGGTTCTATATCACCGCTCCCAGGGGCAGCAGGCAGAAGCCACCGCCCGTCTTTCGCTCGGGCCCTCCACAACGGCTGATGTCATGGGTCAGCAAAGGGCTTAACTAGGGGCCGTCAAAGGACGTACACCTATTGCAGGGCCGGATTCGAGACCTCCAAGAGAGGGAGATCAATCTGGTCGTAGTGATGCAGGTTATGCTGATTCGGCGTCTTTTGCCCTACAAATGTCGCCCCCTCCGCCTGTGGGAATTCAATCCAGAGGGGCCACGAGCTCTCCAACACTTCATGGGTATGACACCCGGGGAGATGTACAAATTGTTCTTCGGATCACAAGAGGTGTGTCCGGAATTGACCGAGGACGCCGGCCTAAGCTAGAATCGCCCGGATACTCAAGTAAGTAGCCCTGTATCCGAACATACCGTTTGTTTGCATATCTTGGATTTGTCTTTTAACCAATCGTCCTTTGAACAGGAGTGGATAGCGCAAGCAAAACTGATACGGTGTCCGGCCCCCCTCCCGGAGACCGGCCGGACTCGGTGTTGGTCAAGATGCTGGAGGTTGCGCCTTCGGAGGAGGGCGAAGGGGAAAATAGAGAAACTACCACCTCTACCAAAGAGGCTTTCGAGAAAGGGGGGATCGAGAATCCCTCCTTCCAGGGGGAGAAGAGGACCGCTTCCGAATATCTCGAGGCCAAGGCCTCAAAGCGGGGGAAGAAATCTTCACCAGAGGGTCTTGCGCCAGGGTAAACCCCGGCCGCACTATCTCCCCTAAGGAATCAGCCCTCCAGCGTGCCGTAAGTAGAAAAAGGGGAGTTCTGTAATAAGGGACATCCCTATTTTTGCTTCTGAGGATAACCGAAGTTGTTATCTTGTAGTTCGGATCTCCGTCCTTCTCAGCTGAGCTCGTCTTCGGGGGACCTTCGTCCGGAGATGATGGAGAGCGAGACGCCTCCATCTGCCGCGCTGTCAGGCGGGGCGGACGACCCTGAAGTGTCGTCGTGGAGGGTCTTCCCGAGTCCGGCGGGGCCGGAGAGTTCGGCACCCACTGGTGTACGGCCGGGGGAGCTGAAAGATCTGCTCGAGAAGGCGTCTATCTCAGAAGATCACCGTACATTGATGAGTACGGTTATTGAAAGAATTTCGTCCACCGAGGGCGGGTTGCATGATACCGTCAGAAGTTTACTGGCGGGTTTTGAGGTACGTAAAAATGACATACCTTTTGACAGTTTTGCACATAGAGTGCGCCTCAGATAGATAGTAGCCCCGAGACTCGGTATGTTGTCGAAAGCGACAGCTGCCGAGGGTCATAATCCCAGTTATTAATTCTCGCTTTTCCTATGCAGGTGGCGGATCGTCCGGTGGCCAGCCGGACTGATAGAGTTGCCGAGCTAAAGCGGCAACTCGACGTTGCGGATGCGGACATTGCGCTGGTCAATAAACGACTTGATGAGTTACAAGGTAGGTTGTTTCTCCGCGGTCACCTAGTAAGGGAGCTGACACCCACTCCTTACAACATGTATGCTTGATGCAGATGTTGCCACTGCTGTGGAGGACCTTCGGGCAGAGCTTGCTCGAGCCAAGGAGCAGGCCAGAAGGAGCGATGTGGCTGCCTCGAAGGTAGCCGAAGAGCTAAAAGCCGAAAAGGCTGCTCACTGCCGTAGCAGGGAGGAGATGGCCGGAATGGCCGTGAAGCTGAATGATGTTACCGACCGCTATGAGGTTCTTGAAAAAGAACGCCGAGCAGAGCAAGAGGACCTGAAGAAGGCCACCGCCGAAGCCAAGGATGCCCGTTCTGCACTGAGGGCTATAAAGGAGGAGTTGCGCCAGCCGAGACATTGTGGTCGGTAAGCCCTTTCGCCGCGCAGAAGTTAACAGATCCGGGTATGCTCAGCTGGGCCAGCTGTGGGGTGCGGAGGATCCTTATCTAGATTTGGCGGCGAGTGCGGCGGATGCGGTTGTGCACTTCCGAAACCAAAAGGATCACGGGATGGAAGAGCTGTTTTGGTCTCAATTCCACAGTCCGGAGCGTTCACTTCCGTTGACCGATCGGTTGGCTGAGTGGGCTGAGCTGAATAGATTGTCCGGATTTGCCATGATGGATATAGTGGCTCATCTGTGGCCGGATAGGCCCAAGCCAAAGAGCTATTTTGGCTTATTACAACAATTCCTTGGGGCGGTGCCGCATATCAAGGCGATGAAGCGGTCGGTATGCATTGAGGGTGCACGGATGGCCCTCGCCCGTGTTAAGACACACTGGGCAGAGCTGGATGCCACCGATGTTGCATCCCGGTTCGGACGAGCGGTTACCCGCCGAGCACTATTTTAGGAAGTTCCGCAGGCGCTGCTTAATAGAGTCGCAGTGTTTCAAAAATGTTATGTTCAAATGACATGTATGATTTGTAAAACCATATTCATAATATAAGTGCTTTTTATACTTGCGCTCAAGTATTCAAATATCTCCGGCGGCCGTTAATGTATACGTGTATATAACCTGAAAGATGGCAGTCTTCGGCTTCAGCCCCCACGCACATGGTGCAGGGGTGTTTGCAAAATAGCGCATTTTTCACACTTAATCCAACGTCTTGGTCATGTGAAGGAGGTGGTAGCGTAGCAAACTAGGCAACCAGACTATAATGCTTTATAACTTTCACTTAGCCATCGGAGTTCGAAGGTGGGGCTACAATATAGCCCCTAGGGGCACCGCGCTCTCCGAATTCGGGGCGCGTATGTGCTTGACCAAGAAACGGTCCTTCGTCAAAGCGAAGGAATTCTAGACATTCCGGTAGTCGATCGAGTGGTTGACCAGTCTCTCGCTATATCATGACAATCGTTTTCGCTTTCATCGAGGTGCTCGCCCGCCGAACCGGGCACAATCGCAGTAGTTCTCCTGGTGCCGCGTTAGCCGATGATACGGAACGTAAGGCAGCAAAACACAGGAGCCGGGCAAACCCAACATTTGACCAAAGACATGATTCGGAGCTGATGCATATACGGCCTAACTCGAGACACCGAACACTCCTTGAGGTATTCGGTCTTTATGAAAACGGGCAGAACGATGCCATAAGCCCCTATTGTTCAGGTACAGGCGAAAACTTCTGATGCGGCCGATGCCAAAATGCCAGCCTCCTCCTTGGTTATGATAGAAAACCGGGGGATGTGTATCAACAAGAGACAGTAAGAAAGGTTTACGCAGGGTCTTAATCTGAAAAGAATCCTTGCAACGGGTCCCTGCTGCACGTCTGCGCGTGTGTCTCCGTTGTGCTGTATCCTGGACGGGTGTAGCACGTTGTTCATGTGTAAAAGAGAAGAAATTAGCTTGGGAAAATACCGTGCAAAAAATGTATTTAAAACAGAGCATGAAAAAATGAATGAAGTTGAGCTTTTGTTGGCTCTTATTGCTCATGCTCACAGCCCCTTGTAAAGGGGTATGCGGCTAGGAAGCCCCTAGTTTATTTATGCCGTAATCGCGTAGCCGTGACCGGGTCTTAAGCGACCTTTCAAAGAGATAATGCCGCGTGGACCGGGCATTTTAATTGTAAGAGACGCGTAATGCGGTATTGCGTTAAAGCGGGCGAAAGCTTCACGTCCCAATAGTGCTTGATGGCTACTTTTAAATGGGGCGATATGGAATATTAGCTTTTCGCGACGGAAGTTGTCGGATGAACCGAACAAAACTTCTAGTAGTAAGGAGCCCGTGCAATTGGCGTAAGGGCCTGGCGTCGCTCCTTTGAAGGAAGTACTGCTGTGGCAAATTTTGTTAGGGTCTATCCCCATCCTGCGGATTGTGTCCAGGTATAGCAGGTTTAAATTGCTGCCGCCATCCATTAGGACTTGGGTAAATTGTAGTCCGTCGATTATAGAATCCAATATCAAAGCAGTCCATCCTGCGTTTCGAATGCTCCTGGAGTAATCCAGTTGGTCGAAAGTAATTGGTTTTGACATCCAATCTCGGGATTCCGCTGGGGTGGACCGTGCGGCGCGTACTTTAGCAGGTGCCGCACTATTGTTCCGTATTATCACGTGAAGTGAGTTTACTGTTTTGACTTCTTGTGGGAAAGTCTTTTGTTTTCCGGTGCTCTACTTGTGGGGTTCGTCATCGTCTTCGCTTTGTGTGTCGAGCCCCTTGTGTTCGGCGTTAAGTCGGACGGACTCTTTGAAGACCCAACAATCTCGGTGGGTATGGTTCGCAGGCTTCCCGGGGGTACTGTGGATTTGACATATCCTATCCAAAATTTTGTTTAGGTTGGATAGCTCGTCACTGTTGTCCTTAATAGGCAGTGTTTTGTTGTTCGGCCTAGAGCTTTTGAATCCGGCGTTGACCGTCGTGCTCTTTGGGCCATTTTCTTTACTCCGGCGCTAATCTTTTCTGTGTCATGATTTCCCATTTCCATCTCTAACCTCGGATGTACTTGGGTCGCTGGTGCTGCATCTTGCCAGCCAGCTATCTTCTCCCACGCAAAAGCGGGGTCATGAGGCTTGCTAGCGCGGCCATTGTTCTTGGTTTTTCTTGGCCGAGGTGTCTGTCGAGCCATTCGTCACGGACGTTATGTTTAAAAGCTGCTAAGGCTTCGGCGTCCGGACAGTCGACTATTTGGTTCTTTTTGGTGAGGAACATGTTCCAGAATTTGTGTGCTGACTCTCCGGGCTGTTGAGTTATATGACTTAAATCATCTGCATCCGGAGGGTGGACATAAGTCCCCTTAAAATTTGCTCTAAACGCGTCCTCGAGCTCTTCCCAACTTCCAATGGTATTTTCTGGGAGGCTTTTGAGCCAATGTCGAGCTGGCCCTTTGAGCTTGAGGGGTAGGTATTTTATGGCGTGGAGATCGTCTCCTCTAGCCATATGTATGTGTAGGATGTAATCCTGAATCTAGACTCCGGGGTCTGTTGTTCCGTCATATGCCTCTATGTTTGCGGGCTTGAAACCCGCTGGAAATCCATGATCCAGTACCTCATCGGTGAAACATAGTGGGTGTGCGGCGCCCCTGTATTTAAGTGTGCCGACATCTTCGAACACTCGGCATGTTGTGTTGCTTCCTGGAGCCCTCTTTTTTGGTCCATAAATGGACCTGACCGGGCCATCCTTTTTGTGAGGGTCTTTATATGGATCGTTTGCCGGCTTGTGTGCGGCGCTGTTTGCCGCTCTTAGCCCGTCATCTGGTCGTCTATCCGGCCAGGCGGCTTCCTTGCTTTTTGATTGTGGTGGCTCTATGGCCTCCTCGTCGAATTCGGGCAATAGTTTGCGTTTCGGGTAGCTCTTTGCTTGGTGACTATTGTCGTATTTGTCTGCGGTCTTGAGTACTATGGTCCATCTCATTCTGAGTACGTCTTCCGCTGTTTTGAGCTTCCGCTTCTGCTTCTTCAAACTTCTTGCAGTGGCGACGAGCCTTTTGTGAAGGTTCTTATGCTCCGGTGATGTGTCCGGCGTGAGATCGTCTGGACTGTTGTTTTCGCCGGGGATGGGTTGCTTGTCCAACTCATCCTGTTCGGATGGTTGCTTGGTTGCATGTTCGTCGTCCACTGGTTCGCCTTGCTCTACGGATGGGTCGTTATGGGTGCTGTTGTTATCGAGGCGGGACTTCGGGCGGCGCTTGCGTCGCCCTTTTGGTTGCTTCGCCGCGTCCCGTTGTTCCTCGTTATCGCTTCCTTTTGGTGTATCCACCATGTATATGTCATGAGTTGAGGTGGCTTTCCAGTGCCCCGTAGGCGCTGGTTCTTGGTCGAAGTTTAGCATGTCGGTTAAATCGTCGACAGTGGCTATAAAGTGGGTGGTGGGTGGGCTTTGAATTTCTTCGTCGTCCGCATCCCCACCATCCTGACGATAATTCGGCCAGGGCTCTCCTGATAGCGAGAGATATTTTAGCGAATTCAGGATGTCGCCAAAAGGTGAGTGTTGAAAGATGTCCGCGGCGGTGAACTCCATGACCGGCGCCCAATCGGATTCGATTGGAGGGAGCGCGGGAGGTTCGGAGTCCGGCGAGGAGTCCAGCACCTCGGAGTCACGAGCCTCACAAGGGACAAAGTCAGTATTCGGCTCCATCGCCGTAGAGGTCGCAGCCCCCGAGACGGTGTCTAGCCACCCGTCCTCGATCTGCGCGGTCGGCTCCGAATTGAGGGTCGGAGCGGAGTCATGTGCGGCCTCCAGGGCACCGTCCGGCAGCAGAGCTAAATCATGCCCATCGTGATAAAGGCGGCGCGCGGTGTGGTTTCGACTCCGCCGGTTCAAGTCTCCGCGATGTCACCGTGAAGTTTAGACTTCCAAATCGACTGATGGCCGGGGCATTGCTTTGATCCGCTCCAGATGGCTGCTTAATTGGCCCGCAGCGCAAAGCCGCCAATACGAAGATCTGTCTAGGAGAAAGGTCTCACCCCGACGCGCCATTGTTGATGATCGAAGGAGCCATCAAGCCTATCGGTGACGCTACGCGAGGAACTCTCAATGAAAGCACCAATGTCGTGTCAAACCGCGGATCTCGGTAGGGGTCCCGAACTGTGCGTCTAGGCGGATGGTAACAGGAGACAAGGGACACGATGTTTTTACCTAGATTCGGGCCCTCTCGATGGAGGTAAAACCCGACTCCTGCTTGATTGATATTGATGATATGGGTAGTACAAGAGTGGATCTACCACGAGATCAAGGAGGCTAAACCCTAGAAGCCAGCCTATGGTATGATTGCTCTTGTGATTGTCGTCCTACGGACTAAAACCCTCCGGTTTATATAGACAACGGAGAGGGCTAGGGTTACACAGAGTCGGTTACAATGGTAGGAGATCTACATATCCGTATTGCCAAGCTTGCCTTCCACGCCAAGGAAAGTCCCATCCGGACACGGGACGAAGTCTTCAATCTTGTATCTTCATAGTCTGGGAGTCCGGCCGATGATGATAGTTCGGCTATCCGGACACCCCCTAGTCCAGGACTCCCTCACCTTCCCTTTACATCCTTGCAAGTTGCATGCTTTACTTTACGCTGCTCATATACTCTTTGCATGCTTGCTTGAATTGTGTTAAGATTGCTTGACTTGTGCTAAGATAGCTAAAATCTGCCAAAGGCTAAAATTGGGAAAAGGATAAGTTTTTAATTGGGTCGTAGTCAGAATAAGGCTAGTGATTGCTTGCTAGTTTTGCTAGAGTTGAGCAAAGAACTATGACATGGCTTGGTTGTAGCCTCCCAGGGTTTTAGATGTGGTACAAGCTGATTGTAATGCTTCTGTGAATGAGTAATACAAGTTTGTCCACCGCAAAAAGAAAGTAATAAAGGATGGAGAAGTTTATAAAAAAACATGAAGCAGATAGAAAAATGCGAACTAGATCAGTGGCCGCCACTTCAGCAGCGGCGTCCATAGTGGCACAAGAAATATTCTTTCAGGCCATCAAGTCCATGTCCAAAATCTAGAAGCCCAGCCACTACAGAATACAACCAACCGAGTCTCACGCACTTTATATTGCACCCGTAGGCAAATGGTACATATCACACAACTCTCCGACATAATGGGTCATCCTATTGACATCCTCTTTTTCCGCCCATCTTCTCACACACGGCTTTCTTTCTACTTCGCGTGCATTTCACATTCTTAGTTTTTTTTCGTATGTTCTTTAAGTTGTTGCTGGTTTTGGGTTTTCATTTTCCCTTTTTGGTTTTTTTATTTATTGTTTCTTATATCTTAATTTTCAAAATTTACAATAATAAAATTCCTTTTTCAGTCATGACTTCTAAAATTCAAATAATTTTATAAAGTTATGAACATTTTTACAATTCATGCAAAAAAAATCTGCAAGCAGTTTTAAAATTCATGAATACTTGTAAAGTTCTTGACATTTTACAAACGTGTGTGTTTTAAATTTCATGAATAACTTTTAAATTCATGGAAAATTAAGCCCTTGCACACTTTTTCAAAATAAATTAACATTTTTTAATTTAAAAACATATTAAAAATCAATGAACATTTCTTGAAATTTGAAAATATAAATTAATTGCTGAACGTTTTTAATGTTTTAAATTCACTGTCACTTTTTGAAATACCTGTAAAATTAACATATTTTCCTAATTCGTCATAAACATTGGTCAAATTTTTTCGAGCAAGGTCGAGTGAGAAGAAATCAAGTTGTACTCGAGCTACTGACGGGAGTACCTGAGCCAACATTTTTTTTGCGACAGAAAGAGAGTTTTATTCCATAATCAGAGGGTTACAATCGAGAGGCACCAACTCCTCAATACAAGGTGGGCTACTTCCCGGCCATACGGCAGTAGTAAACTCCGTAGGACTGTACAATGCCAACCGATGTGCTACCCTATTCTGCTCACGCTTTATTTTTGATGGAACAAACTCCCGATCCTGAAGATGACGCTAGATCTCGAGTACCAAATGCCCATAGACAGACCTGGACATACTGTCCCAGGTCATTGCAGCTAGTGCCGTTGAAGAATCTGATTGAACCACAATTGGCAAGGATGTGTGCTGCAGGGCCAAGGCCATACCCTGCATTATTGCATGTAACTCCGCTTCCAGCGCGTCATTACAATTGAAGATACATGTGTAAGCCGCAAAGATCACCCCACCTGTTGGGGAACGTAGTAATTTCAAAAAAATTCCTACGCACACGCAAGATCATGGTGATGCATAGCAACGAGAGGGGAGAGTGTTGTCTACGTATCCTCGTGAGACCAAGCGAAGCGTTGATGCAACGAGAGGAAGTAGTCGACGCCTTCCGGTCCAACCGATACAAGCACCGTTACTCGCACCTCTGAGTTCTTGACACACGACAGCTCGATGACGCACCCCGGCCCGATCCAGCAGAGGTTCGGGGAGGAGTTCCGACAGCACGACGGCGTGGTGATGATCTTGATGTTCAACCGTCGCAGGCTTCGCCTAAGCACCGCTACAATATGACCGAGGTGTAATATCGTGGAGGGGGCACCGACACGGCTAAGGAACGATCACGAAGATCAACTTCGTGTTCTAGGGTGCCCCTTGCCCCCGTGATATAAAGGAGCCAAGGGAGGGGCGGCGGCCAAGGAGGGCGCTGCTGGGGGAGTCCTACTCCCACCGAGTAGGACTCCTTTCTTTCCTAGTTGGAGAAGGAGAAGGGGAAAGAGGAGGAAGAGGGAAGGAAAGGGGCGCCGCCTTCCCTTGTCCTATTCGGACTAGGAAGGGAGGGCGCGCCCCTCCTGCCTCCTCTCTTCTCCCTCAAGGCCCATGTAGGCCCAATAAACCCTCGGGGGGGGGGGTTCCGGTAACCTCCCGGTACTCCGGTAAAATGCCGATTTCGCCCAGAACGATTCCGATGTCCAAATATAGGCTTCCAATATATCGATCTTTATGTCTCGACCATTTCGAGACTCCTCGTCATGTCCGTGATCACATCCGAAACTCCGAACAACCTTCGGTACATCAAAATACATAAACTCATAAAGAAACTGTCATCGTAACTTTAAGCGTGCGGACCCTACGGTTCGAGAACAATGTAGACATGACTGAGACACGTCTCTGTTCAATAACCAATAGCGGGACCTGGATGCCCATATTGGTTCCTACATATTCTACGAAGATCTTTATCGGTCAGACCGCATAACAACATACGTTATGCCCTTTGTCATCAGTATGTTACTTGCCCGAGATTCGATCGTCGGTATCCAATACCTAGTTCAATCTCGTTACCGGCAAGTCTCTTTACTCATTCCGTAATACATCATCTCGCAACTAACTCATTAGTTGCAATGCTTGCAAGGCTTAAGTGATGTGTATTACCGAGAGGGCCCAGAGATACCTCTCCGACATTCGGAGTGAAAAATCCTAATCTTGAAATACGCCAACCCAACAAGTACCTTTGGAGACACCTGTAGAGCACCTTTATAATCTCCCGATTACGCCAGACGTTTGGTAGCACACAAAGTGTTCCTCCGTAAACGGAATTGCATAATCTCATAGTCATAGGAACATGTATAAGTCATGAAGAAAGCAATAGCAACATACTAAACGATCGGGTGCTAAGCTAACGGAATGGGTCATGTCAATCAGATCATTCAACTAATGATGTGATCTTGTTAATCAAATAACAACTCTTTGTCCATGCTTAGGAAACATAACCATCTTTGATTAACAAGCTAGTCAAGTAGAGGCATACTAGTGACACTCTGTTTGTCTATATATTCACACATGTATTATGTTTCCGGTTAATACAATTCTAGCTTGAATAATAAACATTTATCATGATATAAGGAAATAAATAATAATTTTATTATTGCCTCTAGGGCATATTTCCTTCACCACCCTCATGGTTCCATAGTATCATTCCTGCTGCCGCCGACCCGTCCTCT
Organism: Aegilops speltoides; assembly: GCA_021437245.1. Classification (NCBI taxonomy): domain Eukaryota; kingdom Viridiplantae; phylum Streptophyta; class Magnoliopsida; order Poales; family Poaceae; genus Aegilops; species Aegilops speltoides. Next base: position 476,170,895 of record CM038145.1, on the reverse strand, counting down.
TACATGAAGGCACCACCACCGAAAGCGCAGCCCAGCTCGTAGGTACGACAGATAGTGCCTGCACGGGCGATTTGCCCTCTATTCTACACCCCAAATTGATTGCCTACGAGATGGTAGGTCGTGCATGTCTCTACTGAGGCGAGTACTAGCAAGCCGCCCCACGTGCGTTCATGTGATTTTATGGGATCAGTTTTGGATAGCTTCTATAGGCCCATTTGGACCGGTTTTAGAAGTTCCGCGCGACTTATTGTATGTGTTTTCTGTAACGATGTAAGTGTGGCAAAGTCCAAGTTGGGAGGAGAGGCATCCAAAGTGTGCCAAGATGATGTTGGACGATAGTTAGGAAGCTCCTCTCTGATTGTGTGAGGAAAAATTGATGTATCCACACTCGAGGCAATGGCATGCAGAGAAGTTTTGGTTCTTGTAGAAGACTTGATGATTCAAAATCTTATAATTGCCTCCGACTCAAAGCAGTTGGTGAACAACACTGAAAGAGGGACTAATAGTTGTATCATTAGTGAGATTAACAAACGAGCTAGTTTAGTTAATTTTAAGTTTACTTTTGAAGGTCAGGCATCAAACACTAATGCAGATAGGTTAGCTAAGTTTTCAAACACTATTGATCAGGGGCGACATCTACGGTTCATCCATCCCATGATCCTTTTTGTATACCACTTCATGTGGACTATGATCAATAAAGCTTAGCTATACCTCCAAAAAATGAATTTCATGTATCGGTTTTCATCGCTTTTCATTATTGTTGTTCTTTTTTATTTTTATTTTTTTGTTTGTCTTCATTTTCAAATACATGCAGAATTTTATCAAATATGTGTTTAATGGTCTTCGTATACGTACACAAGTTGAATCTTTTTCAGATACACGTTGAACATTTTTCTCAATTACACGTTAAACATTTGTCAAATGCACATCAAACATATTTTGAACACACAATGTACATTTTTGTAACACAAATTGATTTTTTTTCATAAATGCCCGAGCAATTTTTTAGACGTGCAAAAAAAATTAAGTGTTAGAACATTTTATAATGTCACGAATATATATTTGCATGGTATGAAATACTTTTTAAAAATAACATCTTTCGGATTACTGAATATTTTTTGCCCAAGGGCCTTCTACAATTAGCAAAGCAACAGATTTGCTGGCTCCACCGAAATTTGGTTAACCTCTCCTCTAAAAAGAAGTGGTTAACCTCTTTTACTCACCCTCCTGAATTCTGAGCAAACATTCAATGTGCCCCATGCCGCTGTCGCGTTCGCCTCATTTACACTCTCCCCTACTGCCTCTCTGTCGCACGGTGTGTACTCCTCGTCTCTTCCTTCTCGTCCTATTTAAACCACAAACTCCATCACACTGCAAGTGCATCAGTAGCAACGATCACATGCGCACAACACAGAATAGAGCGAATAGACTCAAACATTTGTTGCTGGCTGACGAGAAGAACCTGTTCGTGGGTGTGGGAGGCATGGGGAACCTACGGGGCTTCCTGGCCGTGGGTGGCGGCTCTGCCGAGGGCCCCGGTAACAACCTTGCTGGTGTTTTCAGTAGTGGCATCCCACCGATCGGCGGCATCAGGGGTGGTGCGGGAAGCGTCTTCACCGTCCACGACATTGGTGGCTGCGGTGGTGTCCGCTTTGATGGCTTCGTGGACTGAGGCAATCCGTTCCAATGCGGAGGCGCCGACGCAGTCAGACGTCGAAAGAGTAATAGTACAAGCTACCCTGGCCGTGTTAGTCAACCTGTGTCGTGCTGTTGCCCGTATACACTGTACGTGTGCGTGTGGTGCATTGTACTTCGTACGCAGCAGCATTCATAAACTTGTGTGCCATGGGAAGAAAGGGTGCGCGGCTGCACGCATTCACTTCGTTTTCGGACGTCGGGCGTGACACGGAATGGAAGAGACTGGCTGGAGTACCACGGCAGTATATTGCAAGGCATGGTAGTGGGTTATCTTAATTAGGTGATTCACTTGCGTACAGCGTCTAGTTATGCTATAATTAAGCTCTGTGGTTAAGCCGCTCATGTCAATGTTGTACTCCCCAATCGTTCAAAGCGAAGTAGTCAGAATATGTCAATAAGTCAGTCATGTGAAAATAGAGTAGGTCTGCATGTACGGTTGGCAAGACCATATTGATGCCCGAAGTAATGCTTGACACTAAATGACTAAAGCTGTCAATTGTTCGTGTGATCCTCCTTCGAGTTCACTAGAAGATATGGCAGCGACAATGTTATCCTTACATTGCAACAACATGGTGATTCTCCCAACCCTAGCTGTCAATAGTTGGTGTGATCCTCCTTCCCGTTCACTAGAGCATCTACAACCATGATGCACAAATCTGGCTCCACTAACTTCGACCGGCCAGTGTCCGGGCATGTTCGCTTTTAGTTCCTATTTGTTCATGCACACAATCATACCCTCCCAATTTTTTTTCTATATGTCCGGTCACATACATATAGTTGGTGTAGAGGAAGAGATAGAAATGAAAGAAAGAAAGAGAAAAGATAGTCCGTCGTGGGCCAAATCTGCCCCATTTCTGCTTTGGACATGAGGATTTACAGACAGTCCGAGCATATGGGACAAAGTGAGGAGTCCGATTGGATGGCATTTTTTTCTTCACTCTTCTATCTGGACAACGACCGGGCTGTCCGTCCGGGCGTTTGGGAAGGATATGGGTAGTCCGAGTGGAGATGCTTAGCATTGGCTACAATCAGAGCGATCAATGCATGTGTACAAATGATCTCTTGAAAAACCTACACCGAGAAATGCCCTAACTTAGAGCATCTCCAGTTAGACCCCCAAACAATTCCCATTTGTCCTGTGGACAGGCGGTACACTGTCTGGACAAGAAAAACTTGTCTCTAACTGTACCCTAAAATTCAGTTTATATGTGGGGCGGATTGAGACCGTCTAGACACATCCATCATTTCGGCCCTGCCTATCCTGGCCCATCCGAACCCCACAAAAAATCGTACCCCTACCCTAGCATGGGCCCCAAACCCTAGTTCATTCTCTCCTATCCACTCCGCTCCGTTTCGGTTCTGTCTCCGCAGTCCCGCGTCACCATGTCTGACTCCGGCTCTAGATCAGAGGTGGACCCCATTGACTAAAACACACTTGTGGCGGAGCCAAACTCCTTGCTTTCTGATGAGGAACTCGCCCTCTGTGTGGCTCTCCGTGAGTCATAGATGGAAACCCAAGGCGAGTCTTCGAGCGTCCTGCCCTCCAAGGGGCTCGATGGGACTTTTGCAGCTCTAGACTGTCCTCATAGACCCGACAGTAGATACTACTCCCGACCTCTGAGCCTATTATGGCGCCCAGAATTTGAGGTGCGGTCAACTCGTCGTGCCAAGAATGTGGCCCAGGCCGGATCCTGCCATTCTAGTATGAACTATGTCATGCTATGTACAAATTAATATATCCTATGTCATTTGTGTGTTTTTGTCGACCGGTGTTGCATGGAAATGGAGTTCGGAATGGGGTTGTTGTTGCATGCGCGGAAAAATGTGTGTGTGTGTGTGGGGGGGGTCATATTTTTCATGTTCAGTTGGAGATTCTCTTCGTCATATCCATTTAGAAAAATTACTATGACCCTTGAACTCTAAATTGATTGATGTATACAAACATAAATGATTTGAGTATTTAACATTACCAAATAAAGTCAAGAATCAGTACTAAAAAAGTCGACCTACAAATAAATAAATCATGGCCATCCAAATCGGATCTACGTGTAACTGTATCATCACAAACCTATGACCAACCTGACCTATGACTTTTTTTAACGCAATACAAAGGCAGGTGCCCATATATATGCACATACATTTAACCCTATGAACGCACAAACACACATCTTATCCCTATGAGTATCTTTGAGATACTGAGCCGACACAATATCTTGAGATTGACAAATTTGCCATAGACGCCTTCATAGATGACGGGAACGTCCGCTCACACTCAATGCGCATCACCAAAAGGCCTGAAATAAATCCAGAAAAAGTGCGACCACCAGTGCCAATTCTAGAATTTGAACCGTCGTGGGTTGTTTCAATCATAAGTAACCCAACCATTTGAGTTAGGCTCGATTCGCCCCAGCCTATGAACTTGTGGAACATAATCCACTGAATTGTATGCAACCGAACAAACAAAAAGTATGATACCGTGGAAAAAATATCATCGAAGCTACACATCCACTGGTCATGTGCAACTAGGGGGCGGTAGTTGCATTTTCTTTCCCGAAGAATATCACCTTACGGTTTACATCTTCAGTAGTCACGCAATTAATGGTGGGGAGGGGGTGGGGGTGGTTAGTTGCATTGTGTTTTCTTAATATCAAATCACATCTTGCAATTGCATGAAGAAACTGAATATGATCTCTTTTACCTTGAGGCAAAATATGATTCCGCAAAAAAGAAAGTAGAACCAATTTGCCAGAAACATGAGCATAAAAACACTAGTCCCTTCGATCCATATTAATTGTCACTTATTTAGTACAACTTTCTATGTTTTAAATTGACAACAATTAATATGGGTAGAGGGAGCACTAATTTTCATAGTTGTGGGCGATGTTGCTGAGTTTCTCTTTTGTTGAGTCCGTAATAAGAGCATATACAACCGGACAGGGCTAATATACCCCTCTATATGTCCGCGGACTCGGGTCACCTGTCATTTTTCCTCATGTGCAAACCCGCAAATCTGGCCCTTGGGGGTTCAGTTGATCGGTGTTTTATGTCCGAGCGGTGTCTTGACTGTCCGCCCTAACATTCGTGTGTGGGAGGCTAGTGGGTCCGAGAGTAGATGCTATAAAGATCACACATATGCAACAGTAGGAAGTTCAATATAGGAACAAAAATCTATGAAAAACATTGTACGTTGTAAGTATTGTTCTGGTCCTGAGCTCCAATGAGCTCGGGATGAGAAGTATCTAAAAAAAAGGAATAAATTCAAAAAATCTGTTTTTTTGGCAAACGTTGATAAATGTTCGGTGCTTGTAAATTTTCATCATGAAATGACATTTGTGAAAGTCATAGCAAAAAATCACTCCAAAATGCTTTTGGAGATAACCTTTTTAGAGCATCAATGTTTTTTTTCTTGTCATGAGTTCTCCAAATGCCATTTCAGTATGAAATTTTGCACGCACTGACAATATTTGTTAATGTTTGTAAAAAAATTGAATTCATTTTCGAATTTACTGTTCCCTCAAACTCATAGGAGCTCGAGCTAATAAACTCCATGTACTATGTAGGTGCCCTTCTTCTCCTTTTCTTTATAAGACTGCTTTTAGTAATGAAATGAGAAATGAGAACAGCTGATTTAAAAGGAGAAACAAGACAGAGAAGAAATTGAGGCTACAATAAAACCAAACTGAAGTGCACTTAAAATGAAATGGGCGGACACCAGGTGCCCATAAGTAGATCGAAGGTGAAGCAACGCTGCCGATTGCATGCAAGAAATGAACGACTGATTCTTCAGACTCAAAATTAAATATTTTCCCAGTTAATTGATTTGTGTACCTTGGGTTCCTTCGATTGCTCACTCGAGACTTTGTTACTTGATCCATTAATCCACATAACCCACAGTTCCATGGTACTTAAGACAACTCATAATGAGAGTAATATAAATAATAACATCACATATATCTAGACAAAATAGGTGATGTGTCAAGTAATTAATGAGAAAAGAGATGTATGTGGTAACATAGTATGTTACATTATGGATAACATCAAAGACAAGATGAACATCAAAGACAAGATGAGTCCATAACTTCATAAATGAAGTGTTGCATGACACAACACATATGTTACTCCCACTATAGAGATAGTAACATAGACTAGTAGCATATGCATGTTATCTAAGTTACTTCCCACTATGGATAGTCTAATAGGCACATGTTGTAAGTACATTTGTTCAAGGAAAAGGTACTTCCAAATTTGTCCCTCAGCCTTCCTCTTTTGTGTGCATATCATCTCGTCAATGACCAACATGTGTCAAACTACATATGCAGTAAAAAGAAAGGGTGGTGCATTTCAATAGTTATCTATACTACTATTAAAAGAGCAAACATGTGTTTGTCAAAAGCCACACAACAAACTGTACACGGGATAAACAGAACCATCCGATCAAATTGACTTAAACACATCCTACCGCCTATATTACATCAATAGTCTGTCATCCAGAATCAATGTCTCAGATTAAATGTTCTGCCCAGCAGACGCGTCTGCCGATCGTGCGAGCGCTCCGTGTCTGCCGATCCCCGCGGGCCAGCGGCAACCCCTTGATTTTCGGTTTTTTTGAGGAATCCCTGATTTTCGGTTTGGTCCACGCGAAAGTGCCTCCCGATTGAGTCCCGGCCCTGGCTTTAGGCCCCAAGAAGAACGGCGAGAGAACAGATCCGCAGAAACAATGTTGCGCCGCCGCTCCTGCCGTGCGCTCCCTACCCCCGATCCGCCCCGAGCCGACCCTGCCTCCGATCGCCGCCGCCGAGCTCCTCTGCCGGTCAGCCATGCCCAGAGCCCTCCTCCCTTCTCTCTCCATCTCCTCACAAATCTTTCTCCCTCTCCGTTCCCTCACTGCAGGACACCATGGCTCCGCCGGACCTTCCCTCACGAGTGATGGCCCTCTTTCCGACCAGATCGGCGACGGCGACGACCGGTGATGAACACATGCCTGCCCCATTCTTAATTCTCCCGGGCAGTCTGTGATGCAGATGCCGCCGCCATTCTTCCGCACAGCCGAGTATGCGGAAGTCGCTGTTGCCTGCAACTCAGCCGCCTCCATCGTGTTCCCCTGCGAAGTTGAGGAGGGTTCGTTGTCCAGACATCGCATCCTCTGCTGTTCCTCTACCACAGGGTCGTCGTCATCTTCCGTCACCACGGCCACCTCTGCCATGTCCTCTACCACGGGTCAGCAGGAGCATACAACCGCATGTCCTCTTCACATGATAGGTACAGACTTGGCTAAGCGATTTTATGTCAAACTGCACATAAATATTATTAAGTCCTTGTTGTGTTTTTACTGGTAGGGAGAGCATGAGAAAGGTGTTGTGGATACATATATGAATGCCCGCCAGAAGAGAAAGGTGTTTGGCTGCAAATCAGTTTTATGTCAAACTGCACATAAATATGATCAAGTACTTGTTGTCTTTTTGCTGTAGGGAGAGCAGGAGAAAGGTGTCGTGGATACATATATGAATTCTGCCAGAAGAAGAGAAAGGTGTTTGGCTGCAAGTTATTGTGTTCGTAGGCTGTCCATATCACCGGCACTAAGGGGAAATGTTCAACTGTCGCGTTCCTGTCTAATATCATGAGGGAGCAAGCATAAACTGTCGGCTGCTATTCCAGGTATTCCACCATATCACCAAGCTCTGTATATCATTTAATCCATTGGGTAGTAACTATTGGACGACATGATCATGGGAATTGTATGGTGCTGATGTTTATGCAGTCCACACCCTTTAACAATCCGAGAGCGCATCACCTGTTTCAGCTGCATCTTTGAGGGATCTTTTTGATCTGGCCAAGGAAGCTATTGATGAATCAATCGAATCAGAAAATAGATCCCTGTCACACTTTGAGGTATATTTTTCAAAGTTATTTTTAAGTTGCAGGGTTGGTTTTTGCTTTAATAAAATGATGATGATGTGTACTCGGATTTTTTTTGTATGTCCCCAAATGGGAGCCTATACAATACAAATAAACGAAAAGCACAACAAGAAAAATAGAAAAGGTACTATCGATTTTCCGTCAATAGTTTGCATCTCACAGCATTGAACATTACAGGTTGGACAAAGAGAGATCCTCCGCTATCTCATATTAATTCATTCAATTGTAACGACAAAATAAACGGTAAATTAGGGATTCACTGATGGTTTGCTCATGTACTCCGTGTGATTATATATCTACCTTGTATTGTATCTCTTTAGAAGCAGCGGAAACTGGGAAGAAAATTGTATGACACAAGAAGAGATACTTTTAGAAGCAGCGGAAACAGGTTCCCCTTGTATATCTCTTTCTACCTTTACCCAAACATATATTAAAAAACAAATTTTGAACGAATATTTATTAATTATCTTTGTATATTTATATTTCTAGCGATTATGAGCACGACAAATCTTTTTTTTTTGAGAGCACGGAAAGCACGTGCCTTACTTTTACAGAAGAGAACAAAACAATTTACAAGAGGTCTAGCGAGTGCGGAACACTCAAAGACTAACACCCACCACCACTCCTACAAGGAACCCAAAACTAATCTCTCACAAACCGTTGTAAGCTACCTCCTCCCCGGGCCGCCATCTTCCAATCTCTAAGTTCATCAAGTATCTTCTTCGTGAGTTCCTGTGCAACCACCTGTTGCTCAACTCTGTTAAACACCCTGGCATTCCTTTGCTTCCAGAGAGACCATACCGTGCAAATGACCAGGGTGTCGAACCCACGTTTGTCTTCCTTCGCGAAGCACAACAAATCTTGAAGCATGTGCTGTCAAGAGAGGAGGAAGTGAAGAAAAAGATTATTGTTCAGAAAACCATTTATGAGGATCCTACGGTTCGATTTTACTCGAGAGATGGTAACTGCTCTATACCTAATTTGTGGAGTAATCAACTACATTTTCTTTTGCACTCCCCATTTTATTATATGAATCTCTGTCCTACATGTGCATATTATGAATTATCGGACTTCTAAATTAATAGATTTTCATCTTGAATTCATCAATGGGGCATCATTTTGGACTACTCTTCTTAACTGAGACCAAATATAAATGCCCTAGAGGCCTTAACACTAGGGTGACATATTGCTTTCAGCATCTAACAGTTATTACAAAAAAAAACTGAGAAAACTCCAGTTATGGTGAAGAATGGACGAGTCTCTCATGGAGATATTTGTATTAAGAGTTCTATCACCACTCGATATTTTTCTTGTTTCAGTATTTTCTGCAGCTTTGTTTCATGAAGATTCAATTTTGTAAAAAATTTATGTCGCATTTGAAGGTGTTGGCAAGTAAGCGGCTCTACATCGATCTTGCCAATTCCATTTCTAATAGGCATGAGCCCCTTGTGTTCTGGACAATTAAGGTTACATGCAGAATTACCTAATCATGTACCAATTCTGAGTCAGACGCGTGCATTTGGATTGGCAAGATCAAACCAAGCCCGCCATTTTATTACTCTGAAAGAACTATACAATGATATTTGGCTATTGCTTTCAGTACTAGATAAGAGCGTAGAAACTGAACTCTATATTTTTATGTGACATTCCTCTATGCCATTGTGCCATACTATTTATTTTGAGCAACCTTTCTATGCTATTTTCTTGGACAATTTTCACTGTAATCTAGCACCTCAATATACGGTAAACAACTGCAAGCTTGAGTATTTTTTTTAACATCTTGTATTCATTTTATTTGCTATGTTACTTTAGCAATCAAATAGAATAAGACACAAGCTCCAGTTAGTCCGGTGTAAAAGCTAATGTGCAGGTGTGGACCATGAATTCTTATTTTGTCTGTTTCAGACTGAAGGAAATATGCCCTAGAGGCAATAATAAAGTTATTATTTATTTCCTCATATCATGATAAATGTTTATTATTCATGCTAGAATTGTATTAACCGTAAACATAATACATGTGTGAATATATAGACAAACAGAGTGTCACTAGTATGCCTCTACTTGACTAGCTTGTTAATCAAAGATGGTTATGTTTCCTAACCATGAACAAGGAGTTGTTATTTGATTAACAAGTTCACATCATTAGTTGAATGATCTGATTGACATGACCCATTCCGTTAGCTTAGCACACGATCGTTTAGTATGTTGCTATTGCTTCCTTCATGACTTATACATGTTCCTATGACTATGAGATTATGCAACTCCCGTTTACCGGAGGAACACTTTGGGTACTACCAAACTTCACAACGAATCGGGTGATTATAAAGGAGTACTACAGGTGTCTCCAAAGGCAGATATTGGGTTGGCGATTTGAGATTAGGATTTGTCACTCCGATTGTCGGAGAGGTATCTCTGGCCCTCTCGGTAATGCACATCACTTAAGCCTTGCAAGCATTACAACTAATGAGTTAGTTGTGAGATGATGTATTACGAGCGAGTAAAGAGACTTGCCGTAACGAGATTGAACTAGGTATTGATACCGACGATCGAATCTCGGGCAAGTAACATACCGATGACAAAGGAACAACGATGTTGTTATGCGGTTTGACCGATAAAGATCTTCGTAGAATATGTAGGAACCAATATGGGCATCCAGGTCCCGCTATTGGTTATTGACCGAGAATGGTTTTAGGTCATGTCTACATAGTTCTCGAACCCGTAGGGTCCGACGCTTAACGTTTCGTTGACGATATAGTATTATATGAGTTATGTATGTTGGTAACGAATGTTGTTTGAGTCCGGATGAGATCATGGACATGACGAGGAACTCCGGAATGGTCCGGAGATAAAGTTTGATATATGGGATAATAGTGTTTGATCTCCGGAAGGGTTCCGAATTCACCGAAGAGGTTCGGATGTTTCCCAAATGTTTGGGTACGAGAACACGTTATTTGGGCTAAAGGGAAAGCCCACGAGGCTTATGGAAAGTGCAAAAGGAAGTTTTGCGGAGACAGAGGCTAGACGCCAGAACCTGGCGTTTAGGGGTAGACGCCGGAACCTGGCGTCTAGCCTCGAGTCCGTAGGACTCTTGCCTTTCGGGCAAAACCGACTTTGAGGAGGCTTTTGCTCCAAGTTTCACCCTGTGGCTCAACATATAAATAGAGGGCAGAGCTAGCACCAAAGACACATCAAGAAACAGCAAGCCGTGTGCCGCAACCCCGTTCCTCTAGTTTATCCTCCGTCATAGTTTCCGTAGTGCTTAGGCGAAGCCTGCGGAGATTGTTCTTCACCAACACCGCTACCACGCCGTCGTGCTGCCGGAACTCATCTACTACCTCGCCCGCCTTGCTGGATCGAGAAGGCGAGGACGTCATCGAGCTGAACGTGTGCAGAACTCGGAGGTGCCGTGCGCTCGGTACTTGGATCGGTCGGATCGTGAAGACAGACGACTACATCAACCGCGTTGATAAACGCTTCTGCTTAGCGATCTTCAAGGGTATGAAGATACACTCCCTCTCGTTGCTATGCCATCACCATGATCTTGCGTGTGCGAGGAAATTTTTGAAATTACTGCGTTCCCCAACAAGTGGTATCGAGCCTAGGTTTTTATGGTTTGATGTTTTGCACGAGTAGAACACAAGTGAGTTGTGGGCGATACAAGTCATACTACCTACCAGCATGTCATACTTTGGTTCAGCGGTATTGTGAGATGAAGCGGCCTGACCGACATTACGCCAGACGCTTACGCGAGACTGGTTTCACCGCCACGAGCACTCGTTGCTTAAAGGTGACAGGTGGGTGTCTGTCTCTCTCACTTTAGTTGAGCAGTGTGGCTACGCCGGTCCTTGAGAAGGTTAAACGGAGTCTATTTGACGAAGTATCGTTGTGGTTTTGATGCGAGGTGAGATTGGTTCTTGCTTAAGCCCGTAGCAGCCACGTAAAATTTGCAACAACAAAGTAGAGGACGCCTAACTTGTTTTTGCAGGGCATGTTGTGATGTGATATGGTCAAGACGTGATGCTATATTTTATTGTATGAGATGATCATGTTTTGTAACCGGTTATCGGCAATCGGCAGGAGCCATATGGTTGTCGCTTTATTGTATGCAATGCAATCGCCCTGTAATGCTTTACTTTATCACTAAGCGGTAGCGATAGTCGTAGAAGCATAAGATTGGCGAGACGACAACGATGCTACGATGGAGATCAAGGTGTCGCACCGGTGACGATGGTGATCATGGTGGTGCTGCGGAGATGAAGATCACGAAGCACAAGATGATGATGACCATATCATATCACTTATATTGATTTGCATGTGATGTTTATCCTTTATGCATCTTATCTTGCTTTGATTGACGGTAGCATTATAAGATGATCTCTCACTAAATTATCAAGAAGTGTTCTCCCCGAGTATGCACCGCTGCCAAAGTTCGTCGTGCCTGGACACCACGTGATGATCGGTGTGATAAGCTCTACGTCCATCTACAACGGGTGCAAGCCAGTTTTGCACACGCAGAATACTCGGGTTATACTTGACGAGCCTAGCATATGCAGATATGGCCTCGAACACGGAGACCGAAAGGTCGGCGTGAATCATATAGTAGATATGATCAACATAAGATGTTCACCATTGAAAACTACTCCATTTCACGTGATGATCGGTTATGGTTTAGTTGATATGGATCACGTGATCACTTAGATGACTAGAGAGATGTCTTTCTAAGTGGGAGTTCTTAAGTAATATGATTAATTGAACTTAAATTTATCATGAACTTAGTACCTGATAGTATCTTGCTTGTTTATGTTTGATTGTAGATAGATGGCTCGTGTTGTTGTTCCGTTGAATTTTAATGCGTTCCTTGAGAAAGCAAAGTTGAAAGATGATGGTAGCAAGTACACGGACTGGGTCCGTAACTTGAGGATCATCCTCATTGCTGCACAGAAGAGTTACGTCCTGGATGCACCGCTAGGTGCCAGGCCTGCTGCTGGAGCAACACCAGATGTTGTGAACGTCTGGCAGAGCAAAGCTGATGACTACTCTATAGTTCAGTGTGCCATGCTTTACGGCTTAGAACCGGGACTTCAACGACGTTTTGAACGTCATGGAGCATATGAGATGTTCCAGGAGTTGAAGTTAATATTCCAACAGAATGCCCGGATTGAGAGATATGAAGTCTCCAATAAGTTCTATAGCTGCAAGATGGAGGAAAACAGTTCTGTTAGTGAGCACATACTCAGAATGTCTGGGTACTACAATCACTTGACGCAATTGGGAGTTAATCTTCCGGATGATTGTGTCATTGACAGAATTCTTCAATCACTGCCACCAAGCTACAAAGGCTTCGTGATGAACTATAATATGCAAGGGTTAGTAAAGACTATACCTGAGCTCTTCGCAATGCTAAAGGCTGCGGAGGTAGAAATCAAGAAGGAGCATCAAGTGTTGATGGTCAATAAGACCACTAGTTTCAAGAAGAAAGGTAAAGGAAGAAGAAGGAACTTCAAGAAGAACAGCAAGCAAGTTGCTGCTCAGAGAAGAAACCCAAATCTGGACCTAAGCCTGAAACTCGAGTGCTTCTACCGCAAGCGGACTGGTCTTTGGAAGCGGAATTGCCCCAAGTATTTGGCGGATAAGAAGGATGGCAAGGTGAACAAAGGTATATGTGATATACATGTTATTGATGTGTACCTTACTAGAGCTCGTAGTAGCACTGGTATTTGATACTGGTTCATTGCTAATATTTGCAACTCAAACAGGACTACGGATTGCGAACTCGCAAAGGACGAGGTGACGATGCGCGTGGAAATGGTTCCAAAGTCGATGTGATCGCGGTCGGCACGCTACCTCTACATCTACCTTCGGGATTAGTTTTAGACCTAAATAATTGTTATTTGGTGCCTGCGTTGAGCATGAACATTATATCTGGATCTTGTTTGATGCGAGACGGTTATTCATTTAAATCAGAGAATAATGGTTGTTCTATTTATATGAGTAATATCTTTTATGGTCATGCACCCTTGAAGAGTGGTCTATTTTGATGAATCTCGATAGTAGTGATACACATATTCATAATGTTGAAGCCAAAAGATGCAGAGTTGATAATGATAGTGCAACTTATTTGTGGCATTGCCGTTTAGGTCATATCGGTGTAAAGCGCATGAAGAAACTCCATACTGATGGACTTTTGGAGTCACTTGATTATGAATCACTTGGCACTTGCGAACCGTGCCTTATGGGCAAGATGACTAAAACCCCGTTCTCCGGTACTATGGAGAGAGCAACAGATTTGTTGGAAATCATACATACTGATGTATGTGGTCCGATGAATGTTGAGGCTCGTGGCGGATATCGTTATTTTCTCACCTTCACAGATGACTTAAGCAGATATGGGTATATCTACTTAATGAAACATAAGTCTGAAACATTTGAAAAGTTCAAAGAATTTCAGAGTGAAGTTGAAAATCATCGTAACAAGAAAATTAAGTTTCGCGATCGATCGTGGAGGTGAATATTTGAGTTACGAGTTTGGTCTGCATTTGAAACAATGCGGAATAGTTTACGCAACTCACGCCACCCGAACACCACAACGTAATGGTGTGTCCGAACGTCGTAATCGCACTTTACTAGATATGGTGCGATCTATGATGTCTCTTACTGATTTACCGCTATCGTTTTGGGGTTATGCTCTAGAGACGGCCGCATTCACACTGAATAGAACACCGTCGAAATCCGTTGAGACGACACCTTATGAACTGTGGTTTAGCAAGAAACCAAAGTTGTCGTTTCTTAAAGTTTGGGGATGCGATGCTTATGTGAAAAAGCTTCAACCTGATAAGCTCGAACCCAAATCGGAAAAATGTGTCTTCATAGGATACCCAAAGGAGACAGTTGGGTACACCTTCTATCACAGATCCGAAGGCAAGACATTCGTTGCTAAGAATGGATCCTTTCTAGAGAAGGAGTTTCTCTCGAAAGAAGTGAGTGGGAGGAAAGTAGAACTTGATGAGGTAATTGTACCTTCTCCCTTACTTGAAAGTAGTTCGTCACAGAAACCGGTTTCTGAGACATCTACATCAAGTAGTGAGGAAGTTGATGATGTTGATCATGAAACTTCAGATCAAGTTCTTCGCAGAACCTCGTAGATCAACCAGAGTAAGATCCGCACTGAGTGGTACGGTAATCCTGTTCGGAAATCATGCTACTAGATCATGATGAACCTACGAACTATGAAGAAGCGATGGTGAGCCCAGATTCGCAAAATGGCTTGAGGCCATGAAATCGAGATGGGATCCATGTATGAAAACAAAGTATGGACTTTGGTTGACTTGCCCGAGGGTAGGCAAGCAATAGAAAACAAGTGGATCTTCAAGAAGAAGACCGACGCCGACGGTAATGTTATCGTCTACAAAGCTCGACTTGTCGCAAAGGGTTTTCGACAAGTTCAAGGGATTGACTACGATGAGACCTTCTCACCCGTAGCGATGCTTAAGTCTGTCCGAATCATGTTAGCGATTGCCGCATTTTTATGAAATTTGGCAAATGGATGTAAAGACTGCATTCCTGAATGGATTTCTGGAAGAAGAGTTGTATATGATGCAACCAGAAGGTTTTATCGATCCAAAGGGAGCTAACAAAGTGTGCAAGCTCCAGCGATCCATCTATGGACTGGTGCAAGCATCTCGGAGTTGGAATATACGCTTTGATGAGTTGATCAAAGCATATAGTTTATACAGACTTGCAGTGAAGCCTGTATTTACTAGAAAGTGAGTGGGAGCACTACAGCATTTCTGATAAATATATGTGAATGACATATTGTAGATCGGAAATAATGTAGAATTATTCTACAAAGCATAAAGGAGTGTTTGAAAGAAGTTTTTCAAAGAAAGACCTCGGTGAAGCTGCTTACATATTGAGCATCAAGATCTATAGAGATAGATCAAGACACTTGATAAGTTTTTCAATGAGTACATACCTTGACAAGATTTTGAAGTAGTTCAAAATGGAACAGTCAAAGAAAGAGTTCTTGCCTGTGTTACAAGGTGTGAAATTGAGTAAGACTCAAAACCCGACCACGGCAGAATATAGAAAGAGAATGAAAGTCATTCCCTATGCTTTAGCCATAGGTTCTACAAAGTATGCCATCTTGTGTACCAGATCTATTGTATACCCCTGCTTTGAGTTTGGCAAGGAGTACAATAGTGATCTAGGAGTATATCATCGACAGCGGTCAAAATTATCCTTAGTGCAATAAGGATATGTTTTCGATTATGGAAGTGACAAAAGGTTCGTCGTAAAGGGTTACGTCGATGCAAGTTTTGGCACTGATCTGGATGACTCTAAATCTCGATCTAGATACATATTGAAAGTGGGAGCAATTAGCTAGAGTAGCTTCGTGCAGAGCATTGTAGACATAGAAAAATTGCAAAATACCTAACAGATCTGAATGTGAAAGACCCGTTGACTAAGACTCTCTCACAAGCAAAACATGATCGCACCTTAGTACTCTTGGGTGTTAATCACATAGCGATGTAAACTAGATTACTGAATCTAGTAAACCCTTTGGGTGTTGGTCACATGGCGATGTGAACTATGGGTGTTAATCACATGATGATGTGAACTATCGATGTTAATCACATGGTGATGTGATCTAGATTATTGACTCTAGTGCAAGTGGGAGACTGAAGGAAATATGCCCTAGAGGCAATAATAAAGTTATTATTTATTTCCTCATATCGTGATAAATGTTTATGCTAGAATTGTATTAACTGGAAACATAATACATGTGTGAATATATAGACAAACAGAGTGTCACTAGTATGCCTCTACTTGACTAGCTTGTTAATCAAAGATGGTTATGTTTCCTAACCATGAACAAGGAGTTGTTATTTGATTAACAAGGTCACATCATTAGTTGAATGATCTGATTGACATGACCCATTCCGTTAGCTTAGCACACGATCGTTTAGTATGTTGCTATTGCTTCCTTCATGACTTATACATGTTCCTATGACTATGAGATTATGCAACTCCGTTTATCGGAGGAACACTTTGGTGCTACCAAACGTCACAACGAATCGGGTGATTATAAAGGAGTACTACAGGTGTCTCCAAAGGCAGATGTTGGGTTGGCGTATTTCGAGATTAGGATTTGTCACTCCGATTGTCGGAGAGGTATCTCTGGGCCCTCTCGGTAATGCACATCACTTAAGCCTTGCAAGCATTACAACTAATGAGTTAGTTGTGAGATGATGTATTACAGAACGAGTAAAGAGACTTGCCGGTAATGAGATTGAACTAGGTATTGGATACCGACGATCGAATCTCGGGCAAGTAACATACCGATGACAAAGGGAACAACGTATGTTGTTATGCGGTTTGACCGATAAAGATCTTCGTAGAATATGTAGGAACCAATATGGGCATCCAGGTCCCGCTATTGGTTATTGACCGAGAATGGTTGTAGGTCATGTCTACATAGTTCTCGAACCCGTAGGGTCCGCACGCTTAACGTTTCGTTGACGATATAGTATTATATGAGTTATGTATGTTGGTAACGAATGTTGTTGAGTCCGGATGAGATCATGGACATGACGAGGAACTCCGGAATGGTCCGGAGATAAAGTTTGATATATGGGATAATAGTGTTTGATCTCCGGAAGGGTTCGAATTCACCGGAAGAGGTTCGGATGTTTCGAAATGTTTGGGTGCGAGAACACGTTATTTGGGCTAAAGGGAAAGCCCACGAGGCTTATGGAAAGTGCAAAAGGAAGTTTTGCGGAGACGAGGCTAGACGCCAGAACCTGGCGTCTAGGGGTAGACGCCGGAACCTGGCGTCTAGCCCCGAGTCCGTAGGACTCTTGCCTTTCGGGCAAAACCGACTTTGAGGAGGCTTTTGCTCCAAGTTTCGACCCTGGGCTCAACATATAAATAGAGGGCAGGGCTAGCACCAAAGACACATCAAGAAACAGCAAGCCGTGTGCCGGCAACCCCGTTCCCTCTAGTTTATCCTCCGTCATAGTTTCCTTAGTGCTTAGGCGAAGCCCTGCGGAGATTGTTCTTCACCAACACCGTCACCACGCCGTCGTGCTGCCGGAACTCATCTACTACCTCGCCCGTCTTGCTGGATCGAGAAGGCGAGGACGTCATCGAGCTGAACGTGTGCAGAACTCGGAGGTGCCGTGCGTTCGGTACTTGGATCGGTCGGATCGTGAAGACGTACGACTACATCAACCGCGTTGATAAACGCTTCCGCTTAGCGATCTTCAAGGGTATGAAGATACACTCCCCCTCTCGTTGCTATGCCATCACCATGATCTTGCGTGTGCGTAGGAAAATTTTTGAAATTACTGCGTTCCCCAACACAGACTTGGGATCGTAGGGAAAAGTGTGGACTATGGAGTCATACCAGAACTGGATTGACCATGGCACATCTTCACAAACGAGTCATGGCGTCGTCAACAATATTCAAGATTTCATGTTCCTTCATTTCCATAATCCACGTACTATGTAATACACGCAAAAACATGTTTATACATGAGATTTTTTCTCACAATTATACGTGCGTGCACGTGCATGCTCACTAGTAAAGAGAAAATATCGAGAAATAGCATATGCTTGGATAGAAACTGACAAAATGGTTCGGCCAGGGGCCTTTTTAAAAGCTGAGCTTTGAGCCGCTGAAGTTCGGGATTTAGAAGACCAGTCTTTCATTTGTTAGGACAAAGGAAGCACTGCCTTTAAAGAGAGCAAAATTCAGTGCATCTCCTCCGTGTATTTAAACTCTCCACGTGCCTCCCTGTCGGACGTACTTCTGCTCCGCCGCCTATTTAAACCACAAACTCCGCACCACCACTCCACAAGTGCATCAACGGCAGCACCTCACACGCACGCACAACAGAAGAAGAGAGTAAAATCTAGAGCCCCACACCATATGACCAAGTAAGGCTCTGGCATTGTTACCTCTCCGTCGTCCTGCTCTGACTCGCACTGTGCACACCATGGGGGTCGTAGCTAGCACTGTGCCTGCTGCAACGGGCGGTGTGGCGGCAAGTGCCTCGCTTCCGCCCGCTGCCACCACGGCACGGTGAATAAGAAAAAATCTTCGTGGGCATGGGAGGCATGGGGGACCTACCGGGCCTCTTTGCCATGGGCGACCTAAATAGCAGTAGCTTCAGCAACAATGGTGCCAGCGTATTCCGAAGTCTTCCTGAGCCCTTCAGTGGAGTCGGGTGCGGCCATGGGAGCGTCAGCCGAAAAAACCGTGTCGTGGAGCCTGTGGTATCCCGTTCTGAGCGTTTGTCGGTGGCGGAGTCCCGTTCGCCGGCGGAGGCGTGTACGTCGTCACGCCATGAACTGCGGTACTGGCTGGAGGGTGTTGGGTCAGATGCACATGCGACCATCGTCCACGTACTTGGCTGTGGCGCTGCGCATCGCACTTGTTTCGACGGTATGACTTGGTTCGGCGGTATGACTTGCCATGGTACTTCATGATCATACACTGAAAGCAGGTACGGCATAGTCCCACCAATAGTACCAGTGGGAACTTCTGTTGAAAAAATATCAAGAAAAAAAAACTAATAACACTAAATGATAATGAGAATGTACACAAACAGTAATGAAAATCAAATTGTTCACGTTTCTTGTAATTATATTGAATTTGAAGTTGAATTTGGAAAGTTACTAGAACATTCTGCCACTAGATCTTACGACCATGATCATTTTATTCCCTTCTCGATTTTGTACCACCACTTCCTGGGTAGCAACAACATGAACATGAAACATGTAGAATTGTTATATCATCACAATTATAACCTAATCTCAAACTCTTTCCTTTATTGATGATGACGAAAGTATATATACAGCGTGAGGAGTCATGTCCTATGGAGGGGCCACGTCAAGCGGACGCAAAACAAAGGCGGTAACTATGACGGTTGCTAAATTAAGCAAAGATTATTAGGATTATAATTAATCCTTAACAAGATGCACATGCGACCTTCGTGCACCTACTTGGTTGTGGTGCTGCGCATCGGACTTGTGTATGCACATTCATTGACTTGGTTTGACGGTTTGACTTGCCATGGTACTACATGTTCATACACTGAAAGCACGTAGCATAGTCCCACCAATAGTACGAGTGGGAACTTCTGTTGAAAGAATATCAAGAAAAAAAACTAATAACAATAAATCAAAATGAGAATGTACACAAACAGTAATGAAAATCAAATTGTTCACGTTTCTTGTAATTATATTGAATTTGAAGTTGAATTTGGAAAGTTACTAGAACATTCTGCCACTAGATCTTACGACCATGATCATTTTATTCCCTTCTCGATTTTGTACCACCACTTCCTGGGTAGCAACAACATGAGCATTGAACATGTAGAATTGTTATATCATCACAATTAAAATCTACTACGCACAAAAAAAAATGGTATAAGTTCCTGACGCCACTTCAATGGGAAACATGCACACACCAGATCATGCCAGTTGACAGCCCGATAATTGGTGAATTAACCTAACTATTTCTGATAGCAATATTACCCAAATTGTGTACAATGCACACTATGTGGTGTTTAGAGAGAGGCCTTTAAACTCTTAACCAGGATTCAGTTTCCCGTTTGAGTCTTTCAGGTCCTTGGGCTATAAGATCAACTAGAACATAAAGGCATGCATTGTAGTGCCTATACATTTTATTGAAAGATTAATACAAATAGATACAAAATATATGGGAATATCTTGATATCATAAAAAAAGTGAATAACATTTAGTACAATACTTCGATATAGATGGTGGGGCATTGTTGAGATTTAGGTATAAGTTGCAAAATTGAAACAGATGACAATGTCATCTACATCACCTTTGGAATGTCATTGTGCAAAAACATTTGTTAAAAACATAACATTTACTAAGACATTTGAATAAATCGTGGAGCATGTCTGGATGGCACTCGCCATCCGTTGTAGCGTTACCATCGTAGATGCTGCACAAAGGGATAAACTGAACTATAAGTAGCCAAAAACTGTCGTCCATTACAACTGGATGGTAACGGACGTAGGGAAGGCAACGGGTGGTCACCTTCTGCACCATTAATCACGTATAAGGCCCAAGGGAATGCTGTGGAGTTATAGTGTTGGGGAACGTAGTAATTTCAAAAAATTCCTACGCACACGCAAGATCATGGTGATGCATAGCAACGAGAGGGGAGGGTGTTGTCCACGTACCCTCGTAGACCGAAAGTGGAAGCGTTAGAACAACGCGGTTGATGTAGTCGTACGTCTTCACGGCCCGACCGATCAGGCACCGAACTACGGCACCTTCGAGTTCTAGCACACGTTCAGCTCGATGACAATCCCCGTACTCCGATCAAGCAGAATTTCGGGGAAGACTTCCGTCAGCACGACGGCGTGGTGACGATCTTGATGTTCTACCGTCGCAGGGCTTCGCCTAAGCACCGCGACAATATTATCGATGACTATGGTGGAGGGGGGGCACCGCACACGGCTAAGAGATCAAGAGATCAATTGTGGTGTCTTAGAGGTGCCCTCCTGCCCCCGTATATAAAGGAACAAGGGGGGAGGGGGCGGCCGGCCTAGGAGGGGGTGCGCCATGGGGAGTCCTACTCCCACCGGGAGTAGGTCTCCCTCCTTCCTTGTTGGACTAGGAGAGGGGAAGGAAAGGGAGAGGAGGAGGAGAAGGAAAGAGGGGGGCCGGCCCCCCTTGCCCAAACCAATTCGGTTTGGGCCTTGGGGGGCGCACCCCACACTCCCCTTTCTGCCCTCTATGTCCACTAAGGCCCATGCAGGCCCATTAAGCTCCCGGGGGGTTCCGGTAACCTCCCGGTACTCCGGTAATCCCGATTTCACCCGGAACACTCCCGACATCCAAATATAGGCTTCCAATATATAAATCTTCATGTCTCGACCATTTTGAGACTCCTCGTCATGTCCGTACTCTCATCCGGGACTCCGAAAAAACTTCGGTACATCAAAACTCATAAACTCATAATATAACAGTCATCGAAACCTTAAGCCTGCGGACCCTACGGGTTCGAGAACTATGTAGACATGACCGAGACTCGTTTTCGGTCAATAACCAATAGAGGAACCTGGATGCTCATATTGGCTCCTACATATTCTACGAAGATCTTTATCGGTCAAACCGCATAACAACATACGTTGTTCCCTTTGTCATCGGTATGTTACTTGCCCGAGATTCGATCATCGGTATCCTAATACCTAGTTCAATCTCGTTATCGGCAAGTCTCTTTTCTCGTTATGTAATGCATCATTCCGTAACTAACTCATTAGCTACATTGCTTGCAAGGCTTATATTGATGTGCATTACCGAGAGGGCCCAGAGATACCTCTCCGGCAATCGGAGTGACAAAACCTAATCTCAAAATACGCCAACTCAACATGTACCTTCAGAGACACCTGTAGAGCTCCTTTATAATCACCCAGTTACGTTGTGACGTTTGGTAGCACACAAAGTGTTCCTCCGGTAAATGGGATTTGCATAATCTCATAGTTATAGGAACTTGTATAAGTCATGAAGAAAGCAATAGCAACATACTAAACGATCATGTGCAAAGCTAACGGAATGGGTCAAGTCAATCACATCATTCTCCTAATGATGTGATTTCGTTAATGAAATGACAACACATGTCTATGGTTAGGAAACATAACCATCTTTGATTAATGAGCTAGTCAACTAGAGGCATACTAGTGACATTAAGTTTGTCTATGTATTCACACATGTATCATGTTTCCGGTTAATACAATTCTAGCATGAATAATAAACATTTATCATGATATGAGGAAATAAATAATAACTATATTATTGCCTCTAGGGCATATTTCCTTCAGTCTCCCACTTGCACTAGAGTCAATAATCTAGATTACACAGTAATGATTCTAACACCCACGGAGTCTTGGTGCTGATCATGTTTTGCTCGTGGAAGAGGCTTAGTCAACAGGTCTGCAACATTCAGATACGTATGTATCTTGCAAATCTCTATGTCTCCCACCTGGACTTGGTCCCAGATGGAATTGAAGTGTCTCTTGATGTGCTTGGTCCTCTTGTGAAATCTGGATTCCTTTGCCAAGGCAATTGCACCAGTATTGTCATGGAAGATCTTCATTGGTCCCGATGCACTAGGTATGACATCTAGATCGGAAATGAACTCTTTCATCCAGACTCCTTCATTTGCTGCTTCCGAAACAGCTATGTACTCCGCTTCGCATGTAGATCTCGCCACGACGCTTTGTTTAGAACTGCACCAACTGACAGCTCCATCGTTCAATATAAACACGTATCCGGTTTGCGATTTAGAATCGTCCGGATCAGTGTCAAAGCTTGTATCGACGGAACCATTTACGACTAGCTCTTTATCACCTCCATAAACGAGAAACATATCCTTAGTCCTTTTCAGGTATTTCAGGATATTCTTGACCGTTGTGTAGTGATCCACTCCTGGATACTTTGGTACCTTGATACGTCTCCAACGTATCTATAATTTTTTTTTGTTCCATGCTATTATATTACCCTTTTTGGATGTTTATGGGCTTTACTTTACACTTTTATATCATTTTTGGGACTAACCTACTAACCGGAGGCCCAGCCCATATTGCTGTTTTATTGCATGTTTCAGTATTTCGAAGAAAAGGAATATCAAACGGAGTCCAAACGGAATGAAACCTTCGGCATCGTGATTTTTTGGAAGAATATC
The DNA here is from genome assembly GCA_021437245.1 of Aegilops speltoides. Taxonomy (NCBI): domain Eukaryota; kingdom Viridiplantae; phylum Streptophyta; class Magnoliopsida; order Poales; family Poaceae; genus Aegilops; species Aegilops speltoides. The sequence goes on along the minus strand of CM038145.1, from coordinate 476,147,554 downwards.
ATCCTGGAGGCTTGGAGATCAAGTCAGAAGATACTCGATGAGCCCAGGAGATAGGGGGGCGCCCCCCCCCTACAAGGCACAGCCCCCTGTCTCGTGGACCCATCGAGCACCTCCTGACCGACTTATTTCGCCTATATAACCCTAAGTACCCTAAAACCATCGAATATCAAGATAGATCGGGAGTTCCACCGCCGCAAGCCTCTGTAGCCACCAAAAACCTCTCAGGAGTCCGTTCCGGCACCCTGCCAGAGGGGGAACCCATCACCGGTGGCCATCTTCATCATCTCGACGCTATCCATGACGAGGAGGGAGTAGTTCACCCTCGGGGCTGAGGGTATGTACCAGTAGCTGTGTGTTTGATCTCTCTCTCTCTCTCTCGTGTTCTCGACTTCACACGATCTTGATGTGTCGCGAGCTTTGCTATTATAGTTGGATCTTATGATGTTTCTCCCCCTCTACTCTCTTGTGATGAATTGAGTTTCCCTCTTGGAGTTATCTTATTGGATTGAGTCTTTATGATGAGAACACTTGATGTATGTCTTGCCGTGTTTATGTGTGGTGACAATGGGATATCACGTGCCTCTTGATGTATGTTTTGGTGACCAACTTGCGGGTTCCGCTCATGAACCTACGCATAGGGGTTGGCACACGTTTTCTTGACTATCCGGTAGAAACTTTGGGGCACTCTTTGAGAAAGGGAAAATAAAATGTAAAGCAAAATAAACGAAAAAGCGAAAAATCGGAGGAAGGCATAGCAGCAGCGTTTGTTTGTAAGAGGCGCTATAGCTAACGTAGCTGCAGCGCGTGTCCTAGACCCCCGCTATAGAAACGGAATAGGAAATTAAAAAAGGAAGAAATTTACATAGCTATAGCAGCAGCGCGTTTTGCAGAAACCGCTATAGCTATCTTAGCTATAGCGCGTTTTGCGAAACGCGCTACCGCTAAGTTTGACTTAGCCAAAAAACCATTTCTCCCCGGCCACCACTTCTCCCCCAAATCCCTCAACCCACCCCGCGCGCCGTCGTCTCCCCGATTCACCGTCGCCCCACTTCGCCGCCGACGACGACGCCACCAGAGCCGTGCGCCGTCGACGACACCGGAGCCGCCCCCAACGCCACGGAGCCGCGCGGCCTCGTCAATGCCACCGGAGCCGCCGTCGACGCCACCTTCCTCGCCGTCACCAGAGACGCCCCTGCCTCCCTCGCCGTCACCGAAGACGCCCCTGCCTCCCTCGCCACCACTGCCTCCATCGCCACCACCGGAGCCATCATCTGTAAGCCCCCACCCCTCCTCTCTCTATCATGCATAGGTTAGCCAGTTTAATTAGGTTAATTATCTAGGTTAGGGCAAAAATTTAGTTAGGGCATTGACAGAGAAGTAGTTAGGTTAACTAGTTTAATTAGGTTAATTATCTAGGTTAGTGCAAAAACTTAGTTAGGGCTTTGACAGAGAACTAGTCAGGTTAACTAGTTTAATTAGGTTAATTATCCAGGTTAATTAGTGCAAAATTTTATTTTAGGCTTTGACAGAGAACTAGCTGCGTTAACTAGTTTAATTAGGTTTAATTATCTAGGTAAACTAGATTAACTAACTAGGTTAAATATGTAGGTTAATTAGGTTCGTTGGATTATAAAGCTAGGTTAAGTAGATTGGCAAAGGTTTTTGATTTTTGAAAAGACCACTATTTTTCAAGGAAAAGAATTTAGGCAAATTTTATTTTTCATTGAATTGGTCATGTTATATCTTTTCATTGAAGTTGTTCGATTGTGCCCAAGTGGCTTTGTTGTTTCCAGGGAATGATGTTGAGTGGCCTATGTTTTGCCGGAATGTTGATTCATTTACTGTTAAGCAAATTTCAGGTTCTCGATTTGTCCACTTTTAGCAAAGGTCATGCGAAATTTCCGTGAATTTCGGCATGACTTGTGCTACAAACTAGGACATATCGAGTTCCCGGGATTTGCCGCACCAGGAAGGAGTCAACATTCCTGCAAAACAATTGTCCTTTTTTATGTCATTATTCATTTTATTAGGTCTAGAATTAATTGACTAGATTTAATCATAGGAAACATGGCTAGCAACGATGAAGGACAGGGTTCTGGTGATTGCGACGATGCCTACCGGGCGGCAGACGAATTTTTTAGCCTTACCGACGATCAACAGATGTTGTTGCTGGGCCCACCGGTGGCATCGGGGACTGAGACCGACACGCAGACCGGTGCCGAGACCAACACGCAGACCGGTGCTAAGACTGAGACCGGCGCTGAGATTCAGACCGGCATCGAGACCGGCGCTGAGACCAGTGCTGCCGCGGGGAGCGGAGCCGGTGTAGAACAAAAGCAAAGAGGCAACGGGTTCCTAACAAACTCAGGACTACTAGACTGGTGGTCACGGAGGTGGACAACAGCAATTTTGAGCCAAAGGCGCCCGAGGAAGCGCGCACGTGCTACGACAATCAAATAGGCTGCATCATACGGACAACCGCCACCATCAACGATGAGAATCTAAAGAAGATAGAAAATATGAGGAGCTCCCTCCTAAAGAAGTTTCACCAGATATTCATGTTCCCGGGCCGGAATGAGAAGGATTATGAAGATCCAGACAAGGACCCGGCAATGAAGAAGATAAACAAACACGCCATGACCAAGTTTAGCAACGCGTTGGCTGCCTAGAAAAATCGAGTGAAAGCAAAGATCAACGACGGGGAACCCTACTCCGAGATTGTAAAGGAAAGTCCGACAATCACGGAAGAGCAGTTTCAAATATTCAAGGAGGCTTGCGAGGCCGAAGCTGTGGTTACGGCGGAAAGAGGTCCAAGTACATGAAGGGGCTTCAAAAGAGGAACATTGGGACCCACCACCTCGGAAGCCGTGGTTACGGCGGAAAGAGGTCCAAATGGGCCAAGGAGGACGCGGAAGCCGCGAGTCTGGGCATCCCAGACCCCTTGGCGGATTTCACCGTCTCGCAGGAGCGTGATGTACTGAGGGCCCGGCACCGTTGGGACCCAGTGAAGAAGGTTTAGGAGACAACACCAGTCATTACGGAGTTCATGAGACTGCTAGTAATTTTAGTTTATGATCAATTCGACTGCACACGTTAGTAATATTTGTAAACGATCCTTGTGCCTTTTGCAGAGAGAGCAGCACCGGATTGCGGTCGAAAGCGACTCGCCGTCTGAGGCATTGGCGAGGCCTAAGTGGGACACTCCATTCAACCGGGCGTTGAACATATTGAAACAACAACCGGTGGATACTCGACCGTCGTATGGATGCGTGCACGGTGTCGGAGACGGCTCCACGTGGAAGAAGTACTACCGTGAGACCACGGAGGAGAGAAAGGAAAGACGGAGGTTAACTGAAGAAAACATCGACAAGAAAGTTGAGATTGCGGTTGAGAAGAAATCATCTCAGACAGTCGCAACAGCGGTAGCTGCCGCAAAATAGGCGATTGCAGATATATCTACTTCCTTGGTGACGGGCGTTCACACTTGGACAAGGCAAAATCCAGAAAAAAAAATGCAGAGGACTTTCCCCTTGCCGACTTCTTTGGAGCACATGCTCCGCACCTGCTCCCGCACCGGACGTGCTCGGTGGTGCCTCCTCTTTGGCTGAGCTCGACGCCCTCACGGTATCTGCCACACCGGCCCCCTTCAATATAAATGTATAATCTCCCGTTTTCGTTGCCTTTCGGATGTCTCACGTCGCAGACTTTTCTTTGCAGGCCGACGAAACCCCGTGCACCATATTGTACACCGTCGGCGAATAGAAGGTGGACGTGGGGAAGGGGACGATAATGGAGCCGAAGGAACCATTGTTCCACAGCCGGTCGATCCCCCCGAATGTCTTCAAGGTTTCCGTGGCCAGTGTCAAACCGGGCCACGAGAATTTGCCTCCTCTAATACTAGGGGGGATGACGACGAGACCCCGCGACGGCTTGGTGATTGTTGCAATGGGTGGGTCCTGTTGTGGCCAAAGAGTGCGCTTCGCGTCGAGGCGGCGGGAGCACACCCACGAGCACGCAGCCTCAGAAGGTATGAACATCAACACCCCACCTACCCAATTAGCGTCGGGTGTCGGGTTGGGTGATAGCGGACGGGGTAAGCAGGTGGCTCCATTAGTCGCTGATGACGTCACCATGGATGAGGATGAGGATGAGGATGGCGCTGAACAGTATGTCTATACTGGCGCCTCCTCAGGGTTTGAGCATCATGAGTCGGTGCTTGAATTACCGTCTCAACGTGTTATTGACGACCATCCGGTGGTAAAGAAGCCTAGGAAGAGAGCGAGGAAAGGCAAAAAAGCTGATTCTATGATCCAGCCGCCTCAGCAGCCTCGGCTTCAGAACCGTGTAAATGGCATATCCCCGGTCGACCAATCCTACCTGAAACAGCGCTACGGGCCAGATTCGGCGATCTAAGGAGACTTCATGATGATGTGCTGCGGGTAGAGAAAGGCCTCATCGCCTCGAAAGATCCAGGATACCCACTCTACGTGGTTAACGTTCCGCGGCAAATGTCGTACGTCGACGGCTTCCCCGCGGATAAGTTCTTCCTCCAATTCGATTACATATTCGACATGTTTCACGTGAAGAAGCTGGATATTACGTTTGTCCGCCTTTATGCCTTGCACATAAACTACATCATTGGGGTTGAGCAGATACGTTTTATCTGTGTTGCTGAGCCGTACTACATGCACGAGGGCTTCTTGGGAGTCTGTGCACAGCATCGTGAATACGCGAGGGATTACATAGTCAGTTTCATGCTCGCCAATAAGGACAAGGAGGCGATTCTCGTGCCTTATCATCCCGTGTAAGTCATCCGCGCTTCTATCCTTCCTCCGATTTCAATAATTCATTTGCACAGTGGAGGCTAATTAATTTGAGGTGTACTTATTTTATGCAATGGCGGCGCCGTCCTCATCATCCTCTACCCCGATTCTCCCACGCTCTTTACTTGGACTCGTCGAAGAACATTCACAAAAGGATTACACCCACATCAAAGATGTTCTCGGCAAATGCTATGTTTTACTACCAAGCAAGGGGTGGAGAGGTTAGGGACAAGAAGAGAAGGGCGGCGGGGTCGCCTTCAGCCATAAGACCGACTTCGCTGCATCCAGCAACCAAACGATTCTCTTAATGATGGATTCTATGTCCTACACCACATTTGGAGTACTGACGGGATCACCGAACCTTCACATGGCACCTAGATCTGGCGATGCCCATATTCTGCAATGGGCAAAGGACATAGGAGATATCGAGGATCATCGACTTTGAGCTGAGTTCTATAACATCCAGCGCGAACTTGCCCAAATCATCATGAATGAGGACGTCGGAAAAACAGGGATGTTCCATGCAGAAGGACAAATATCGCGGGAAGACGTCCGAACATGGATAGCCTCTCAGCGTCTCGACATGAAGCCTTTCACTAAGCTCGATGACTATCTCCCTGACATGGATAGATGGCACGACATGATGGAGTGATTATCGATATATGACAATGTGTCCGTTTAGCCCATACTTTCTTTTATGACAAAACTTTGAGTTATGCACAGTGAAACTTTATTTGTGATGTAATTAAACTGTCCTCCTCCTCGACTAGCGAAAATCACTCTAGTTAGGTCATTTTGGGTACGATGAACTTTGTTATTTATGCTTATGATATGTTGTTTCTATTTTTGCCAAGTCTGTCTCTTTCTGTTGCTCAACTATATATGTTGCATATCATCGACTCATGTGACGATGCAGGTGCATAGATCATAGATGGCAAAGAAGTGCTACGCCAGGAGTATATATACGACAAGTGGCCGGAGTGTCAGGCCTAGGTGTACCGGTTTTCGGTTTTCGAGCGACACGTAGTACTTAGTTTAGGTTCACGCTAATGCGAGAGAGGGATACGAACTCATGTACTCAAAGTGATAGCTATTCTCGCGTATATCATTGTTTAGATGGATGACAATGTATTTGCAAGTAATCGAGACTTGTATCGCTATTTTCGAGATTGATGACAAGAGACCACTTTGTGTTGGATGATGATTATGATGATGACATGATTTGATGAGACTAATTGTATGTATATGCTATGATTACATTTGTATGTGGATGATATGCTAAAGATTATTGTATAAAGCCTATTCAAATACAAAACAAATAAAAACAAATATGCAGGAAAAAAACTAATAAAACTAGTAGTAGCGAGGGGGGAAATTTAGCAGTAGCGCCGACTTACCTGTAGCGCTTCCTGCTGAAAAGTGCTGCAGATAATATCAGTAGCGCCCTTTTCCAAAGAGCGCTACAGATATTCATCAGTAGCAGTAGCGTTGGTGAACAGGCGCTACTACTATGCGTTAGCTGTAGCGCCTTATTAGTAGCGCCCGTACCCGCGCTACTGAGAGGGCCAAAACCCGCGCTGCTGCTAGGCTTTTCCCTAGTAGTGATCATATAATCATGCCCTTGGATACTTGAGGTGACAATGGAGTATCTAGGTGACATTAGGGTTTTGGTTGATTTGTGTCTTAAGGTGGTATTCTAGTACGAACTCTTTAATAGATCAATCCGAAAGAATAACTTTGAGGTGGTTTCGTACCCTACCATAATCTCTACGTTTGTTCTCCGCTATTAGTGACTTTGGAGTGACTCTTTGTTGCATGTTGAGGGATTGTTATATGATCTATCTATGTTATTATTGTTGAGAGAACTTGCACTAGTGAAAGTATGAACCCTAGGCTTTGTTTCCAATCATTACAATACCGTTTACGCTCACATTTATCATTAGTTACCTTGCTGTTTTTATATTTTCAGATTACAAATACTTATATCTACCATCCATATTGTACTTGTATCACCATCTCTTCGCCGAACTAGTGCACCTATACAATTTACCAATGTATTGGGTGTGTTGGGGACACAAGAGACTTTCTGTTATTTGGTTGCAGGGTTGTTTGAGAGAGACCATCTTCATCCTACGCCTCCCACGGATTGATAAACCTTAGGTCATCCACTTGAGGGAAATTTGCTACTGTCCTACAAACCTGTGCACTTGCAGGCCCAACAACGTCTACAAGAAGAAGGTTGCGTAGTAGACATCATACCTCCCTGCCAAACTTATTGCTAAGCATACATCAGGTCTGGTACACAGCATTGCATACATGATAGAGCCTATGGCTGAAGCATAGGGAACATCTTTCATTTTCTCTCTATCTTCTGCTGTGGTCGGGCATTGAGTCTGACTCAACTTCACACCTTGTAATACAGGCAAGAACCCTTTCTTTGCCTGATCCATTTTGAACTTTTTCAAAACTTTATCAAGGTATGTGCTTTGTGAAAGTCCAATTAAGCGTCTTGATCTATCTGTATAGATCTTGATGCCCAATATGTAAGCAGCTTCACCAAGTGTCTTTCATTGAAAAACTTTTATTCAAGTATCCCTTTATGCTATCCAGAAATTGGATATCATTTCCAATTAACAATATGTCATCTACATATAATATCAGAAATGCTACAGAGCTCCCACTCACTTTCTTGTAAATACATGCTTCTCCAAAAGTCTGTATAAAACCATATGCTTTGATCACACTATCAAAGCGTTTATTCCAACTCCGAGATTCTTGCACCAGTCCATAAATGGATCGCTGGAGCTTGCACACTTTGTTAGCACCTTTTGGATCGACAAAACCTTCCGGCTGCATCATATACAACTCTTCTTCCAGAAATCAATTCAGGAATGCAGTTTTGACATCCATTTGCCAAATTTCATAATCATAAAATGCGGCAATTGCTAACATGATTCGGACAGACTTAAGAATCGCTACGGGTGAGAAAGTCTCATCATAGTCAACCCCTTGAACTTGTCGAAAACCTTTCGCAATAAGTCGAGCTTTGTAGACAGTTACATTACCATCAGCGTCAGTCTTCTTCTTGAAGATCCATTTATTCTCGATGGCTTGCCGATCATCGGGAAAGTCAACCAAAGTCCATACTTTGTTCTCATACATGGATCCCATCACAGATTTCATGGCCTCAAGCCATTTTGCGGAATCTGGGCTCATCGTCGCTTCCTCATAGTTCGTAGGTTCGCCATGGTCAAGTAACATGACTTCCAGTATAGGATTACCATACCACTCTGGTGCGGATCTTACTCTGGTAGACCTACGAGGTTGGGTCGTAACTTGATCTGAAGTTTCATGATCATTATCATTAGCTTCCTCACTGATTGGTGTAGTTGTCACAGGAACCGGTTCTTGTGATGAACTACTTTCCAATAAGGGAGCAGGTACATGATACGTCTCCAACATATCTATAATTTTTTATTGTTCCATGCTATTATATTACCCCTTTTGGATGTTTATGGGCTTTATTTTACACATTTATATCATTTTTGGGACTAACCTACTAACCGGAGGCCCAGCCCATATTGTTGTTTTATTGCCTCTTTCAGTATTTCGAAGAAAAGGAATATCAACTGGAGTCCAAACGGAATGAAACCTTCGGCAGCGTGATTTTTTGGAAGAATATGATCCTGGAGACTTGGAGTCCATGTCAGAAGATCCTCGAGCCCCGCCCCCCTTATAGGGTGGTGGCCCCCTGTCTCGTGGGCCCCTCGAGCACCTCCCGACCGACTTCTTTCGCCTATATAAACCTACGTACCCTAAAACCATCGAATATCAAGATAGATCGGGAGTTCCGCCGCAGCAAGCCTCTGTAGCCACCAAAAACCTCTCGAGAGCCCGTTCGGTACTCACTGAGGAGGAATCCATCACCGGTGGCCATCTTCATCATCCGGCGCTCTCCATGACGAGGAGGGAGTAGTTCACCCTCGGGGCTGAGGGTATGTACCAGTGGCTATGTGTTTCATCTCTCTCTCTCTCTCTCGTGTTCTCTCTCGTGTTCCCTCTATGGCACGATCTTGATGTATCCCGAGCTTTGCTATTGTAGTTGGATCTTATGATGTTTCTTCCCCTCTACTCTCTTGTGATGAATTGAGTTTCCCCTTTTCAAGTTATCTTATCGGATTGAGTCTTTTATGAGAACACTTGATGTATGTCTTGCCGTGTTTATCTGTGGTTACAATGGGATTTCACGTGCCTCTTGATGTATGTTTTGGTGACCAACTTGCGGGTTCCACCCATGACCCTATGCATAGGGGTTGGTACACGTTCTTGATTCTCCGGTAGAAACTTTGGGGCACTCTTTGAAGTACTTTGTGTTGGTTGGATGAATCTGAGATTGTGTGATGCATATCGTATAATCATGCCCATGGATACTTGAATGACAATGGAGTATCTATGTGACATTAGGGTTTTGGTTGATTTGTGTCTTAAGGTGTTATTCTAGTACGAACTCTTTTATAGATTGATTCGAAAGAATAACTTTGAGGTGGTTTCGTACCCTACCATAATCTCTACGTTTGTTCTTCGCTATTAGTGGCTTTGGAGTGACTCTTTGTTGCATGTTGAGGGCTTGTTATATGATCTATCTATGTTATTATTGTTGAGAGAACTTGCACTAGTGAAAGTATGAACCCTAGGCCTTGTTTCCTATCATTGCAATACCGTTTACGCTCACTTTTACCACTTGTTACCTTGTTGTTTTTATATTTTCATATTACAAATACCTTTATCTACTATCCATATTGCACTTGTATCACCATCTCTTCGCCGAACTAGTGCACCTATACAATTTACCATTGTATTGGGTGTGTTGGGGACACAAGAGACTCTTTGTTATTTGGTTGCAGGGTTGTTTGAGAGAGACCATCTTCATCCTACGCCTCCCACGGATTGATAAACCTTAGGTCATCCACTTGAGGGAAATTTGCTACTGTCCTACAAACATGTGCACTTGCAGGCCCAACAACGTCTACACGAAGAAGGTTGTGTAGTAGACATCAAGCTCTTTTCTGGCACCGTTGCCGGGGAGGTTAGCGCTTGAAGGTATATCTTTAGATTTTGCAATCGAATCTTTTTGTTTCTTGTTTTATTACTAGTTTAGTTTATAAAAGAAAACTACAAAAAAATGGAGTTAAGTTTGTCTCATACGCTTCGTCTTTTTAATATCTTTCGTGAGTTTGATGGAAAAGAAAATTGTGCTCAAGTGCTAGAAGAAGAATGCATTAAAATGCTTGGTACTGAATCTTTGAATGATGAGCATGATTGCAATGTTGTTAGTATGAACTCATTGAATATCCTTAGTACTAATGATGATTGCTCTAGTCATGATGAAAATATATCTTATGAGCATGTCAACTTTTGTGGAGTGCATGTTTGCATAAACACACAAAATAGAGAAGATATATATTGCAAGAGGCATAAATATTTATAAACTAAGAAGTTGCAAGAAAGGCTAGATAAGAGTGCAGAGAATTTAAGATATCTTTCCCGTTGTGAATTTTGCAATAAACAAGATCATTTACATCTCCAATGCAAATTGTTTCATGATCGGATCGTGTCCAAAAATTGTGATGATTTGATCTCCCTTTCTCATTACAATGAACTTAGGTTGCTTCTGGGTTGTGAAGAGTTGAAACGTTTAACTAAGCCTATTCCAAAATTTAATCTTATGCATTTGCTTGATATTGATCTAGAAAATATTTATTTGTTTTGTGCGGAGAATTGCATTGAAAATCCTTATATTGCCAATTACCTAAAGAAAAGAAAGCAAATAGAAGATGATGAAAATTCTAATGAAAGGGAAGAGACTTCCCAATATCCTCCTATTATTTCTCATGATGAATCAGGTAACGAGGAGGAGCTTTCTATTCAACCAATCTCATCAATAAGGAGCTCAAAGAGGAAGGTTGAACCTACACATAATATGAAGAAGAAAAAGAAAAGAAGGAGCAACAAAGGTAGAAAGGTATCCCTCCCAAATGATGTTTCTCCTACTACTCATTGTGATGATGATAATTGCTATACTATTAGTGCTATCAATATTTTTAATGATGAGAGTGATTATGCTTATGATATGAAAGGGCCCAACCTTGGGGAAGCTATGTTTGATGAGGGTGAAATATTTGAGAATATATTTGCTGGAATTAATGTTTATCCCAAGCTTGGGGATGCTATGTTTAATGAAGATCATATTTTTAGCGTCCCAAGTTTTGATATGCAAAGTTGTTATGATGATAGCATGCCTCCTACTTATGATGATTATATTCATGAAAGTGGGTTTGGAAGAGTGTCAACTTTAGGAAGTAGTGATCCCACTATTTTGGAGGATGTTGAATCTTATTGTGATGAATATGAAAGTGGATTTGGAAGAGTGTCAACTTTATTTAGTGATTCCACTATCTTGGAAGAGGTTTCAATCGATTATGATGAGAACGAAGTTGCTACTTATGATGATTATTGTGATGAAACTTATGCTATAAAAATTAGTGATGATTATATTTACAAATCTTGTCATGATTATGATTACCCTTTTTCTTAACATTACTCTTTTAATGTGGAAATAATTTTTAGTGTTCAAGTCTCTTATGATACTCCCACTATTCCGAATGAGAAGAAATTTGCTTATGTGGAAAGTAGTAAATTTTCTATGCTTATAGATCATGAAAATAATGCTTTAGGTGCTGGTTATATTGTTGAATTCATTCATGATGCTACTGAAAATTATTATGAGGGAGGAACATATGCTTGTAGGAATTGCAATAATGTCAAGTTTCCTCCCTACGTGCTTGAAATCTAGAAGCTATGCTTGTTTTACCTTCCTATGCTTGTTGATTATTGTTCCCATAAGTTGTTTGCTCACAAAATCCCTATGCACAGGAAGTGGGTTAGACTTAAATGTGCTAGTCATATGCTTCATGACGCTCCCGTTATGTTTCAATTCTTATCTTTTTTTGTGAGCATCATTGTCACCATCATGCCTAGCTAGAAATGCATTAAAGAAAAGCTCTTGTTGGGAGACAACCCAATATTTATCCTTACTGTTTTTCTGTGTCCACATGATTATGCTACTGTAGTAATCATGTTTTATAGCTTTTGTTTCAATAAAGTGCCAAGTAAGACCTTTAGGATAGCTTACGGTGATAGTTGTGTTGATCCTGCTGAAAATCAGAAACTTTTGCACCCAGTAAATTAGTTATTTTAATTCACAGAGACGTGCTTCTGATCTGATTCTTTTTGATCTGGATTTATACACGAATTTCTTAGTACTTCCTAATGTGGTAGGATTTTTGGAGTTCCAGAGGTATACATTTGATACAGATTACTACAGACTGTTTTGTTTTTGATAGATTCTGTTTTCTATGTGTTGTTTGCTTGTTTTGATGAATCTATGAGTAGTATCGGAGGGTATGAACCATAGAGAAGTTGTAATACAGTAGATATTACACCAATATGAATTTAGAATGAGTTCATTACAGTACCTAAGTGGTGGTTTTATTTTCTTATACGAACGGAGCTTACGAGTTTTCTGTTGAGTTTTGTGCTGTGAAGTTTTCAAGTTTTGGGTAAAGATTCGATGGACTATGGAATAAGGAGTGGCAAGAGCCTAAGATTGGAGATGCCCAAGGAACTCTCAGGTAATATTCAAGGACAACCAAGAGCCTAAGCTTGGGGATGCCCCGGAAGGCATCCCCTCTTTCGTCTTCGTCTATCGGTAACTTTACTTGGAGCTATATTTTTATTCACCACATGATATGTGTTTTGCTTGGAGCGTCATTTTATTTTGTTAGTATTTTCTTGCTGTTATTTAGAATAGTGTTTTGCATTTTAGTTTCAATAAACAAAGTCAAGGATAGCCTTTGCCATGCTTATTTTGCTAGTATACATGTTGCTGTTTGAAAACAGAAAGTTTACCGCTGTTGCAAAAATTCCCTAGAAAAGTCAGAGAATGATATAATGATGAAACCTTTTGCATAATAAGCTATGATAAATTTACTACAGTGGTAATTTTGTCTCATAATTTTTGGAGTTAGGTAAGTATTGATACTCCTGCATTCTTTACAGACTGTACTGTTTTGACAGATTGCTGTTATGTTTGCATTGTTTGCATATGTTTGCTTGTTTAATGATTCTATTTGAGGATCGGAGTATTAAATATGCAGAGGCATTTAGTATGCAATGTTGAATAATAATTTTAGTGATTTGTTACAGTAGAAAATGATAAGGTTTTGCATTGGTTTATACTAACCTATCTCACGAGTTCTTGTTGAGTTTGTTGTGGATGAAGCCTTTAAGAAAAAGAGAAACCATGATATGAGAGGAATTAAGGAGACACAAAAGTTCAATCTTGGGGATTACCAAGGCACCCCAAGATAATATTTCAAGAAGTCTCAAGCATCTAAGCTTGGGGATCCCCGTTAGGCATCCCACCTCTTTCTTCAATCACTATCGGTTAGTATCGGTTGAGCCTAAGTTTTTGCTTCTTCACATGAGTTGTGCTATCCTTGCAATGTCATTTTATTTTGTTTTGCTTGCTGTTTGAATACAATACCAAGATCTGAAATTCTTTAATGTTAGAGAGTCTTCACATAGTTGCACAATTATTCGACTACTCATTGATCTTCACTTATATCTTTGGGAGTAGTTTGTCATTTGCTCTAGTGCATCACTTATATCTTTTAGAGCACGGCGGTGGTTATATTTTGTAGAAATTGCTAGTCTCTCATGCTTCCATTATATTATTTTGAGAGTCTTTTAGGACAGCATGGTATTTGCTATGGTTACAAAGTTGGTCCTAGAATGATGAGCATCCGAGTTGGGTATAATAAAAACTATCATAGAAAGTGAACTGGATGCTATGATCAATTTGATACTCGATAATTGTTTTGATATATGGAGGTAGTGATATTAAAGTCATGCTAGTTTGGTGATTATGAATTTAAAGAATGCTTGTGTTGAAGTTTGTGATTCCTGTAGCATACACGTATGGTGAACCGCTTTGTGATGAAGTTGGAGCACAATTTGATTTATTGATTGTCTTCCTTATGAGTGGCGGTCGGGGCGAGCGATAGTCTTTTCCTACCAATCTATCCCCCTAGAGCATGCGCGTAGTGCTTTGGTTTTTGACGACTTCTAAAATTTTGCAATAAGTGCATGAGTTCTTTTGATTAATGTTGAGTCCATGGATTATACACACCCTTTCACCCTTCCACCATTGCTAGCTTCTCTTGTACCGCGCAACTTTCGCCGGTACCATACACCCACCATATACCTTCCTCAAAACAGCCACCATACCTACCTATTATGGCATTTCCATAGCCATTCCGAGATATATTGGCATGCAACTTTCCACCGTTCCGTTCATATGACACGCATTACTTTTGTCATATTGCTCTTTGCATGATCACGTAGTTGACATTGTATTTTTGGCAAGGCCACCTTCATAATTTTCATACATGTCACTCTTGATTCATTGCATATCCTGGTACACCGCCGGAGGCATTCATATAGAGTCATATCTTGTTCTAGCTTTGAGTTGTAAATCCATAAAAGTGTGATGATCTTCATTATTAGAGCATTGTCCTAGTGAGGAAAGGATGATGAAGGCCATGATTCCCCCACAAGTCGGGATGAGACTTCGGACTTTACAAAAAGAAAAAAAAAGGCCAAAAAGAAAAAAGAAAAAAAAGAGAAGGCCAAAGAAAAGAAAAAGGAAAAAAAGAAGAAAAAATGAGAGAAAAAGAGAGAAAGGACAATGCTACTATCTCTTTTTCCACACTTGTGCTTCAAAATAGCACCATGATCTTCATGTTAGAGAGTCTCACATGTTGTCACTTTCATATACTAGTGGGAATTTTTCATTATAGAACTTAGCTTGTATATTCCAATGATGGGCTTCCTCAAAAGTGCCCTAGGTCTTCGTGAGCAAGCAAGTTGGATGCACCCCACTTAGTTTCTTTTGTTGAGCTTTCATATATTTATAGCTCTAGTGCATCCGTTGCATGGCAATCCCTACTCACTCACATTGATATCTATTAATGGGCATCTCCATAGCCCGTTGATACGCCTAGTTGATGTGAGACTATCTTCTCCTTTTTGTCTTCTCCACAACCACCATTCTATTCCACATATAGTGCTATGTCCATGGCTCACGCTCATGTATTGCGTGAAAGTTGAAAAAGTTTGAGATTATTAAAGTATGAAACAATTGCTTGGCTTGTCATCGGGGTTGTGCATGATTAAATACTTTGTGTGATGAAGATATAGCATAGCCAGACTATATGATTTTGTAGGGATAACTTTCTTTAGTCATGTTATTTTGAGAAGACATGATTACTTTGATTAGTATGCTTGAAGTATTACTATTTCTTATGTCAATATGAACTTTTATTTTGTATTCATTTGGATCTGAACATTCATGCCACAATAAAGAAAATTACATTATGAATTATGCTAGGTAGCATTCCACATCAAAAGTTTCTTTTTTATTATTTACCTACTCGAGGACAAGTAGGAATTAAGCTTGGGGATGCTTGATACGTCTCCAACGTATCTATAATTTTTGATTGTTCCATGCTATTATATTACCCCTTTTGGATGTTTATGGACTTTATTTTACACATTTATATCATTTTTGGGACTAACCTACTAACCGGAGGCCCAGCACATATTGCTGTTTTATTGCATGTTTCAGTATTTCGAAGAAAAGGAATATCAAACGGAGTCCAAACGGAATGAAACCTTTGGCAGCGTGATTTTTTGGAAGAATATGATCCTGGAGACTTGGAGTCCACGTCAGAAGATCCTCGAGGAGGCCATGAGATAGGAGGTCGCGCCCCCCTTACAGGGTGGTGGCCCCCTATCTCGTGGGCCCCTCGAGCACCTCACGACCGACTTCTTTCGCCTATATAAGCCTACGTACCCTAAAACCATCGAATATCAAGATAGATCGGGAGTTCCGCCGCCGCAAGCCTCTGAGCCACCAAAACCTTTGGGAGCCTGTTAGGCACCTGCGGAGGGGGAATCCATCACCGGTGGCCATCTTCTTCTTACCGGCGCTCTCCATGACGAGGAGGGAGTAGTTCACCCTCGGGGCTGAGGGTATGTACCAGTAGCTATGTGTTTGATCTCTCTCTCTCGTGTTCTCTCTCGTGTTCCCTCTATGGCACGATCTTGATGTATCCCGAGCTTTGCTATTGTAGTTGGATCTTATGATGTTTCTCCCCCTCTACTCTCTTGTGATGAATTGAGTTTCCCCTTTTGAAGTTATCTTATCGGATTGAGTCTTTTATGATAACACTTGATGTATGTCTTGCCGTGTTTATCTGTGGTAAAAATGGGATTTCACGTGCCTCTTGATGTATGTTTTGGTGACCAACTTGCGGGTTCCACCCATGAACCTATGCATAGGGGTTGGCACACGTTCTTGACTCTCAGGTAGAAACTTTGGGGCACTCTTTGAAGTACTTTGTGTTGGTTGGATGAATCTGAGATTGTGTGATGCATATCGTATAATCATGCCCACGGATACTTGAAGTGACAATGGAGTATCTATGTGACATTAGGGTTTTGGTTGATTTGTGTCTTAAGGTGTTATTCTAGTATGAACTCTTTTATAGATTGATTCGAAAGAATAACTTTGAGGTGGTTTCGTACCCTACCATAGTCTCTACGTTTGTTCTCCGCTATTAGTGGCTTTGGAGTGACTCTTTGTAGCATGTTGAGGCTTGTTATATGATCTATCTATGTTATTATTGTTGAGAGAACTTGCACTAGTGAAAGTATGAACCCTAGGCCTTGTTTCCTATCATTGCAATACCGTTTACGCTCACTTTTACCACTTGTTACCTTGCTGTTTTTATATTTTCAGATTACAAATACCTTTATCTACTATCCATATTGCACTTGTATCACCATCTCTTCGCCGAACTAGTGCACCTACACAATTTACCATTGTATTGGGTGTGTTGGGTACACAAGAGACTCTTTGTTATTTGGTTGCAGGGTTGTTTGAGAGAGACCATCTTCATCCTACGCCTCCCACGGATTGATAAACCTTAGGTCATCCACTTGAGGGAAATTTGCTACTGTCCTACAAACCTATGCACTTGCAGGCCCAACAGCGTCTACAAGAAGAAGGTTGTGTAGTAGACATCAGTACAGTTACCTCATCAAGTTCTACTTTCCTCCCACTCACTTCTTTCGAGAGAAACTCCTTCTCTAGAAAGGATCCGAATTTAGCAACAAAAATCTTGCCCTCAGATCTGTGATAGAAGGTATACCCAATAGTCTCTTTTGGCTATCCTATGAAGACACATTTCTCCAATTTGGGTTTGAGCTTATCTGGTTGAAGTTTCTTCACATAAGCATTGCGGCCCCAAACTTTAAAAACGACAACTTTGGTTTCTTGCCAAACCACAATTCATAAGGCGTCATCTCAACGGATTTTGATGGTGCCCTATTTAATGTGAATGTGGCCGTCTCTAAAGCATAACCCCAAAACGATAGCGGTAAATTAGTAAGAGACATCATAGATCGCACCATATCTAGTAAAGTACGATTTCGACGTTCGGACACACCATTTTGTTGTGGTGTTCCGTGTGGCGTGTGTTGCGAAACTATTCCGCATTGTTTCAAATGTAAACCAAACTCGTAACTCAAATATTCTCCTCCACGATCAGATTCTAGAAATTTTATTTTCTTGTTGCGATGATTTTCCACTTCATTCTGAAATTCTCTGAACTTTTCAAATGTTTCAGACTTGTGTTTCATCAAGTAGATATACCCATATCTGCTCAAATCATTTGTGAAGGTGAGAAAATAACGATACCCGCCGCGAGCCTCAATATTCATTGGACCACATACATCAGTATGTATGATTTCCAACAAATCAGTTGCTCGCTCCATAGTTCCGGAGAACGACGTTTTTGTCATCTTGCCCATGAGGCACGGTTCGCAAGTACCAAGTGATTCATAATCAAGTGATTCCAGAAGTCCATCAGTATGGAGTTTCTTCATGCACTTTACACCAATATGACCCAAACGGCAATTGCCACAAATAAATTGCACTATCATTATCAACTCTGCATCTTTTGGCTTCAACATTATGAATATGTGTATCACTACTATCGAGATTTAATAAAAATAGACCACTCTTCAAGGGTGCATGACCATAAAAGATATTACTCATATAAATAGAACAACCATTATTCTCTGATTTAGATGAATAACCGTCTCGCATCAAACAAGATCCAGATATAATGTTCATGCTCAACGCTGCCACCAAATAACAATTATTCAGGCCTAAAACTAATCCCGATGGTAGATGTAGAGGTAGTGTGTCGACCGCGATCACATCGACTTTGGAACCATTTCCCACGCGCATCGTCACCTCGTCCTTAGCCAATCTTCGCTTAATCCATAGTCCCTGTTTCGAGTTGCAAATATTAGCAACAGAACCAGTATCAAATACCCAAGTGCTACTGCGAGCATTAGTAAGGTACGCATTATTAACATGTATATCACATATACCTTTGTTCACCTTGCCATCCTTCTTATCCGCCAAATACTTGGGGCAGTTCCGCTTCAAATGTCCGATCGCTTGCGGAGAAGCACTCAGTCCAGGCTTAGGTCCAGACTTGGGTTTCTTCTCTTGAGCAGCAACTTGTTTGCTGTTCTTCTTGAAGTTCCTCTTCTTCTTCCCTTTGCCCTTTTTCTTGAAACTGGTGGTCTTATTGACCATCAACACTTGATGCTCCTTCTTGATTTCTACCTCCGCATCCTTTAGCATTGCGAAGAGCTCGGGAATAGTCTTGTCCATCCCTTGCATATTATAGTTCATCACGAAGCTCTTGTAGCTTGGTGGTAGTGATTGAAGTATTCTGCAATGACACTATCATCAGGAAGATTAACTCCCAGTTGAATCAAGTGATTATTATACCCACACTTTTTGAGTATATGTTCACTGACAGAACTATTCTCCTCCATCTTACAGCTATAGAACTTATTGGAGACTTCATATCTCTCAATCCTGGCATTTGCTTGAAATATTAACTTCAACTCCTGGAACATCTCATATGCTCCATGATGTTCAAAACGTCGTTGAAGCCCCGGTTCTAAGCCGTAAAGCATGGCACACTAAACTATCGAGTAGTCATCATCTTTGCTCTACCAGACGTTCTTAACGTCGTCAGTTGCATCTGCAGCAGGCCTGGCACCCAGCGGTGCTTCCAGGACGTAATTCTTCTGTGCAGCAATGAAGATAATCCTCAAGTTACGGACCCAGTCCGTGTAATTGCTACCATCATCTTTCAACTTAGCTTTCTCAAGGAATGCATTAAAATTCAACGGAACAACAGCACGAGCCATCTATCTACAACAAACATAGACAAGCAAAATACTATCAGGTACTAAGTTCATGATAAATTTAAGTTCAATTAATCATATTACTTAAGAACTCCCACTTAGACAGACATCTCTCTAGTCATCTAAGTGATCACGTGATCCAAATCAACTAAACCATGTCCGATCATCATGTGGGATGGAGTAGTTTCAATGGTGAATATCACTATGTTGATCATATCTACTATATGATTCACGTTCGACCTTTCGGTCTCCGTGTTCCGAGGCCATATCTGTATATGCTAGGCTCGTCAAGTTTAACCTGAGTATTCCGCGTGTGCAACTGTTTTGCACCCATTGTATTTGAACGTAGAGCCTATCACACCCAATCATCACGTGGTGTCTCAGCACAAAGAACTTTCGCAACGGTGCATACTCAGGGAGAACACTTCTTGATAATTAGTGAGAGATCATCTTAAAATGCTACCGTCAATCAAAGCAAGATAAGATGCATAAAGGATAAACATCACATGCAATCAATATAAGTGATATGATATGGCCATCATCATCTTGTGCTTGTGATCTCCATCTCAAGCACCGTCGTGATCACCATCGTCACCGCGCGACACCTTGATCTCCATCATAGCATCGTTGTCATTTCGCCATCTATTGCTTCTCGACTATCGCTACCGCTTAGTGATAAAGTAAAGCAATTACTGTAGCGTTGCATTTCATACAATAAAGCGACAACCATATGGCTCTGCCGATTGCCGATAACCGGTTACAAAACATGATCATCTCATACAATAAAATATAGCATCACGTCTTGACCATATCACATCACAACATGCCCCACAAAAACAAGTTAGACGTCCTCTACTTTGTTGTTGCAAGTTTTACGTGGCTGCTACGGGCTGAGTAAGAACTGTTCTTACCTACGCATCAAAACCACAACGATAGTTCATCAAGTTAGTGCTGTTTTAACCTTCACAAGGACCGGGCGTAGCCACACTCGGTTCAACTAAAGTTGGAGAAACTGACACCCACCAGCCACCTGTGTGCAAAGCACGTCGGTAGAACCAGTCTCGCGTAAGCGTACGCGTAATGTCGGTCCGGGCCGCTTCATCCAACAATACCGCCGAACCAAAGTATGACATGCTGGTAAGCAGTATGACTTGTATCGCCCACAACTCACTTGTGTCCACTCGTGCATATAACATCTACGCATAAAACCTGGCTCGGATGCCACTGTTGGGGAACATAGTAATTTCAAAAAAAATCCTACGCACACGCAAGATCATGGTGATGCATAGCAACGAGAGGGGAGAGTGTTGTCCACATACCCTCGTAGACTGAAAGCGGTAGCGTCAGAACAACGTGGTTGATGTAGTCGTACGTCTTCACGGCCCGACCGATCAAGCACCGAAACTATGGCACCTCCGAGTTCTAGCACACGTTCAACTCGATGACGATCCCCGTACTCCGATCCAACAGAATGTCGGGGAAGAGTTCCGTCAGCACGACGGCATGGTGAAGATCTTGATGTTCTACCGTCGCAGGGCTTCGCCTAAGCACCGCTACAATACTATCGAGGACTATGGTGGAGGGGGGCACCGCACACGGCTAAGAGATCAAGAGATCAATTGTTGTGTCTTAGAGGTGCCCCCTGCCCCCGTATATAAAGGGGCAAGGGGGAGGGGGCGGCCGGCCTAGGAGGGGACGCTCCATGGGAAGTCCTACACCCACCGGGAGTAGGACTCCCTCCTTCCTTGTTGGACTAGGAGAGGGGTAGGAAAGGGAGAGGGGAGAAGGAAAGAGGGGGGCCGGTCCCCCTTGCCCTAAACCAATTCGGGTTGGGCCTTGGGGGCTGCGCCCCACACTCCCCTTGCTGCCCTCTATTTCCACTAAGGCCCATGTAGGCCCATTAAGCTCCCGGGGGGTTCCGGTAACCTCCCGGTACTCCGGTAAAATCCCGATTTCACCCGGAACACTTCCGACATCCAAATATAGGCTTCCAATATATCAATCTTCATGTCTCGACCATTTCGAGACTCCTCGTCATGTCCGTACTCTCATCCGGGACTCCGAACAAACTTCGGTACATCAAAACTCATAAACTCATAATATAACAGTCATCGAAACCTTAAGCGTGCGGACCCTACGGGTTCGAGAACTATGTAGACATGACCGAGACTCGTTTCCGGTCAATAACCAATAGCGGAACCTGGATGCTCATATTGGCTCCTACATATTCTACGAAGATCTTTATCGGTCAAACCGCATAACAACATACGTTGTTCCCTTTGTCATCGGTATGTTACTTGCCCGAGATTCGATCGTCGGTATCCTAATACCTAGTTCAATCTCGTTATCGGCAAGTCTCTTTACTCGTTACGTAATGCATCATTCCGTAACTAACTCATTAGCTACATTGCTTGCAAGGCTTATATTGATGTGCATTACCGAGAGGGCCCAGAGATACCTCTCCGACAATCGGAGTGACAAAACCTAATCTCGAAATACGCCAACTCAACATGTACCTTCGGAGACACCTGTAGAGCTCCTTTATAATCACCCTGTTACGTTGTGACGTTTGGTAGCACACAAAGTGTTCCTCCAATAAACGGGAGTTGCATAATCTCATAGTTATAGGAACTTGTATAAGTCATGAAGAAAGCAATAGCAGCATACTAAATGATCAAGTGCTAAGCTATAGGAATGGGTCAAGTCAATCACATCATTCTCCTAATGATGTGATCTCGTTAATCAAATGACAACACATGTCTATGGTTAGGAAACATAACCATCTTTGATTAATGAGCTAGTCAAGTAGAGGCATACTAGTGACATTAAGTTTGTCTATGTATTCACACATGTATCATGTTTCCGGTTAATACAATTCTAGCATGAATAATAAACGTTTATCATGATATGAGGAAATAAATAATAACTTTATTATTGCCTCTAGGGCATATTTCCTTCATATAGAATTATCTAATTCCCCATATCGTTCTGAGGAGGCATAACTAGCTCAGTTTTACTATTTCTTAATGTTCTATTTTTAACCTTTTATATCTCTTTCCTGTAAAGAGTAAAAGTGTAGCATGATCAGACAAACATGACTCAGTCGACGTTCTGTGTATGTATAATTCACCATTGATTGGCTGCCCAACCTCAATCTATTTCCACGAAGCAATGCCGGCAATTTGTCCACTGCAAGCGCAACGCGAGCACCATTTTGCATGACGTAAATGATGTTCTTTAGCCGGCGGATGATTGATTTGTTGCTAGTATTAACTACTCTTTTTTGTGTGTGCCATATTTCTTCCACACACATTAAGTGGACATCATGGCCCTCATTTCAAAATAATTAGCTACAATGTCACCCAAAAAAGGGAAACAGGTTGTGATGCCATCTAAATTCAATCAAAGTGACATATATTTGGGAAGAAAACCATTGTATATTGACCAAACATTATGAAATTCGACTAAGCCTTCAATTATTTGACTATTCAAGGTAAAATATGCCAAGTCTATTAGGATTAAAATGAGGAACTCTATATACTATAATATTTATTACATTTAGGTCAAAATGACATCGTAAGGTTTTTGTGATACATGTTTTCAAATTGCCAGGAAAATGAGATTTTAAATGTAGGTTGCTCGTGGTTAAATAAGAGTAAAGAAAGCTTTCGAATTTGGTAAACGGGTCTTCCATCTAACATGTTGGAAAATGGCGTGAGTAAGAAACTCAGGCATTTTCATGGGTCGCACTCATTCGATAGTCGAGTTCTTTCACATTTCTCGTATATGCTTTAATTGATTAGCACCGCAAGATTTTTTTTTACGGGCATACAGAGATTGTCTTGGTAGCAACCGCAAACTAATATAACACAGGTTATCTCTGCAATTAGTCCACAAGAAGAGTTTTAGGTCCACTGAAGTTGGACTTTGACCAAAACATGCAAAGTCACACCATCTTCTTCGAAATTAATTGATGAGGCAAATCTTTTGCCTCCGTTTCGAAAAAAAAGTCACACCATCTTCCATACTAGAACATGATGACGTGTTGAGTGTGCAGCAAATTAGGGATCATGTGTAGTAAAAAAATCCATTTCATAATAGAGCAGAATAATTTAAATTGGCAACTTTGATGATGTGAATTACCTCTTAAATTCGAAACTCACCATGATTCACTACAATCTCACAGTGGTTGAAGTTGGTGATTGATTTCTCAATGCATACATGTCATTTTTACCTTACTTTGTAAAATTATTCTTCCTATTTGTTGAAAACTAAGTCGAGTTATTAAGGCTCCGATCCAACTAGCA
Organism: Aegilops speltoides; assembly: GCA_021437245.1. Classification (NCBI taxonomy): domain Eukaryota; kingdom Viridiplantae; phylum Streptophyta; class Magnoliopsida; order Poales; family Poaceae; genus Aegilops; species Aegilops speltoides. The sequence goes on along the minus strand of CM038145.1, from coordinate 476,124,006 downwards.
AAGTGTGCATTCGTAGGTCAAGTTAATCCTTGGCCCGTGCAATAGTCATGTAATTTTCAAAAATGGTGATTTTTTGGTATATATATGTGATTAATTTCCAAAACAATGCCAATTGAATTTGCCAAATTCATACCTTGTGTTCATGAGATTTTTGGTCCAAAGTTTTTCACTTGATCCAACAATCCACTTTATCAATAACTCCATGCTATTACTACACTCACTAGATTGTCTTATTTATGTCTTGGGTTCCTTTGATCCTCACACTCAACTCTGTAACTTGATCCAACAATCTAAACTCTCCATCATTCAATGGCGTGTTTAATTTATGTTCCCATTAGGCCAACGGAGCCTTGCTCAACTTGTCCTCTTTTTTTTTCTTGTATCTATATCCTGTTGGAGCATCTATAGATACATTTCTGTCCTGAAAACTACAAATGAATATATTTTTCATGGTCCTAACCATACATACCGACACCTAAAAGGTCAGGCCCTAGACCTTTCTTGATATGGGTTTTGACCTGCTAAAGTCGTGAACTCATAAGCTTCGTCTTTGTGAGACACTAGCAAACCATAAAAAGGTAGTAGGACAAGAAATGAAACAAGCAATGTCAAAATAGATTCACCATTTGGGACTTTTACTTCGTTACCTCACCTATCTCCACTTCTACGACACTACATTGTTCATCCTAACTCCCAAGCAATGCATTCATTAAGTATCAGAATCCTGCATCGCAATCACACTCACTCATGTAGAAGTCTTTCGTATATCAGGAGGTGACCTTTATTGCTGAAGCTCAGCATCTCATATAAAGGTTGAGTGTAATTCCCGATACCACATAATCCCATGAGGCCCACTGGCAATCTAAAAGTGATCGAAGATTGATCCTCGTTCACTAGAGGATCAATTGACCTGGCGAAGAATATTGAAAGCTCGATGGTTCATCCTATTCACATGGTCAACCTATACATATCTAACACGTATGGTTGCCAATGTGGGCATTCATATTTGATGGATGGTTGGTAATTATTGGTATTCATGGAAAGATATTGTTTGGTGCGAACATAAATCTAGCTCACATGAATGCAGCTCATTCATTGTCTTGTTTGTAGGTAGATTTGAGGAATGATTTGTGTGTTTAATTCATATCGACTTTGAGCCAATTTCTTAGAGATTATGTACCTATTCCCAACATTATCTTTAATAATGTCACATTATAGTGTACATGATGTGCACATTACTACACATGCGCATCACCTTATGGCACATACAACATATTGCTAGAAATTGCAAGGTATGAAAATTGATATTATAGTTTTAAATTAGGTAAATCCGCATGTAAGGGTATGTCTTGTGTTGATTTATCAAATAGTATTAGTTCTTTCTGTTTATCTCAAATACTACATGTATTTTTAACTGAACGTGGAAAATTAATCTTCCTTCTATTTCCCGGTAACCAAAGTTGTATGGTTCAAACTCTGATTCAACTAGCTAATTTGTTTTCGGGTCAAGGTGAGCATTGGGTTCCTAAAAAATGTGCATCTTCAATAGTAATGTAATTTGTAATAGACAATTAATTAAGGTTCAGACTAATGCCAACTGGATTGCCAAATTCATATTACCTTTCATGGCACCAAATAATCATTTACATTACATTTTGAAATGTTATATATCGCTCAATGTAGGTACATGATCACCCACACAAGCAAGTAGTCGCGGCCCAGCAGGAGCACTGGAGCAGGCGGTTCCCTCTAGTTTTAGCCTAACTATTTTATTTTTAAGAAGGTGTATTTACTATGTGATTACTTGTATGGCTGATTATTTGTGTTGCCTGTTTTATTTTTCAATTCTTCTCCTCTGGTTGTCACGGTTTCCTTCCAACATTTTTTCTTTGCAGTTCTCTTTCTTTTTATAGTTTATTTATTTTTTTCCTTTACATTATTGTTTTTCTGTTCTCTGTTATTTTTATTCCTATTATTTATCATTTTATTTTTGTTTAAAGAAATAAAATATTTTTGAAAAACTCGCAAATATTTTAAAATGTGTGAAATTTTTCATAAAAGTACATAAACAATTTTCTGAAAATATGATAACTAGTTAAAATTACTGGAAATTTTTGTAAATTTTGAACACTTCTTAAAATCAGATGACTATTGGAAAAATATGAACATATTTTCAAATATGTGGACACTTTTGAAAATTAAACATTTTTTAAGTACAAGAACTTATCAAATTTGCACGAATTTAATTTTTTGTACGAACACTTCTATAAATAGACAAACTAATTTTAAAACACATGGAAACTTTTTAAAAGGCGTGAAAAGTTTCCAAATATTTGATGAACACCTCTCTTATTTTTATGAAGATTTTTTAAAATACAAGAGTACCTTTCAAAATTAGTTTGCAAAATTCCAGATGTCATTAAAAAAGTCTAGAATATGTTAATATTTTATAATAAAATTGAAATTCAAATAAGGAAAGGGAAAAGATAAAATAAATTGTTTTTCTCGCCAAACCCCTGCACATGTGGGCAAACACACTCGCTCTCCACCATCCCCAACCCTAAGGTAATGGTTCAGCCCAATATCTACCCATGGGCGATTTATGGGCTTTCATCCACTACGAAAGGCGTATAGAAAACACCCTCCCCTCCTATTACCTTGGGGTTTCTTCTTTCTCTAATTAAACTCTATCACGGGTCCAACAATGATGATAGTGGGACAAACCGATTGCACTTTAGCATGTCTAGGTGTGTAGATTGAAATCAAATCAATTTTCTAGGGTTTGGAAGAGAAGAGGCACCCAGACTTTGGTGCCTCCGCGAGTTCCCTTGCACTCCGCCGCTGTGATGTAAGGAGATTGGGGAACCCTAGGTCTGTGTGCCTAGTTCATTTCATGTAGGTTTCTCTAGTTTTTCATCGTCCGTGGAGTTGGGGCAATGATGATGAAGTGAATAGTGGTTCCTTGGATTTCCTCATGTTGATGGCCTCCTGAGTTGAGTGTCAACGAGTCGGAGGATGGTGTCGATTTCGAGCATTCGGTCTGGCGTGATTATGTTTGTCCACGGTCACTGTGCCCTACGGAAGGGGATATCGTTGCGGCAAATTTTTCATCTCCAATTTCATTTTCATCAGATGGCTCGGTCAAATACGGCTCTATTGAGGAACTTGTGTGGTTTGTTCCCTCTAGGCCCTGGTTCGGCCAGAGTTGGGAGTATCATGCGGCCCTTCTTGATGTCGGCATCTGCAGATCACAGTCGGCAGTGCCATCTGGCCTACATCAACGACTTCATTGCCACTGCTTCTACAAACTCGTGGATTTCAACATGGTTGCTCCGGTAAGACGTAAGCCCGGAGGCGGCAACAAACTATGCTCACAGCGCCCCGCCGAGGGATGCAGAAGAAAGACGGTGTAATTTACTTCAAGGACTCACATATTTTGCATAATTTATTTGGCCATTTTGCCTTTTTCGCCAACAAAAAATGATCGGGTCTTGGGCCTTTACCAAAACTGAGCTTTAAGGCGCTCAACTCCAATAGGTCAGCCTTTACAAAACACAGTCATTCGCTAAAAAAAACACGGGCAACATATTCACTCACCAGTCCCCACAACCTATCTCTCCCTCCACCGAAATTTACCCATCCTCCCAATTTACCAAACATTCACTGCACCCCACGCTGCTCTCGCACTCGCCTCATTTACACCCTCGCCACCTGCCCTCCGTCTCTCAGTCATCCTCCTCGGCCTATTTAAACAGCAAGCTCCACACACCCCAAGTAGCAACGATCTCACGCGCACAACACAAGAGAGAGCGAGTAGAACTGATATTTGTAGTTGGCTAGCTATAGAGAGTGGAGCCATGGCCAGGAAGTGCTCTCGCGCTGCAGCCTCCCTTGCCCTGCTCTGCCTCGCGCGCTGGCGGCACACGGTGTGGCAGCTGCCAGGACCGTGACTGCTGCAGCTGGCGTCGCCGCGCAGGCCTCGCTTCCGGCCGCCACAGAGAGCGGAGCCGGTGCAGGAGCAGTGGGCGCAGCGGACGCGAAGAACCTGTCCGTGGGCATGGGAGGCATGGGGAACCTGCTGGGCCTCCCGGCCGTCGGTGATGGCTATGGCGGGGGCTTCGGCAACAGCGGAGCAGGCGTCTTCACCGGTATCACGGGCCCACTCGGCGGCGTCTTGGGTGGCGTGCCGAGTGTCAGTCTCGGGGACAGCGTCGAGGGTGCCGGCGGTATCCCGTTCGGGGGCTTCGGTGGGGGCGGTGCCCCGTTTGGCGGGCTCGGAGGCGGGTACGGCGGCGGAGGCACCGGCGGCGTCACGCCTTGAGTACGCCATGAAAGATAATAAGCGTTCCTACTCCCTCGAGGGGAGCCGCGGTTCTGGTTATATTGATGTGGCGGCCGAAGCCAAGCTTGGAGTACAAGCAATATTACAAGGAGTTTGAGTAGGAGAAGGAAGGGAGTTTAAGATGCTATGGAAACAGCTACGGAAACATATCTCTAACACCCTCCCTTAATCTTAACTATCCTAGATTAAGATTACTTTTGAACTCCTCAAATGGTCTTGATGGCAATGCCTTTGTAAAGCCGTCTGCAACTTGATCCTTGGAGGGAATAAACCGTATCTCGAGCTTCTTGGCTGCAACTCTTTCTCTCACAAAGTGAAAATCAATTTCGATGTGCTTTGTCCTTGCATGAAACACAGGATTTGCAGACAAATATGTTGCTCCCAAGTTATCACACCATAAACATGAGATACGATTCTTCTTGATTCCCAATTCCTCAAGAAGTGATTCTACCCAAATGATTTCTGCAGTTGCATTTGCCAAGGACTTATATTCAGCTTCTGTGCTTGACCGTGACACGGTGGCTTGCTTTCTAGCACTCCAAGAAATAAGATTAGATCCAAAAAATACTGCAAAGCCTCCAGTTGATCTTCTGTCATCACTACATCCTGCCCAGTCAGCATCAGAGAAGGCACTCACAAGAGAGGAACTAGACCGTTTGAAATGGAGTCCTATTCCCATAGTATGCTTTACATATCTTACAATTCTCTTGACAGCTGACCAATGTGCAGAAGTAGGTGCATGCAGATATTGACAAACCTTGTTGACAGCAAATGAGATATCTGGACGTGTGAGAGTTAAATATTGTAATGCTCCCACAGTACTCCTATACCTTGTACTTTCCTCGTCCTGAAGTGGCACACTTTCATATGCTGAAAGTTTTTCTGAGGAAGATAAAGGTGTAGGAACTGGCTTGCAATTCTTCATCCCCATGCGAGACAGAAGCTCAGTGATATATTTCTCCTGATTTAACACAATTTCATCTTGAGTTTTCTTGACCTCAATACCTAGGAAGAAATGCAAATCACCTAGATCTTTCAAGGCAAACTCTGAGCTCAAATCATGCAGAAGTGCATTAGTAGCATTTTGTGAAGAACATGCAACTATGATATCATCAACATATATAAGCACAAAAATGACTACTCCAGCCTTGTTATAAATAAACAAAGATGTATTAGCTTTGGAGGCAATGAAACCAAGATATTTCAACTGTAAGCTCAATATGGAGTACCATGCTCTAGGTGCTTGTTTTAAACCATAGAGTGCCTTGTCAAGCTTGCAAACATAATGTGGTGACTTCTTGTCCTCATAACCAGGTGGTTGTCTCATAAACACTTCCTCTTCTAGAATGCCATGCAGAAACGCATTCTGTACATCTAGCTGTCGTAAACTCCAACCCTTGGATACAGCAATGGCTAGCACAAGTCTGATAGTTGCAACTTTAACAACAGGACTGAAAGTGTCCTCATAATCAATACCATAACGTTGTTTAAAACCCTTAGCAACGAGACGTGCTTTGTACCTGTCAATGGAGCCATCTGCCTTCTTTTTAATTCTGTAAACCCATTTGCAATCGATGATATTTTTACCTTTCTGATTTGGTACAAGATGCCATGTCTTGTTCCTCATAAGTGCAGAATATTCCTCATCCATTGCCTTCTTCCACTTAGGATCATTAAGTGCACTATTCAATGTTGTTGGTTCTCCTGAAATACACAACATTCCATATGGTATAGTCCCATCTTTTCTTATTTTAGGATTTCGTATACCTTTCTGTAATCGAGTCATAACTCGTGAAGAAACTGCCGGCTGGACCACAGGAGCACTCGCCGCAGAAGATCCCGAGGAAGCTGCATGTGATGACACAGGCGAATCTGGCGCCACCTGCGCAGAGGATCCTGTAGTCGTTGGTGTGGCCTCCTGTGTGTCCACCACACGAGTGCCACCACCAACCGGGCGGCGCCGGATCGATCGCCCGACCATGTTGCAGCGCTTGCCGAGCGAGGAGATTCGCCCACGACCGTCCCGCCTGATCTGAGGTGGCGGCGTGGGAGTGGCGCGCGCTGGGCGAGGCGGATTCGGCCCCGCGACCGGTCCCGCCTGATGCTGAGGTGGCGGCGTGGGAGTGGCGCGCGCTGGGTGAGGCGGATTCGGCCCCACAGCCGGCCCCGCCGCTGGTCCCGCCTGCTGCCAAATCAACGCGGCGATTGGTGGGAACCCGATCCGAGGCTGATTTTGCCGCGAGATCCGAGGTCTGCGCACGAACAGGAGTTGCGGGCGCCGCCGGATCAGCTTCGTTATCTGTGCCAGATTCGTCTCCTTCCTCAGCATGAAATATAAGATGATCTTGAGCTTGATTTTCGAAATTTTGATCATTCTGAGCGTCGTTTTCACCAGGGACCTGTACAGGCAACAGAGAAGAACCAATACCAGCAGAAATATCATCACTTTGGTTAGTACAACTGTCGCCCCCATGATCAAAAGACCGAAGATGTAGAGGAAGAAGAAGAATTTCCTTGCGGAGAAGTGCACCAGCATTGGGATGAAGGGAAGCAAAAGGGAACACAGACTCATCAAAAACTACATCTCTGGATATGTAGACCCTACCAGTAGGAACATCTAGACATTTAACTCCTTTGTGCATGGGACTATAGCCTAAGAAGACACACTTTTTGGAGCGAAAAGCGAGTTTGCGTGTGTTGTAGGGTCTAAGGTTGGGCCAACACGCACAACCGAAAACACGAAGAGATGTGTAGTTGGGTGTGACACCAAGGAGTCGTGTAATGGGTGTTTCAAATTTGATGACTTTACTAGGAAGCAAATTGATAAGATATGTAGCGGTTAAGAATGCTTCATCCCAGAATTTGAGTGGCATGGATGCATTTGCTAGCAATGCTAGCCCCATATCAACTATGTGACGGTGCTTTCTTTCAGCAGATCCATTTTGTTGGTGAGCATGAGGGCAAGAGACATGATGTGAAATACCAAGTTTTTGGAAGAAAGAGTTCAATTTTTCATACTCACCACCCCAGTCACTTTGCATAGCAATGATCTTGGAGTTCAGTTTGCGTTCAACAAGGTTTTGAAAATTGATAAAGACTTGGAATACATCAGACCGTTTCTTTAACAAGTAAATCCAAGTAAATTTACTATAGTCATCAATAAAGCTTACATAGTAGGAAAATCTCCCAACTGAAGTAGGGGCTGGCCCCCATACATCTGAAAATATAAGTTGTAGAGGAGCAGTAGACACACTAGTAGAGATGGGATAGGGTAATTGATGACTTTTTGCTTGTTGACACGGATCACAAACTGACTCAACACTATTCTCATAAGAGAGTTTATTTTTGCTAAGAACATATTTAACTATGACTGAAGATGGATGACCTAATCGACTATGCCACCTTGATGATGATGGCTTGGTGACAATATTTGCTTGTTTATTGGACCATGAAGATGATGATGATGATGATGATATGAGTGGATAGAGGCCTCCCACGCACCGTCCTCTAAGAATGACTCTCCTTGTGCTCAAATCCTTAACCAAGAAAAAATAAGGATAGAACTCTATAAGAACATTATTATCAAGGGTGAATCGATGAACAGAAACAAGATTTTTGGAAGTTTGAGGAACATGCAAGACATCTTTAAGGTGCAAATTTTTCATGGGGTTTTGAACAATTGAACTACCAATGTGGGTGATATTCATACCAGAACCGCTTGCCGTGCGAATTTGGTCACCTCCGTTGTATTTCTCCCGTACTGTCAGCTTGTCAAGTTCACCTGTGATGTGATTTGTTGCTGCACTGTCTGCGTACCAATTAGTGTCCACGCCATAGGAGACAGCATGCGCCTCCTTCTCTTCTTGATCATTCTCTTCATAGCGCCACCAGCAGACACGTGCACCTCCTGGATGATGTCTATAGCATATCTGGCACTCAGGATAGTCGTGCTGCTGCTCGCGTACCTGCTGTTGCTGTTGCTGTCGAGGGCGTCCTCTGAACCCGCCGCCTCTATTTGCAGGAGAAGGCTCGCGGTCACCGCGGTCACCGCGGTCACCGCGGCCGCGCCCTCTTCCTCCTCGCCCACGGGATCTACCACGGGACTGGCCGCGGCCTTTGTAGACGGCGTTGGCAGATGAATGAAACCCGCCTGAAGACGAGTCTCCCAGCATCTCCATCCTCTGATCAAAGGCGGAGATCTGAGCGAAGAGGTCATCCGCGGTGATTGTGTTCTTGACATCGCCGATCGCCGCCACCACGGAGTCGTAGTCGCGGTCGAGTCCTGCGAGTATGTAGTCCACCATCTCCGGATCAGAGACGGGACGACCAGCGGCAGCTAGTTCATCCCCAAGGCTCTTCATCTTCGCCATATACGCCGAGCTCGACATCGTGCCCTTCTTGGTGTTAGTGATCGCGATCCTTAGATTGGTGATCTGGGACTGTGATTGCGAGGCGAATAGATTGTTCACCGTCGTCCAGAGCTCATAGGTGGAGTCCTTCCCGACGACTTGCGCAAGGATTTCTGGAGACATGGAGTTGAGAAGATATGACAGGACCTGCTGGTCTTTGGCGATCCAGGCCCGTCTGAGAGGGTTCGGCTCGAGGGCCGTCGTCTTGTCCGCCTTCGTGATCTCCACGGTCTTGGGTGGAGCGGCGTCAGAGTTGTCCAGGAGCCCGGTGACCTGCGCACCTCGCAGGGCTGGGAGCACCTGGGTCTTCCAGAGGATGAAGTTTCCTCTTGCTAGCTTCTCAGATGGCGGCGATCCGAGGTTGAGGCCGACGCCGGACGAAGAAGCCATGGAGACGATGGTATGTGGTTCTAGGGTTTTGATTTGTGGCTAGATGTAGGAGAAGAGGTGGCTCTAATACCATGAAAGATAATAAGCGTTCCTACTCCCTCGAGGGAAGCCGCGGTTCTGGTTATATTGATGTGGCGGCCGAAGCCAAGCTTGGAGTACAAGCAATATTACAAGGAGTTTGAGTAGGAGAAGGAAGGGAGTTTAAGATGCTATGGAAACAGCTACGGAAACATATCTCTAACACGCCGTTGTGGCCGAGCTAGCTAGGGCACTCTGGGCCATGCATACATATACGTGACCGTCCTCAGCATTAATATTGTGTTTGATTGGTTATGTGAAGTTGTACCTGGACTTTATGAAATGAGGTTGAGTTGGCTTCAATGTACTCGTGTTGATCTCAGCATTAATATCATTTCTTTGCGGGTTAGCATTCACATTATTTTCCGTTATGAAGAAAAAAACATCCGTACGAGCTTGACAATAACGTTTTATCTAGAAAAAAAAAAGAACATTCAACCCTTTGGAAAACCTCGAAGAAAAAAGGAACATTCACGGTGCTGGCTCTGAGCTTCGTACTCGCGTTTCAGGGTGGACACGGTCCGGGCCGGTCCTGTCCCTGACCGAGCCAGCGTTTGGACCGGCCGCCGGCGGTCCGGACCGGACCGGACCGACGAACCTGTCGGTCTTGTTTATAGGGACCGGACCGGCGGCTGCAAAGCCCGGGCCGGACCGAGCGGACCGGCCAACAACCACCGGCGGCGACGTCCGTGGGTGCAGCAGCGAGGTAGGCGACGTGCAAGGGACTGCGGCGAGGTGGGCGACGTGCTGTGGAAGTGCGCTGGGCAGCGCGGCTGTTGTTTGATTGATTTTTGATGTAGCCATGAACCAGCACACGATGTATTTCTTAGCAGTTTTTCTGTTGCATGCAAGTAATGTTGCGCGTGCATGAGCCCATGATTTTCGCTGTGCGGGCCTTCCCCTGATTAGCGGATCAAATCTAACGTGGAGAAGGTCGTCAAATGATGCCATGATTTTTGGATCAATCCTATTTTCTCTCGTACTTTCTATTCTCTGTTCGGCTCAATAAAAGGAACAGCTACGTGGGATCGATGACGCGTGATTAGAGGAAGCCGCCGCCAAATTTAGAGCCTTCCAAAACAATACTGTATTTGCCTAATCTGTTGGACGAGAAAGTCACGGCAAACCATTACTCCCACGATCCTAAAATCAGGGCCGAGCATTTCTCCCACGATCCAAAAATCACGTCAGAGCGTTCTCCCACGATCCGATTGGTGGCCTACGTGCGTGCTTGCTCTGCTGAAGTGGCTGCCATGGCACTTGTCTTTGTCTCCACGGCGAAAAGCGCTGACATGGCAAGAAATACTGCTGCCATGGCATGAATTGGTGCAACAGTTGTGGTCGATGCCATGGTCGAGAACTCGAGAGCGGCTGCGGTGCACACACAACAGCGACGGGGAGCGGCGGCAAGATGCTAGGACGAAACTGGGAGGTGAGAATGGAAGGGTGGGGCAAGCTTGAAGACATGGTGGTTCACCCCAGGGCTGCCGGCGGCCGCGACGACGAGGAACGACAGCGGCTGTCGCTGTGTTTTCTCGGACCGCTCGGTCGGCCCGGTTAAAGACCGGACCGGACCGACATTTTTTCGGGCCCAATTCGGCAGACCGGACCGTCCAATTTCTATAGCGAGCCAGGACCGAGCGGGCCAAGACCGAACGGGCCACGAGCGGGCCGAAAAGCCCGCTCGGTACGTCCAGCCTGACTCGCGTTGTTCTACTACGGGCCTGCCGGAGTAAAGGATTTATGTGAGCCAGTAAATATGATTGATATCGCAACAGGGGCTGGGAATTATTTACATAGAAAGCTGGGTGAATCAGTTCACACACCCCCTGATCTGCTTCTCCATGCTGCGTCGTCTGCATTTGCGCTTGCCATGTGAAGGCCTCGTACAGCTCATCACGGCACGGTGACTAGACGAAGACGAACCCAACCAAGCCGTATGTATGAGTACTCCCCTAGTCGAAAGGCATGCAGATGCTAGGCCGCGGAGATGGTAACCCCGCAGAGCATACGATGGCCCGGTGATCGGCAGGCCGCTCCATCTCCGTTCGTGTGCTTTTTCTAGGATCGGTTTTGGAAACCTTCTATAGGTAGGTTTCGACCCGTTTCAGAAGCTCTGTGCGGTTTATTCTACGTATTTTCTGTATTGGTTTTCACCATTTTTTGTTATTTTATTCTTTTTCCTGTTACATTTTTAAGTTTTTTCTTCATTTTTCAAATACATGCAGACTTTTTATGCGCTCAACATTTTTTATATACGTACACAGGTTGGATATTTTTCAGATACATGTTGAATATTTTTCTCAAATACACGCTAAACATTTGTCAAATGCACATCAAACATATTTTGAATACACGATGTACATTTTTGTAACAATAAATGATTTTTTTCATAAATGACTCGAATATTTTTTTGAATTTTTTAAATGTCCTGAATGTATATTTGCTTGGTATGTAATACTTTAAAAAATTATGGGAACGACTTTCGGATTGGTGAATATTTTTTGCCCAGGGGCCTTGATTATCAAAAAACAACAGTTTCGCCATATTGGCTCCACCCACAAAATTCCATGTTACTCATCTTTCTGCCTGGACAAAATTCCATGTTACGTAGTAGGCTCATATTGCAAGTATATTTGTTCAAGGGGAAATAATCCTTGCTCGACTTGCCCTGGTTTTTATTCTCTTGTGTGTTGTCGCAAGTGAGTAGCCTATATATATGAAGTAAAAACAAAGGACGGTGTAGTTGGACACCTATAAAAAAACTTTTCTAAAAGACAACATATGCTTGAGCTTGCGCCTCGGAATACAACTGGCACAACAAAAATGGTTGGACACATTTAGAAGCCTAAAATGGTTGAGTACACTAAAAAGCTTGGTCTTAATTTGCAGGAAAGGAAGCACATTCGTAAGGACACACAGAGCAACATATTTTGTCCACATCCACTCCTACAAAATTTACTCCTCTTTGATTCATAGACAAAAACAGTCGGTACACGGTAAGCAGTTGGCGCTGCATACGCATTGGCCTCATTTACACCTACCACCTACCATCTGCCCTTCATCCTTTCTCCATTGTACTTCTTTGCCACTATTTAAACCGCAAACTCCACCACACCACAAGTATAGCAGTAGCAACATCTCATGTACACAACACACACATTAGAGAGCGAGTAAAGTATAGAGCCATGGCCAAGAAATGCTGGCGCACTGTCACCTCCCTCCTCCTGCTCTGCCTCGCCCAGCAACCCCACACCACCTTTGATGAAAACACCGTCGTGGCAGGCCCGAAGGACGAGAAGTACTTCGTGGGCTCGGGAGGCGTCGGGAACCTACCAGACCTCTCAGCCGTGGGTGGCGGTTGCTGTGGGGGCTTCGGCAACTAAGATGCAGGCATTTTCACCGGTGCCACGAGCCCACACGGCTACGTCGGGGGATGTATTGGCTGCGTGGCAGCGATCAGAGGTATTGGTGGCGCGGTGGTTTTCCATTGCCAGTGTTTGCCAGTGGTGGCAGCCCACTTGGCAGTGTCGCAGCAAGGCATAGCAGCGGAGGCACCGGCGGTGTCACACCATGTGTTGCGTTAATGGTTGGAACAAGTTGGGCCAATTGCAGGTGAATGATTGAAGATTGTGCATGTACATACATGTGGTGCTGAGCATCTGTGCGGGTGTGTGTGCATAAGGGCATGTACTTGGCTTGACCGTTTGACATGGCATGGTACTACTCCATGAAGCGGTGTATTAACTTCATGATAATGGGTCGGTAGAGTTTCACACGCATTAGGGGATGGAGCTCGCGATTGGGTGCGTCCTAATGCAGTGATGTGCGTTCCTATCATGTCTAGGTGCTACTAATAAAACAAAGATTCTCAAATCACAACAACACAACGCCTCCCAGTGTGATCATCTCCCGACATATCTTTCCCCACTGTTGGTTAGCAGGTTGTGGGATGCACCTTTCATAAACTTTCTTTCCATGACACATGCACATGGAAATGGAACTGAGGCCTGCATTTATAATTAATATTAGTAGATGATATGAATGACGCGTCTGGTAAGAAAATTAACTTATTGGAAGTGAAATTTGGTCTTTTCCGCTTCAATCTTGTCTAGAGAAATTAAGGTGGCTAGTTTAACTTGATTTCATCGAGTGATGGTAATTGAGTTATATGAAATTAGGATATGTTACTGACTCAACAATTACCTGAGAATAGAAGATAATATCATTTTGCGTAGACATATAGTTACAACATCATAGGAGCTAAAATCCATTAGGGCAACATTTAAATGTAGGGAAGATTTTGTTTTTGCCACTCTAGATTTTGCCAATTTTCCTTATTTTTTTTTCGAAAAGGGGGGATCCCCGGCCTCTGCATCAGCATGATGCATACGGCCATCTTATTAAAATAAATCATCCACAAAGTCTCGAAGTCTCAATAGTAGCAAAATAAAGAAGAAAAGGCTCACACAGAGCCCTAAGGCTAGATACACAAGCTAGCTAAAAAAGGATAAACCACAACCGGTTGGCTCAAAAATAGACAGGTAAACTAATTGCCTATCCTATTACATGACCGCCATCCAAACCGGCTGAAGATATCCCGAGCTACCGTCTCCCGTCGGATAGCACCAGTAACCAAAAGCTCCCTGGCCTCCGTCGGAGTGAGTAGCGACCAGGAACGGATAAGTGTCATAGCTCTGAAGATAACCTGCAAAAAATGAATGTTTGTTGTTCTGTTAAAGACCAGATCATTTCTGCAATTCCAAAGCGCCCACACTAAGGCGCACACCCCCATGTGAATATGTTTTGCTAACCCGGGCTTTACCCTATTTAGCCATGTTCCAAACAACATGTTAACCGAATTTGGCGGAGGAATATTGAAAGCAATATGAACAGTCGTCCAAAGAATTCTAGCTAGTGGGCAATCAAAGAACAAATGTTTAATGGTTTCACCCTGATCATAGAAACTACACCTAGTAGGCCCTGTCCAATTGCGCTTTGTTAAATTGTCCTTTGTTAAGATAACTTGTTTGTGTAGAAACCACATAAACACTTTGATCTTCAAAGGACCTTTGACATCCCACACATGCTTGGAAGTAGGAATCGAGCTCGTATTAATGACATCAACATACATTGATTTAACTGTAAATTCACCCGACCTAGTGAGATTCCAGCGCAGTTTATCAGGTTGTTGTGAAAGTTGGACCTGCATCAGTCTCCTAACTAGATGTAGCCAATCTTCCCAACGATTGCCCACTAACGACCTTCTAAATTGAATATTAAGGGGTATCGAATGAAAGACCGTTGCAACCAGAGCATCGCGTCTTTCGACTATGTGATACAATGACGAATACTGGATTGCAAGGGGTGCACCTCCAAGCCAAGTATCCTCCCAGAATCTTGTGCTGGCACCATTACCAACGATATGCTTTGTCCTCTGAAACAATGAAAGCTTAACTTTCATAAGCCCTTTCCAAAAGGGTGAATCAGTTGGTCTAACCGTGACCTGAGACAAAGTTTTGTTTTGAAGATACTTATTACGAAGGATTTGAGCCCAAGTGGCGTCAGTTCCTGAAGATAACTTCCACAACCACTTACTAAGAAGGCATCGGTTCTTAACCTCAAGATTTTCGATCCCGAGACCCCCTTGATCTTTCGGCCTACAAATGATATCCCACTTCGCTAACCGGTATTTTCTTTTTAGCTTATCTCCCTGCCAAAAGAACCGCGATCGATAGAAGTCCAGTCTTTTCCTTACACCAACTGGGACTTCGAAGAAAGACAAAAGAAACATGGGCATGCTCGTGAGAACCGAATTAATAAGAGTTAAACGGCCTCCATATGACATGAGCTTTCCCTTCCAGCAACTTAGTTTCTTTCCGAATCGATCCTCAATACACTTCCATTCGTTGTTCGTAAGCCTACGGTGATGTATAGGAATTCCTAAGTATGTGAATGGCAACTCCCCCAAACCACACCCAAACAATTGTTTGTAGGCTTCTTGTTCCTCCTTAGCTCTGCCAAAGCAGAACAACTCGCTTTTATGGAAGTTAATTTTGAGCCCACTCAATTGCTCAAACAAGCAAAGCAACAGCTTCATATTTCTTGCTTTTACCAAGTCATGCTCCATGAAGATGATAGTGTCATCAGCGTACTGCAGAATGGAAATTCCTCCATCCACTAAATGAGGCACCAAGCCTCCTACTTGGCCAGCCTCCTTGGCTCTCCCTAACAAAACTGCCAACATGTCCACAACTATGTTGAACAGAATAGGGGACATTGGATCTCCTTGCCGTAGGCCCTTGTGTGTCTGGAAGTAATGACCAATGTCGTCATTCACTTTAATACCAACACTACCCTTTTGTGTAAAAGATTCAATCTGGCTCCTCCAGACCCCGTCGAACCCTTCCATACGCAAGGCTTGTTGTAGGAAAGGCCACTTAACTTTATCGTACGCTTTCTCGAAATCCACTTTAAAGATGACTCCATCTAGTTTCTTTGAGTGGATTTCATGGAGCGTTTCATGCAAGACCACCACCCCCTCTAGGATGTTTCTATCCGGCATGAAAGCTGTCTGGGATTGCTGCACCACAGAATGCGTAATCTGTGTGAGCCTATTAGTCCCAACCTTGGTAAAAATTTTGAAACTAACATTCAAAAGGCAGATAGGCCGAAACTGCTCAATCCTCAGAGCATATGTCTTTTTTGGTAGCAGCGTTATGGTTCCAAAGTTCAAGTGAAAAAGTTGCAGCCGTCCAGCAAAAAGGTCATGAAACATGGGTAATAGATCCCCCTTGATAATATGCCAGCATTTTTTATAAAACTCCGCCGGAAACCCATCCGGCCCGGGAGCCTTATTGTTCTCCATCTGAGAGATGGCATCGAAAACCTCCTTTTCCGTAAACGGCGCAACCAAAATAGCATTATCAGAAGCAGTTAGTTGAGGCACATCCTCATTCCTGGACTCATCGAGGGACACAGCGCTATCCTTCGGCTGTCCAAATAACTGCTTATAGTATTCGGTGATGTAAAGCTTCAGATTATCGTGACCAACAATTGTGCCTTCGTCTTGCTCGAGCTGGAATATTTTTTTCTTTCTGTGTTTGCCATTCGCAATGAGGTGAAAGAATTGAGTGTTCGCATCCCCCTGGATTACTTTGCGAACCTTTGCTCTGAGCGCCCACTTCAGCTCTTCTTCGCGGAGCCCACTTCAGCCAATTTTTCTTATGCCATTCCAGATTTTAACATTTCACTTTTGCCACTATTAGCTTTTGACAATTATCACGATTGCCATTCCGTGGCAAAAGGAAAATAATTTTATTTCATTTTTGCCACTCTTATCTTTTGAAATGTATCACAATTGCCACTCTAAATTTTTTGCTTTTGCCACAAGAATGGCAATTATGATAATTGTCAAAAACTAAGGGTGGCAAAAGTGAAATGTCAAAATCTAGAGTGGCATAAGGAAAATTGGCAAAATTTAGAGTGGCAAAAACAAAATTTTCCCTTAAATGTATCGTTCATTCTGCAGACCAAACACAACTAATCAAACAAAGAGTCTAGAATCTTCAGTTCTTGAAAGGTTGCAGGACAATTAATCCTTCATATCTCTCAGCCAGAGAGCACCTTTCATCAGCTTTCTTTCCACTAGCTTGACCGCGTATATCTCTCAACTGTTGAAATGTTGCAGGACAATTAATCTTTCACTAGAAGGGTTGGGCACGCTTTGCTGTGCCATTGGTGCTGTTGGATTTCTTAAAAAAATACCAACTCTGTTTCAAAATGTAAGGTGTATTACTTTTTTGAAGTTCAAACTTTTTAAGTTTGATCAAATTTGTAGTGACATATATCAAAATCCATAATATCAAATTGGTATGGTAAGATTTATCATGAGTGAGTTTCCATACTATTTTTGTTTAATATTGTGGATGTCGATATTTTTTTCTCTGAACTTGGTAAAAACTAATACCCCTTATATTTTGGAATTGGTGGAACATTTGGTTTACTAGGTGAGGGAGGTGATGGAGTGTGTTTTATTTTTGTTTATAATGCGGTGATTTGGTATTTCTTTTATGGGTGATTATGTGTTTTCCGCTAACCAACCGTTATTTATGTGTGGAAATTTCTGCGTCGATGGCCGCATGTACGATATTGCTGCTGTAGTGTCACATAGTGGCCCTTCCTTTTGCTAGGTGGTGAAAGGGTGTGCAGGATTGATATGTTTTTATAGCCCGATTGTCGATGATTGATTTGAAAAATTGTAAACCAAATCCAAAATTGTATACCTCAATTGAAGAAAATAGCTTCAAAATTAGGGAACATAGTGAATTTAAGAATTGAATAAGAGACCCCTTTGTGAAATTGTTGACCCGATCAAAATCGGATGACTCAATTTTAAATTGGAGACCTCAATTGATTAAGAGGGTTTAAAAATTAGGGAGCATAGCGTATAGTATAGTATAGTATATCAGCACATGGTTTACTCTATGAGTCCATGTGCAGTATGAAGTCCCAGTATGAGATACACATGTATTGATCAAGTTTATCCATGTGAAGCGAAAGCACATGCGGTTCTATCGTACAGCTTGCTCAAAGGCTGCTTATCTCCCGAGCCAAGTGTACAGCAGTCTGCATTCACCACAAGAGCAATCATAACTTATGGTTACAAGGCATGTGTGGTTTATTACCTCGACAAATCAGCACACAAAGGCAAGCCACTACAATGTCACGGGCTCCTAAGAAGATCACAACGCTTAGAGTGAATTTCCGGACAACACTAATTATGACAAATGAAGTAACATTTGGCTCCACGCCTCCACCAAAATTTGATCATTCTTTTTTTCCTTTTTTTCCTTAGCACCCCTGAATTCTGAGTAAGCAATCACTACGCCCCCACTCCGCTCTCGCGTTCGCGTCATTTACACCCTCGCCTACTGCCTCTCCATCGCACTGTGCGTACTCCTCTCCTCCATCTCGGCCTATTTCAATGGCACACTTCACACCACAAGTGCATCAGTATCTAGTACCAACGATCACACGCGCGACACACATGATAGAGAGGGTAGACTCGAGATCTGTAGTTGGCTTACTAGACTAGAGCAGCGTCCTGACTTTTTCATGTTTTGCCACGTGTTAGCAATGACCATGACCGTGCCTGCTGGGGGTGCGGCGGACGCTTCGCTTCCTGCCACTGCTGCCACAGTGAATAGCGCCGGTGTATGGGGAGCGGACGCGGCTGACAAGATGAAACTGTTCATGAGCGTGGGAGGCACGGGGAACCTCTGGGGCTTTCCAGCCTTAGGTGGCAGCAAGGGAAGGGGCCTAGGTAACAATGATGCGCGTGTCTTCAGCAGACACGTCGTACAAATTGGTGACATCAGAGGCGGCGGAGGGAGCATCTGCACTGTCAACGTCATCCGTGGCTGCGGCGGTGTCCGTTTCGACTGCTTGGCGGACTGAGACAGGCCGATGGGCTGCGAAGGCGCCCGCGGTGTCAAACCTTGAATGACTCGCGTCTGTACTCGCTACATGGGCCATGTTAGTTGATTTGTGCTGTGTCGTTGTCAGTACGCACTGTACGTGTGGTGCTTCGCGCTTTGTACGCGGGCACATATATCTACTGGTATGTCAGGGGTGTAGGACGGCTATGACTAAGCTCTGAGTTTAAGCGGCACATGTCAATGCTGTAGCATTTCGCTTCTGCAATCGTTGAAAGTGAAGCAAGCCGATCGAAGGTTTCCATAACTCATCTGTATGAAAGTAATACATCTCCAACGATTAGTAAGATCACTTCGTGATCAATGCCTGAAGTCCCTCCAGTTCACTAGAAGATATGCTAGGGATACTGAGACATTGCAACGGCAAGGTTCCCTAGAAATACAAGAAATTGTGATGAATTTCGTTTACCAGTTTGTATAATTTATCAACTCAAAATTAAGTAAATAAATTGTACTCTGTCTGAATAATATAAAATGTTGTAGATCACTACTTTAGTCGGATCTGAAGTTGATTTTGTTCAAACTTTTTTTTGCGGGAAAATTTTATTTGTTACTTTGATCTCACTAGTTAGGTGCCGACCTTCGAGCCAAGGTTTTTCTTTTTAATAATATATACATTGGGGCCCAGGTGGCTTCAAGGGTTTATTTTTATATGAAATATTTGTGTTGAGGTGAGCTTTGGTCCTACAATATTTGTGTAATTTTAATCAATACTATTGTAACCTAGGGATGAGTGAGTAAGATTCAAGATAGTCCCAACTGAATTGCCTATTGTACCTTGGGTTCATCTGCTGTTCACTCCAAACTCCGTCATTTGATCCACCAATCTAGACTATCCACAATCCATGCAGCCAACTTTGTCGAGTTCCCCCAAACAAAATTCAGCAAAAAGGACTAGGCTGGGAACACGTCATCAATGTTTACGTTTGCCGAGTTCCACGCTGGTGATTTCTTGAGGATAAGTTTGCCGAATCCCTCTGGCCCAAACAAGGCAAAAGTAGCTATGTGGTGCCTAATGGTGACTCCTGTCTTTTCACATTTTTTAAAAGAAAATGATGAATGTTTGCCAAGTTGACGTTACAGGGAACTCGGCAAAAGGATCCCCACTATCACCGAGCCATCACCTAGTGTGTATGGGGCCACTTGGTCAGGTCTTTGTCTAGTTATTTTTATAACATACTGAGAAAAGGTTGCCTTAGCTAAGTTCTTTTTATTTCGCACTCAGCAAACTGATTCCATGGCCGAGCTCCTGATAAGAAACAATTGCCAAACACCCGGCACTAGGCAGCATTGCCATTTGCAGTACTGATGGTACTCTCTTTTTTGGTGTCTCCCTCCGTCCCATATAATGTAAGACGTTTTTTGACACTATGCTAGCGTCAAAAAACGTCTTACATTATGAGACGGAGGGAGTATTTTTTTTGCTAGGACAAAATTCTATGTTACTTAGTAGGCTCATGTTGCAAGTATATTTGCTCAAGGAAAAAAAACTTGGTCAGACATGCCCCGGTTTTTATTCTCTTGTGTGATGTGGCCAGTGACTAGCTTGTATATCTGGAGTAAAAATTAAAGGGTGGTGCAGTTGGACAGCTATAAGAAAAACTTCTCTAAACATTAACATATGCCTGAGGTTGCGCCCGAGAATACAACCGACACCATAAAATGGTTGAACAAATTTAGAAGCCTAAAATGGTTGGGTACATTAAGAGGCTTGGTCTTCATTTGCTAGCAAAAATAAAGCACATTGGTAAGGGCACACGGGAAACAGATTTCGTCCACATCCACTCGTACAAATTTTACTCTTTCATTCCTAGACAAAAAGATTCACTACAGGCAGGGTCACCAGCCACCCACAAGTATAACAGTAGCAACACCTCGCGCACCCAACATGCATAAGAGAGAGCGAGTAAAGTATAGAACCATGGTCAACAAAATGCTCTCGCACTGTCGCCTCCCTGCTCCTGCCTTGCCCTGCAAGCCCAGACCCATTGAGAGAAAGTGGCAGGCACAGAGGACGATAAGAACTTCGTGGGCTCGGGAGGCATGGGGATTGGGGAACCTACCCAGCCTCCCTGCCATGGGCGGCGGCTGCGGCGGCGGGTTCGGCAACAACGGTGTGGTCGTTTTCACTGGTGCTACAAGCCCACTGGACTACGTCGGGGGAGGCGTCGGGAGCATGGCAGGACTCGTCCGTATTGGTAGCACCGGTGGTATCCCATTGCGAGGGATTCGCAGTGCCCACGTCCCGCTCGGCAGGCTCAGCAGGGTATAGCGTCGGAGACACCGGCGGCGTCACGCCATGAACTGCGTTAGTGGTTGGGACGTGTTGGGTCAGATGCAGGCGCAAGAATCAAATTCGTGCACGTACATATCTGTGGTGGTGTGCATTGATGCAAGTGCGTACACAAAGACATTGACTTGGTTTGACGGTTTGACCTTGCATGGTACTAGTCCATGAAATTCGGCCGATCCGTAAACACGATGCTACATTGATCGTCCGTGGACAAACCTGTACTAGCTACTTGGGTCGTGTTAGCTGACTTGTGTTGTGCTGTTGCCCATACGCACTGTACGTGTGGTGCATCGTGCTTCATATGCGGGCACATGTATTGTCCTCTCTTTTTTACTGTTGATTTGAGAGACATCCACTGCGCCCCCACCTCGCTCTCGCGTTCGCCTCATTTACACCCTTGCCTGCTGCCTCTCCGTGCACCGTGCATACTCCTCCTCTCCTCCTTATCGGCCTATTTAAACTACAAGCTCCATCACACCGCAAGTGCACCAGTAGCAACGATCACAGGCGCTCAACACAAGATAGAGCGGGTAGACTCGAGATTTGTAGCCGGCTTACTATACTAGAGCGGCGTCCTTGCCAGGTGTGTTTCGGGACTGCTGCCTTTTTCCTGATTTGCTACATGCTAGCGATGACCAGGACCGTGCCTACTGGGATGCGCCGCATGGCTCGATTCCAGCCACTGCAGAACGGCGCCGGTGTAGGGGAAGCGTACGTGACGGGCGAGAAGAATCTATTCGTGAGCGTGGGAGTTATGAGGAACCGCTGGGGCTTCCCAGCCGTGGGTGGCAGCTAGGACAGGGTCCTAGGTAGCAATGACACGGGTGTTTTCAGCAGACACATAATAGTACAAAACGGCGGCATCAGGGTCAGTGGTGGACGTCGTCCATGGCTGCGGCGGTGTCCGTTTTGACTGCTTCACAGAGTAAGACACGCCGAACGACTACCGAGGCGCCGGCAGCGTCAGACCTTGAATGACTCCCGTCTGAGGAGTGTTAGTCGACTTGTGCCGTGCCGTTGCCCGTATGCACTGTATGTGTGGTGCATCGTACTTCGTACGCGCCTACATCTATCTACTGGTGTGACAGGAGTGTGCATGTACGGTGACACAGAAGCGAGTGGCTGGAGTAGGACGGCTCACCCTTAAGCCGTGCACGGCAGTATATATACTGCAAGGTACATGATTGAGCTCTAAGTTTAAGCGGCTCATGTCAATGCTGTAGCATTTCGCTTCCACAATCGTTCAAAGCAAAGCAAGCCGATCGAAGATTTCCATAAGTCACCTGTATATGAAAGTAATACGTCTCCAACGATTAGTAAGATCACTTCATGATCAATGCCTAAAGTCCTTTCAGTTCACTAGAAGATATGATGGGGATACTAACGACATGATTCCTTGAAAATGCTTCCCATTGCCAAGCTCCTGATAAAAATCAATTTGCAAACAACCCGCGTTAGGCAACGTTGTCGATACCCTACAGATGGTTCTCTTTTTTTGGGTGGGTGGGGGGGGGGGGGCACAATTCCATTGTACTGTTTTTTATTGGGACAAAATTCCATGTTGCTTAGTAGGCTCATGTTGCAAGTATAATTGTTCAAGTAAAAAATACCTTGGTCGACTTGCCCTGGTTTTATTTTCATGTGTGATGTCGCCAGTGACTAGCCCGTATATGTGGAGTAAAAAGGTAGGGTGGTGCTGTTCAACAGCTACAAGAAAAACTTTTCTAAAAGATAACATATCCCTGAGCTTGCGCCTGAGAATACAACTAACACCATGTTGGACACATTTAGAAGCCTAAAATAGTTGGGTATATTAATATGCTTGGTCTTTATTTGCTAGCATAAACTAAGCACATTCGTAGGGACACACAAGCAACAGATTTCGTCCTCATTCATTCCTACAAATTTTACTCCTCTTTGATTTGTAGACAAAAACATTCACTACAGGGTCAGCAGTTGGCGCTGCACTCTCATTGCCCTCATTTACATCTCCCATCTGCCCCTAACCTTCCGTCATATGTACTTCTCCGCGGCTATGTAACTCCAAACTCCACCACACCACAAGTATAGCAGTAGAGCAAGTAAAATATAGAGCCATGCCATGAAATGCTCTCGCATTGTCGCCTCCCACCTCCTTCTCCGCCTTGTCCTACAACCCCAGACCACCTTTGAGAAAAACATCATCGTGGCAGGCGTGGAGGACGAGAAGAACTTCGTGGGCTTGGGACTTGGGAGGCATGGGGAACCTAGCAGGCCTCTCAGCTGCGGGTGGTGGCTGCTCCGGGGGCTCCGATGACAACGGTCATTTTCACCGGTGCCACGAGCCCACCCGGCTACGTCGGGGAAGGTGTTAGGAGCATGTCAGCCAATGGAGGTATTGGTGGCGCCAGTCTTATTCTGTTTTGAGGGCTTGGAAGTGGGGGCGGCACGCTTGGTAGGCTCACAGTAGGGTATAGCGGCTGAGGCTGCGTCAATGGTTGGGACACGTTGGGTCAGATGCATGTGCGGGATTCAGGAACATGCACTTGCATACCTGTGGGAGCGATGGTACACACACGATGTTGTGTGGACGAATTCTGGACGACAGGGTATGTCACTTCGTCCATTCAGGTCATCAAAGTGTGTGCCTGACCGCATATAGAGAGGGGATACTCCATGTGAAGCAAAAGCAAATGTGGTTCTATCGTACAACTTGCTCAAAGGTTGCTTATCTCCCGAGCGAAGTGTACAACATGCTGCACTCACCACAAGAGCAACATACCCGCTCTCTCCTTTCCTTTTCATAATCATAGCGGATGTCCTCCAACGTATGATCATTGAGGCTTCCAACCATGCAAAACCTATTTTCTCACCCTATCTCGCCTCATCTACCCTGCCAGGGGTGGACCCAGACTGAAAATTACCCGGTGTCCACATACAAGAACACATCAAAAATCAATGACCTACACACTAAATCAATGGATTATCTTAAGCAAGTGTAGATTGGACCCGGTGCCAGTGACACCAGCTAGCTGTACATAGCTACGCCCCTGTAACCCTGCCCTGTCCTCCAGTACACAGACGATACCTTCATCATTATAAAAGCCGAAACCTCGGCTACCCATAACCTCAAAAAAATCCTAGATGACTTCTCGGCGGCTACTGGCCTCTCTATTAACTTCTCCAAAACAACTTTCGTCCCGCTCAATATTGAACCAGAACTGGCAGCACAAATGGCCTCGACTCTTGGGACCTCGGTCTCCTCTTTCCCACGGAAATACCTGGGACTACCACTCTCCCTGCACTGACTACCACCGCCGGCTTTCCAACCAGTAATCGATCACTGTGATGTTTACCTTTCTGGTTGGCGTGCTCTCCTACTCTCTGGTGGCGGTCGCCTCACTCTGCTGTCTGCGGTCCTAGATAGTCTTCCCACATATTTCATGATGTGCTTCTCACTACCTAAAAGCGTTCTCGAGGATATTGACAAACGCCAACGGATTTTCTTCTGGTCTAATGATGACTCCTTCTTTGGGGCTAAATGTCTTGTAGCATGGGATCGGGTGTGCATGCCCAAGTTGGCAGGAGGTCTAGGTGTTAAAAACTTACAAACACAAATTTTTTGCCTTATGTTGAAATTTGCTTACAAATTCCTCCACTCCCCACTTCTGCCTTGGAAGGATTGGACTTTAAACCATTCCCCCCCTCCACATAGGTCTAGGTAGAAATGCCTCGTTCCTTGGCAAAGCTATTTTTAAATACTTACACATGCTCAGAGAGATTTCACAAGTTACTATTGGCAATGGTTCCTCCACCTTTTTCTGGCTTGACCGTTGGCTCCTGCCAGAACCATTCTCCATTGCGTTTCCTGCCTTGTTTACTCACCATACTAAGCCTAATGCTGTTGTTCAAAAAATTATGATGGATGGGATTGATCTGGGCTTGCGTAGCCGGCTAACCTTAACCACTACCAATGAACTTGCTTCCTTGAGATCTTTGTTGCAGGGAGTGTGCCTTACAGGAGTACCCGACGACAGGTCCTTGCTTAATGGCACTGCCTTTTGCACAAAGGGCGCTTATGCTGCTCTTGCTTCCCGGCTATCGGATCCATCTCTTACACACATATGTGACTCTCGTGTTCCTAGTAGGGTTCGAGTGTTTGGCTGGCTTTTCTATCTGGACAAGTTAAACAGGTGGACAAATCTCCAACGCAAGACCATCATCGACTCTCCATCATGCCCATGTTGCAACGCCGCGCCAGAAGACCATGCTCACCTTTTCTTCACATGCCCATCGGCTGCCTCCATTTGCGGTGCCATAGGGCTGCTGCCCCGTCACTCTCCCCTGTCCGATTTATGGAACGCGCCGGTTCAGCATGGCCTACCTCAGTTAATCTGGCCTTTCATTTCGATACTCATATTATGGAAAATTTGGGACGCTCGTAACGGCAAAACTTTTAGGGATTTGTCCCCTTCTCCGTGTAATGTAATTAGGGCTATTATCTCTGATCTCACTCTTTGGTCTCATCGCCTTAAAAAGGCGGATCAAAAAATCCACACCGGATTGTGGCGGGATTTTTTCACCTCTCGTCTTGTCTGAACTACAATTTTTTGAAATATATTCAGGTGGGAGTCCCCGACAGTTTCAAAAAAAAGGTTGATGATTACAGGGCATGTGTCGTTTATTACCTTGACAAATTAGCACCCTGAGGCATGCTATTTCAATGCCACGAGCAATCAGTGTGATTACTGACGGGATCACAAAGCTCAAAGTGAATTTCCGGACAACACCGATTCAGACAAATTAAGTACTAACATTTGGCTGCACCGAAATGTAATCATCCTCTTTTCCCCCCTGAGAAAGTAATTTACCCACCCTCCTCAATTCTGAGCAAACATTCACTGCAGCCTGTCATGTTCGCCTCATTTACACCCTTGCCTACTGTCTCTGTCACACGTGCGTACTCCTCCTCTCCTTCTTCTCCCTCTACTTAAATGGCAAACTCCACACTGCTAGTGCATCATTATTCGGTACTCCACCTTGTCCGAGGGCAAGTACATCTGTATAGAGTTCTACCAACGATCACACGCCCACAACACAGGATAGAGAGGGTAGACTCGAGATCTGTAGCTGCCTTACTAGACTAGAGCGGTGCCTTGGGCAAGAAGTGCTAGCGATGACCAAGACCAAGACTGTGCTTCCGGCCACTACTGCCGCAGTGAAGAACACAGTGTATGGGAAGTGGACACGGCTGACGAGAATAACCTGTTCGTGAGCGTGGGAGGCATAGGGAACCTGGAACGAGATCCTCTGACGTAAGAGCAAACTACCGCCGAGGGACGTACTACGACCAGCGCCGTTCATCTAGCATCCGATGACACTGGCTACAAACCGAAACCAGCGCCATCTTTTCCTCGCTTGGACACGAAAACAGCCAGCCCATGTGGCCCAGTGTGCCCAGTACTCCTAGCTCTTGCCTCGCTGTAGGGTTCACTCCGCCGCCGGGGAAGAGCAGCTGCTACTCTGCCGACAGGGCGCGATGACGCCTAGGGCGAGCCTCGGATCCGAGGAGCAAGAGTCTTTGACGCTGCCGACTTGTCGAGCCCATGGAGCCCACGCGGCTGTCCCCGTCAGGCCGCGACGCGCCTAGCCGTGGAGGCTGTTAGAATTATTGTATATGGATAGGAGAGGTGTTTAAACTGTATCTATCTCTTCTTCTCTCTATCTCTTGTAATGACCTTTCCTGGTCGATCTTTCTGTTCTGGTCGATCTCCTCCTGGTCGATCTCCTCCTCTATAACTTGTCAACCAAGACTTCGCCTCAATATATACAATGCGGCCCCAGACAAAGGGTTCTACGCTTCCCAAACTACTTTACATGGTAACAGAGCCTTTTCCTCATCAGATCAAGAGAGATCGCATCTAGCTACCGTTCGCGACCGAGCCATGTCCACCACCTCCGCCTCCATGTCACCCAGCACCATGGGCGCGATCACCACCACCTCCTCCGCCTCCACCTTTGCTTCATCATCCACAAATACCAACACCTTCCTCGGATCGCCACCACAGGAGAAGCTGACGAGGGGGAACTTCCTCCTCTGGAAAGCCATCGTGCTTCCCCAGATCAAGGGTGCTCAGATGGAGCACCACCTTGATGCCACGAGCCCGCCACCGCCGGCCACCCTCACCATCACCAAGGAGGGCAAAGAAGAGCAAGTCGTCAACTTCGGCCGCACCCTCTGGTATGCGCAACAACAACAACTCCAAGGGTTCTTGATGGGTTCCTTTTCCCGCAAGATTCTGTCCCAGGTGGCCACGCTCCAGACGCCGGCCGAGGTGTGGTGCGCCATCAACGACATGTTCATCGCCCAGAGCCAGGCGCAGGCGATCAACACCCGCATCGAGCTCACCAACCTTAAAAAAGGTAACTTGACCATGGCAGAGTACCTCGGCAAGATCAAAACCCTCACCGATGAAGTTGCTTGCACCGCCTCGGCTCTCTCCGACCCGGAGATCGTCTCCAAGATTCTTGCCGGCCTCGACATGGAATATAATCCAGTCGTCTCTGCGCTGGCGGCACGGGTGGAACCCATCACGGTTCCGGAGCTGCATAGCCAGCTGCTCAGCTTCGACGCCCGCCTCACCCTCCTCCACGGCGGCGATCTTCGGCAATCTTCTGCATACTCCGCCTCCTAGGGACGTGGTCGTGGCCGTTGTCACCAGGGCACCAACCGTGGTGGCGGACGCGGCCGTGGTGCCTCCTCGGGCGACGGTGCCCGCTCTGGTGGCGGCTACGGCAACAACTACGATGGTGGCTACGGCAACAACCATGGGGGTGGCGGCTTCAACTCCAACACTGGCCGCCGCAACCCCTCCTCGTGTTCTCTCCCTCGGTGTCAACTCTGCAAGAAGGCTGGCTATGAGGTCATTGATTGTTGGCATCGATATGATGAAAACTTCGTTCCTGATTCCAAACTAGTTGCAGCAGCTATGCGCGAGCAAGGCGGGGACGGTGTCTGGTATGTTGACTTCGGTGCTACCGATCACGTCACTAATGAGCTAGAGCAACTTGCCCTACGTGAGATGTGTCATGGCAACGATCAGATCCACACAGCCAGCGGTAAAGGTATGGAAATTTTTCACATTGGTAAAGTTTCACTTACTTCCGTTAGCCTTCAACTTGATCTTGTTCTTAAGGATGTTCTCCATGTTACTCAAGCTGACAAAAATCTTGCCTCGATGTCTCGTTTAGCCACCGATAATGATGTTTTCTTTGAAACTCACCCTCGCTATTTTTTCATTAAGGATCGGGCAACGAGGGCACCTCTCTATCACGGTAGATGCGTCGGCGGCCTCTACCCATCTCCTCCGGAGCTCTTAGCAACAAGCATCATCGCGTCTACTCCGTCGTCAAGCCCTCTTTCGAGCGGTGGCATCAAATATTAGGACATCCCTCATCAGTCATTGTTAGGCAAGTAGTCAATAAAGACAAACTTCCTTTGTCACATGGTTTAAATAATGAGTCTGTTTGCGAAGCATGTCAATGTGCCAAGAGCCATCAGCTTCCCTATCCTAAGTCTACTAGTGTGTCTCATGCCCCATTACAATTGATCTTCAGTGATGTATGGGGTCATGCTCGAGATTCTTTTGGTCGAAAAAAAATATTGTGTTAGCTTCATTGATGATTACAGCAAGTTCACATGGATTTATTTGCTTAAGTATAAATCTGAAGTCTTTCCATCTTCCAAGAGTTTCATAAGCTAGTTGAGCGCCACTTTGATAGGAAAATTATTTCAGTCCAAAGTGACTGGGGAGGAGAGTATGAAAAACTCAACTCCTTCTTCCGTAGCATTGGGATCACTCATTATGTGTCCTGCCCTCATGCTCATCAGCAAAACAGTTCTGCTGAACGCAAACCTCGTCATATCGTCGAAGTTGGTCTCTCCCTTTTAGCTCATGCATCTATGCCCCTCAAGTATTGGGATGAGGCTTTCATCACAGCTACATATCTTATCAACCATCTTCCCAGTAAGGTCATTGGCAATTCAACTCCTTTAAAACGATTGTATCATCAAAAGCCAGATTACAACTCTCTAATTTTTTTTGGGTGTGCATGTTACCCCAACCTTCGTCCATACAATCGTCACAAACTAGAATTTCGCTCACACAATGTGTGTTTATTGGGTATAGTAACCTCCATAAAGGGTATAAATGTCTTGAACCATCTACTGGACGCATCTATATCTCCCGTGATGTTATCTTTCATGAAACATTATTCCCTTTTTCCCTCCTTCATCCCAATGATGGCGCCTTGCTTCTGTGACACTCCAAAAATTTTTATTTGGTTTTCAGCAAAAACTTTGTTGGATTTGAAGAAGGTCATTTAAACCCTTCCAAAAATCTCTCTCTCTCTCTCAAAATTTTTCCCCTTTGGCAAGGATTTTATTTTGGTATCTTCTTCAACCCTGGTGTTTGGTTATTAAAAACCTTTCTTCTGTTTGACACCTTCTCAAAATTATTTTTGGGATTTATTTTCTTTTAAAAGAAAATCCTAGGAGTTTTGGGACTTCTCTTTTGTTGATCCCTTCCTGTTTTTACCATGCCTCTTATGGTAAAAAATTCTCCCAAAACCCCTCCTTCCACTTTGGGGAAATCCATATTTTCTGTCCCAACAAGTCCAACTCATTTTTGGATTTTATTTCATTTATTTTTTTCCCAAAACAATCCTGTCCTTTATTTTGAGCCTAGTTAATTTGCAAAGCAAGTACCTTAATGCCTTTGAACCTTGTTCTCAAACCAACTCCTCTGGATAGTCCTTAGCACCCACAACCTATAACCATCAAGATCCACTCTTCTTCCTTTCAAATTTTTCAAATTTCAGCCTCTGCAAGTTTGGACCAGATTTGTCAAATTTGGTGACATTCATATCTCCTCTGCTCCAAAAATTCTACCAAAATTCAGGCAACCCCCAGTTGCAATGAGAGACCACTCCACCAGAAACCAGCTCAAGGAAAAATCCCCACATGCCAAAATCATTCTGTCGAACACCTGGCCTGTACTGTTACTGTGCATTTTCAGAAAGTTCAGAGTTTCAGTGTCGTTTTCATCAGAAGTGTTGGCACTGGTCGCCCGTGCACCCTGGCGCTTTGCGCACGGCCTCTTCCCCCTGGCCAGAGCACCGCATGCCCGCTTGGACGGACGCATGCGTCGGTGGCGGCATGCATCTTCAATGCCGGTAGCCTCTACGGTGGCAGGGCCACCCGTGGCGGTCGAACGGAGCCTGCTCCGGCCCGTTATGCCGTTCTGCGCCGCCCTTTGCTCCCTAGCCCTCCGCGTGGCTCGTGCATGCCAGCGCACCCCACAGCACCGTCGTCGTGGCCCGGCAAGCAAAGGGCGCGCCCTCTGCTGCCGACGGGCCCGCGCCGCCCTGTTCTGTCGAAACCAGCCAGCACGCCCGATCCAACCAAGGTTAGATGCTAAACGGAGCCCGTGCACCTCCACGTCGATGATCAACCGCCTAAATCTCCCCGAAAAATTGCTACGCCGCCGTAACCATCACCGGAGAACTCTGTTCACGGCCACCGCCTCGGATCGCCTATAAAAAGGAGCCCCGAGCTCACTCTCGTGCATGCACCACCACTGCACCTCACCAACACTCCACCAAGCCACTAGGAGGACCTCGAGGAGGTCCTCCCCCAACTACGGCCGCCCCGATCCACCTCGGCCACCAGCTCGATTAACTCCAGTGAGCTCCTCCTCGACGCCCAAACCTCGTCAGCAACCCCCTCAAGCTACCAGAGGTCTAACCCCCTCCTCAGTTTGTCCTCCGCAGCACTCTCCGACGAGGCCCACGACCACCTGAACCACCGTCCGCCGGAGCAAGGGCCGCCGTCGATGTGGTGATCGCCGGCGACCTCTACCACCACCCACCGACGCGGAAGGACGTACTGAACATGGAGGTACCCCCCGATCCCCCTGCCTCGCCGTGGATTGCCGCCGGCGACCACCGCGGCTCTCGGGCACCGTCGAGCTCTGCCGCCTCGTTTGAAAGTTTAAACCTGACGGGTGGGACCCGCCCATCAGCCCCTCTATTCTTTTCTTTCGAACCGTTTTCTGAAAGCGTACTCTAGCAAATACGCTTTCCAAACTGAATCGTTTCCAGGACTTTTCTGCTTAGGCCCCTGAGAGTTTTCTGTTTCATTACAGATGGGTCCTTGGACCAAAACTCCTATAACTTTTAAACAGAAAAGGATTTTTGTTTGATTCTTTTTCTGTTATCCTTAAAATTTTATCTAGTTTTTTATCAAATTTATTTGAAAATTATTTGGATTACTTTGTGCACCTCGCGGTATTTACGATAGTGCGTGTATTTCTGTATACCGTAGATACTGAAGGAGGTGACGGAGCCGCGAACTTCACCCAATTAAACTCTGACTACTCCGAACCAGGCAAGCATGTTTGAACTCTTGATATGATGAGTGTTTGTTGCATGTTTTCATTTAGCAGTTCCATGGCATGTTTATGAACTTTTCTTTAAATGTTATATTTCATGCACAAATGTGGAAAGTAAGTTTCGGAAAGCCATATGTTGTTGGATACATATTTGCATGGCCATGTGATGGCATGAGGATGGGAAAGATGGCAGTGTTGTGGCATGCCAGTCTTACGCCAGTCTATTTGACTTTAGTGTCATCGTGAATCAAAGCACCTTCCCATTCATTTCCATTCCTGTACTGCCACATATTTCCCGCAAGGAATATGGCCTAGTAAGTTGCAAACCGTTTTCCTGGTACACACCAAATAGAGAGGCTGGGATGAGGGTTCCATGGACCTGGATTAAAGCCCGTCATCTGGTCAGGGGGCATGGGTGTTTCCAGTTGGGACCGAGAGGGGGGCACCCCTTAGAGCGCGCGTATAGAAATTTGATCCCATGCTATTCGAGGTTGTGACCTCCCCGTCTCAAAGTTTTTCTTGGACGTTGTCTAGGGTGATTCCTGGCATCGTGAGGTGGAATGGGTGTGTACTGGTTAAATGTGTTTCTACTAAAATACCATAAACAGAACTAGTCCTTCGTGACTACGGAAATCCGTTGGCTGTGGTCAGTTAGTACAAACTCTGCAGAGTCACTAATCCTTTAAATCATCTTGCACATGTCCAAGTATTGTGTTCATCTTATCTTGTCAGATATCAGCCTCAGTGACAAAACCCGGTGGACTACATGAGTTTTAAATCCGGTTAAAAGTTTATTCCTGTGGATGGACTAACCTGTTATCTACTTTTGATATAAGCCCTTTCTGTGATGTCGCTCAGACGTCCGACTGTGGCATTTTTTTACAAGCTCTTTCTGTGATGTCGCTCAGACATCCGACTGTGGCATTTCTTTTACAAGCCCTTTCTGTGATGTCACTCAGACGTCCGACTGTGGCATTTCTTTTACAAGCCCTTTTTGTGATGTCGCTTAGACGTCCGGCTGTGGCATTTCTTTTTACAAGCCCTTTCTGTGATGTCGCTCAGACGTCCGAATCTGGCATTTCTTTTACAAGCCCTTTCTGTGATGTCGCTCAGACGTCCGACTGTGGCATTTCTTTTATAAGGCCTTTCTGTGATGTCGCTTAGACATCCGACTGTGGAATTTCTTTTACAAGCCCTTTCTGTGATGTCACTCAGACGTCCGACTGTGGCATTTCTTTTATAAGCCCTTTCTGTGATGTCGCTCAGACATCCGACTGTGGCATTTCTTTTATAAGCCCTTTATGTGATGTCGCTCAGACGTCCGACTGTGGCATTTCTTTTATAAGCCCTTTATGTGGTGTCGCTTAGACACCCGACTGCGGCATGAGCTTTATTTATTTACCTTTCGAGGCGTCGCTCCAGACACCCGATTGGTTTTCAGTTATTTTTTTTACTTATTAAGTCGTGCAAAAATAATATTATTATTGGAATGAGAATCATCATTTTTGCTAATGACGCATTCATGCATACATTTGTTATATCTTTTGTCCGAACTGTCTTGCGAGTACTTTCAAAGTACTCACCTGGCTTGTTGATTTGGCCAGATGTTGATGAAGGCGATCTCATGGATGAAGAGTTCGGTAGCAAGTCCGACGCCTAGAGGAGTCCTAGTCAGTCCCGTGCGATCCTGTTTTTGGTCACTGTATCATATCCGCTTCCGCGACCCCAGAAATAAATCCATCGAGTCTCACCTCGATGCTCGATGAGCTGCCAGTTAGGAGTCAAGTTATCCACCACCACTTTTTATCTCGAGCTAGTAGCATGTCACGACACCCCTGTGTCATAACCGCCCTTATGTAAGATATTGGCGAGTTTGTAATAAATTGTTGAGCAGCCTCAGCTCAACCCTGCAATATATTTAATGCTACTGGTCCTCTGTTTATCAAGTATTTGTCTTCAAGTGAGGATAACTTTTCCTATACTGGGATCAAAAGATCGATTTTCTCAATAAGCATTTTATTGAAAAACCGGTCGTGACAGACTTGGTACCAGAGCCAGGCTGACTGTAGGAAGCCACTAGGTGCGATCGCTAATTGGTTATTAGCATAATAGAGCTAATTCATATTTTTGAAAATGTAGTCATTTTCTGACAGTCAGCATAAATTTATGATCTGACCACTCAGAATTTCTGCCTACTTTTGTAGATGGCTGACAACAACTGCGAGTCTCAGATGTTCGCCAACGAACCTGAAGGGTTGTCAAGCTTCTCACCTTCATCATCCAGGTCGCGATGGGGCCATCTATGCGCCCAGTCTTCACACTCTACCAGCACAAAGTCAACGACAGTCTGACCATGCACCAGGCCGCGGTGCAATTCAAGGGAGGGCGTGTTGAGCTACGCCGCTTCCGGTACTTGGGAAGAGCCATGCCTACGGAGAAGCATGCTATGCAGATGGCAGCTCGTGAGGCGATAACTCGTCTCAGGGATGTCCTTCCTACAATGAAGACTCGTCGTTACCGCTACCTTCCATGCCACGTGCATACGCCTGTCACTACGCGTTCTCTTGCCCCAGAGGAGAACGAGACGAGGCTTTGAGATGCTTATAGAGTACCTCCGGGCTCTGGAGGCAGCCTTCGACAACCTGGTGGACGACTTCGTGGCTGCCCGCATGGACTCAGTCCATGGCTGTGCCGCCAACAGGAGGGAGCTCCTGCACACCGCTCCGCCACTGACTTTCATCTCGTCCTCAGCATCTTATGCACCTACCACTCTCGCCACTGCTCGTCGCGTGCCTACCATCGAGGAATTCAACCAAGTCATTGTGCCCAGTCCAGTCCGCTCTGCACCACCCATTGCGCCCACACCTGTTTGGGTTGCTCCGCAAATGGCACCCGCGCCATCTACTCAGCGCAGCGCTTCACGTCTGGAGCCTATTAGCGAGGAGGAGGTTGAGTCCCCAGCCTCACTGTGCCTCACCCTCGGCAGGGCAAAGGAGATCGTTAACATCTCCGACTGAGTACGCTTAGCCGACTTGCGATGTACCGGCTTGTACGATATGTTTATATGTACATAGGTTGTGAGAAGTAGCTTGCTTGCGCATCATGTAGGAACTGGGAGAAGTGCACTAGCCTAAATAACATGTCAGGATATTGTACGCATATCCTGAGTGATGTAATGTATAATTATGCTTGCGTGTAAGATATGTAATATTCCTTCTCCGCGCGCAAACGTGTATTTTCAAAAAAAAAATCCTGGACTTTTATGTGTGATTTTATTGACTTTTGCGACTCTCTTTCTTGTCTTATGAGTTTCACAAAATATATCCCCAGAGTGAAAAATGTCTCGTCCTTGGACGCGCTCCATGCCAACTCCGCCAGAGGAAAATTACGGCACACCACCAAACAACAATTTCACTCAGGGACAGACAAGTCAACAGGACAGTGAAACAACATTTACCCAAGTGTGTCGTCTGTATGAACAGAGTCAGCAACAACACCAGGAAATGATGAACCAATTCATCAATATGGGAAATCACTGTGGTCAGTATCAGCAACAATCCAAGTTATCTGAGTTACAGAAGACGCGTCCTCCAACATTTTCTCATACTGACAAGCCTCTTGAGGCCGACGACTGGCTTCGAGACATGGAGAGAAAATTAATTATTGCACAGTGTTCAGACCGTGAAAAAGTATTGTATGCACCTCATTATCTCACCGGAGCAGCTGCATCGTGGTGGGAAAACTTCCTGCACATGCACCCCAACAAAAATGAAATAACCTGGGAGGATTTCAAAGAAGGTTTTCGTGGGGCACACATTCCTAAGAGTGTTATGAAAATCAAGAAGAGAGAATTTGATGACCTCAAGCAAAGGACCATGACAGTGTTAGAATACAACAGCCAATTCACTCTACTGTCTCGCTACGCCAATGAAGAGCGCATGACCGAGAGCAAGAAGATGGAAAAATTCTTGGAAGGCCTGGCACCCGCACTAAAATGCCAGCCGGTTGTGCATAACTTTCCAGATTTTAAAACACTGGTAGATAAGGCCATTACTCTGGAAAATGAGCGACGCAGCTTGGAAGATTTCCGCAAACGCAAAAGGGACCAGTCTACTTTTGCTCGCATCCACAGGAGCAAGATGGAAATTCAGAAGGGTGGTACACACAAAACCCAGACGAATAATTCATGCCCAATCAAGAATTTCCATGCAAGAGATAAGGAGTTCACATATCGCCCAGGCGTTACTTGATACGCTTGTGGAGAAGAAGGGCACTATGCCAAGCAGTGCCTGTCGTGGTTCTAAGTCTGACAGTAGAGTGGGGGGTAGGTATAGAGAGGCAAGGTCCTAGCTATGGAGAGGTTGTGAACACAAGTGATGTACGAGTTCAGGCCCTTCTCGGAGGAAGTAAAAGCCCTACGTCTCGGAGCCCTGAGGCGGTCGAGTGGATTCTCAGTGTAGGTATTACAAGAGTGCGAACCCCTCTATCCGTGGAGGGGGGTGGCTTATATAGAGTGCGCCAGGACCCCAGCCAGCCCACATAATGGAGACGTTAAAGTACATTAAGCCTGGGGCGTTACTGGTAACGCTCCTCATAAAGTGCCTTAACTATCATTAAGTCTATTCAATTACAGGCCGTTCTTGCTGGAGTGCCTTCTGACCTTCTGGTGGTCGAGTGTATCTTCATGGTCGAGTGAATCTCCATGGTCGAGTCCTTCCGGTCGGTCGAGTGGGTTCCTCTTTGGTCATTGGAAGATGGTCTCCTAAGAGTGCCCTTGGGTAGGGCGTTTAGGTCAGGCCTATGACCCTACCCTAGGTACATGAATCCATCATTAGCCCCGAATGGATTGAGGCTTGAGTGAGGAAGGAGTTGATCTGTTTCCGATTGCCTTTTGCATCTTGGCTATGTGTTGTTCTGGATCAAGATCTTCTTTGTTGATAACAAGCAACTTTTCTTCAGTCGACTCGATCCATTCTTATTCTCTAGTCGAGTGATCTTTTATACTTCGCTGTTCCCGAACGACGGATCGCAAGAAATTTCGCACTTGGCGGTCGATCGCCGCTCATGATTCCGTGGGATCTGAAATTTGGGGAAGCGCGCGAAGCGGAACGGACCGCGGCGCTCGGATGGGACATGACATGGACGCCTCGATCTCCGCGCCGCTTTTTCCGCCACGTATCGTGCAGTGCAACTGTTTCGGGATATGATTGGATTGCTCGGGTCCACATGTCATCCACTCGGAAGGGATGTTATAAATGCGACTTGTGAGGGTTTCTGCACAGTACCCCATTCTTCCTCCTCTGCTCTCTTCGTCTCCGCCCACCGCAACTGCTGCCGCTCCTGCTACTCCCTCTCTCGCGCACTCACCGGCGTGCCATGGGCAAAGAGAAGACGGCGGTCTTTGGCGCCTTGAAAAGCGTCGGCGGAGAAAGCGTCGGCGGCCGAGAAGGCGAAGGGAAGATCCACCAGCCGCAGCAGTTCTTCGTCGAGATCCCGCTTGCCGAAGGGCTGGGTCCAGGGAGATTGGATCCAGTCGACCATCAGGGAGAAGGATCTCCTCGATATGGCCGACGACGGGCTGATCCCCCACGGCGCCGCAAGGCTTCCTGGCAAAGAGTGGCAGCCTCAGCCGGAGGAGGGTGAGTGTGTGCTCCTGGCCACCCATGTTGATCGAGGATTTTCCCTGCCGCTGAGTGTTTTCTTTCGTGGCTTTCTGAATTTCTTTGGAGCCCAGCTCGATCATTTTACTCCAAACTGCATCGCGTATCTTGCTGCATTTGTGTCTATGTGCGAAAACTTCCTGGGCTGTCGACCGCACTGGGGTTTGTTCAAGCATATCTTCACATGTCGCTCTCGGTCGTGAAGAAAGCAAGTCCCGTGATGAGAAGACCCAAGTAGTTCAGACAAAAGGGGCCTAGGAATCCAAGTGAGGAATAAGAGCACCTTCCCAGCTATGTATTTTCCGAGTCGGTCGGGGGCTGGCAATCGACTGGTTCTCTTGCTGAATGAGTCGACGCGGGGACGGTCGGGTGGTCTTCCTCCATTCACCATGAGTCGAGTGAACAAACCCTCATCCACGAAGGTGGTTCCGGAGAGAGAGCTGATGTGAAGATGTTGATGGATCGCGTGGTACAGCTGGTTCGGGGCGGTGTGGTCGGCATGGACCTCTTGGAGGTTTTTTCTTGGGGCGAATCCAGCTTCTTCAGTTCGAGCCCTTGCATGTGGCTGTCTTGCGGGTCAAGAGCGAGACTCGTGTCCACCGGAGGCGGTCGGCAGCGCCATAGTGGAAAGATGGATGGCCGCGATCACTGGGAACAAGGACAACCCTCGCGGATCCCGGAGGATTTCTCCACTTGACCATAATAGCGTTCCAGACAAGGTACATTTGCTCTGCTTTCCATTGTATGTCTGTCGAATGTGTTTGTGTAATTTGGTCGATTGAACTCTGTCTTGACGTTTTCGAGGCCCTTACCGAGCTGTACTCAATGCCCAACGGAGCTCAGGCTCCAACTGAGGAGGGAGAAGCTAGCGGGGGTGAGAGCTAGGAAGAGTGGGATTCAGATGCTGCTGAGGATGACGATGACGACGACAATGATGATGATGAGGATGAAGAAGAAGAGGAGGAGGAAGAGGAGGTTGTTCCACCGCGCTCGGAAAGGCGGTCGAAACTCGTTCATGATCCTGCGACTGAACGCGGAAAGGGGGTTGCGACTGCCTCGCAGTCGACCAAACGCCCTCGGACCGCTTCTCCGGTGCCGACTGAGAAGGCGCCGAAGCAGTCGAAGGTAGCTCCGTCGAAGCCAACCAAGCCTCTGCCAAAAATGAAGGTGTTCATCCCCACTATATCAGGGTAAACTTTTACTTAAGTCTTCCTGTTCTGTACAAGCTTTGTCTCTGGTTGGTACTTGAATTAACCGACTGATTCTTTGGAACTTCAGTGCTGCGACTTCCGAAACCTCAGGCAAGGCCGAGGACCATGAGATGGAGGACGCGGCAACCTCAAATCTTGGTATTGTATCCTTGATTCTGTTCTTGGTCGACTGACTCATAGTCTCTAACTTTGATTCCTTTCTGAAGCTCCAACCAATGACATTAACACCCTTCCTAATGACGATGATGAGGATGAAGAACCACTGAGGTATAGGAGGAGCAGGAAGGCGACCACTGGCAAAGCAGCCCAGGATGCGACGGCGCCCGAGACTGTTGTCGCGGAGGGGGAGAACACCACTCGACCCACCGTGTCTTTCGCGGTGCCGCTGACAAGCGCTTGTCCCCCTTCGTCGAGTGCTGGGCAACCTTCGCTCTTCACCACGCACCACGTCCCGGAGGACCAAGCTAGCGCTGCTAAGGAGGCGATACGCCAAGCAGGGATCATGATGGAGCAGGTGAAGATCATCCGGGATGCAAGCCAAGCAGCTTATGACGCCAGCTCTGCTCTTCAAAGCAATGTTCAGGTCAGTCGACCACCGCCTGTTCTGTTAGGATATGCTATCAAAACTTCTTTTCTTTCCATAGCAGTCACCCAGTGGGTGTGTTGATAAAAACTCCGTGTTAGCGGGGGCACGCTGAGTGCACCCGCTGGGTGTAGTCCCCAAGGCTAAGGTCGACTGCTGGCAGTCGGCTTTTAGGCTTTACGAATAAAGATTGATCACCATTCGATTAAGACGAATGAAGTTTCTGAAACCAGTGGGGGCACGCTGAGTGCACCCACTGGGTGTAGTCCCCGAGACTATGGTCGACTGCTGGCAGTTGATTACAGTCTGAAGAAGCTCTGGTCGACTGGTCGACTTTTTTTGGTCGACTGGTCGACTCTGTCTTGAATAGGACCAGTGGGGGCACGCTGAGTGCACCCACTGGGTGTAGTCCCCGAGACTACGGTCGAATGCTTGCATTCGACTGTAGTCTTAGAAACGTATCATTTTTCTCTATTCACTCGGAAGTGAATCATCTTTGACATTTTGTCGATTGATTCTTCGTAGAAATCCTGTGACCTTGCGGTGCGCTATACTGAACTGGAGCAGAAGCATATTCAGCTCGAGTTGGACTTGAAGTTAGTGCAGGAGAATCTGACGAAGGCGAAGGAGGAGACCAAAGGTATGTTCGGTGAGACTTCGACCACTCGTTTCTCCTCTCATCTGTTTCAAATCTGATTCGGCTGTAATTTACAGGCAAGGTGAAGGAGGCCCAGAGGAGGAAGGATCTTGAGCTGTCTGAGAAGATCAAGCTTGCCGACGAGAAGTTGGCCTCAGTCAACAAGCTCGAACAGGACAACACCAATCTGAAGGCTGCTCTAGCCATTGCCACCAAGGATGTAGACCGACTGAAAACTGACAAGACCACACTGACTGAGAAGATCAACCAGTTGACTGGGAAGAAGAATGACTTGGAAGGCTTCCTGGGTGGTCTTGCTAAAAAATTGTTCCTCATGCTCGAAGGTAGTCTTTTACACTCGACCAATTCTTCCAACTGTGATGTTCCCATTCGACTATTGCCTTGACTCGGGGTTTTGTCTTTGCAGAATTCTGTCGCAACTTTGAAGAAGAAACCAACCAGTTGGAGCCGAAGCTTGACCCTGTCAATTCTCCGGTGAACGATGAAGTTGCCATGAATGTCTTCCGACTGGAGTCCCGTGTTGCCGCTGTCGTGGACTACCTTGCAAGGTTGAAGGTTGCCACGTCCCGCATCGACTCGACGCTCTGGCCTAGGGCGACACTCCAAAATGACCTCGAGTCGCTGATGGCCCGATTGAACGCCGTCCCTGACCAAGTGCAGGAGTGGAAGAAGTCCTCGGCTCGGTGTGGCGCAGATGTCGCCCTGTGCCTGGCGCGAGTCCACTGCAAGGATGCACGAGAAGATAAGCTGGCGGCTCTCCGAGTGGCCAACACCAAGAAACACGACTTTAGGTCCTTTATGGAGACTTTCATCGCTGCTGCTACACGGATCGCAGATGGGATCGACCTCGACGAGTTCGTTGCTCCTTCCAGCCCTCCACAGGAGGGGTAAAAAACTTCCTTTAAGTCTGGCACTTTAAATTTGCCTCGGTATGCCGAGTGGAATTGTAACCGATAAAACCTTAACAGGCTTAGTGCCTGAGCACTCTCGGTTCCTTTAGGTATCGACCTAAACTTGGATTGGATGTTTGGATATGATTGCTTTTGGCTTGAATTGCCCTTTGCAGGTTTACAGCAGGATGCCTACTGCAGTCGACTTATTCCTTAGGCGAAGCGCTGGTTGTAATTAAGCCCCGAGTGAGAGGTTTGCTCTTCACTCGGTGGGATTTCTTATTCCTTAGGCGAGCACTGGCTGTAGCTAAGCCCCAGTGAGAGGTTTGTTCTTCACTCGGTGGGATTTCTTATTCCTTAGGCGCAGCACTGGCTGCAGCTAAGCCCCGAGTGAGAGGTTTGCTCTTCACTCGGTAGGATTTCTTATACCTTAGGCGCAGCACTGGCTGCAGCTAAGCCTCCAGTGAGAGGTTTGCTCTTCACTCGGTAGGATTTCTTATATCTTAGGCGAGCTGGTTGCTGCTAAGCCCCGAGTGAGAGGTTTGCTCTTCACTCGGTAGGATTTCTTATTCCTTAGGCGAGCACTGGGCTGCAGCTAAGCCCCCGAGTGAGAGGTTTGCTCTTCACTCGGTAGGATTTTTTATACCTTAGGCAAGCACTGGGCTGCAGCTAAGCCCCCGAGTGAGAGGTTTGCTCTTCACTCGATAGGATTTCTGTTGTATTTGTGGCGAAGCTCGGAGGAGAGGGCCGCAGTCGACCTGCACCTCGTCTTCCTTGCGAGCGCTCATCATACTTATGGTGTAGCTCGGAGGAGAGGGTCGCAGTCGACCTGCACCTCGTCCTCCTTGCGAGCACACATGTTACTTATGGTGTAGCTCGGAGGAGAGGGTCGCAGCCGACCTGCGCCTCGTCCTCCTTGGCGAGCACACATGTTACTTATGTGAGTACTTGGACTGCAGCTAAGCCCCCGAGTGGAAGTCTGGCTTGCCACTCGGTAGGATTTTTAGTTACTTAGGCGAGCACTGGGCTGCAGCTAAGCCCCTGAGTGGAAGTCTGGCTTGCCACTCGGTAGGATTTTTAGTTACTTAGGCGAGCACTGGGCTGCAGCTAAGCCCCCAAGCGGAAGTCTGGCTTGCCACTCGGTAGGATTTTTAGTTACTTAGGCGAGCACTGGGCTGCAGCTAAGCCTCCGAGTGGAAGTCTGGCTTGCCACTCGGTAGGATTTTTAGTTACTTAGGCGAGCACTGGGCTGCAGCTAAGCCCCCGAGTGGAAGTCTGGCTTGCCACTCGGTAGGATTTTTAGTTACTTAGGCGAAGCGGATTCGCGACTAAGACCCCGAGTGGAAGTCTGGCTTACCACTCGGTAGGATTTTTATAACTTAGGCGAAGCGGATTCGTGGCTAAGCCCCCGAGTGGAAGTCTGGCTTACCACTCGGTAGGATTTTTATAACTTAGGCGAAGCGGATTCGCGGCTAAGCCACCCACTGGGGGAAAAATTTGACTGGACAAAAATAAAGAGTGACAAAAATCATGAAGGAATTATGACACTATTATTTCGAAGCCCATGAACTACAGGAGTATTTTATTACAGCTCATCTGAGTGAAAAACTTTAAGTGTAAAACGGGCGGAGCAGATCCGCATTCCAAGCTCGGGGCTCTTCGATATTGTGTTCGACGTTGTAGAGACGATATGCCCCGTTGTGGAGAACCTTAGTGACGATGAAGGGCCCTTCCCAGGAGGGAGCGAGCTTATGTTGTTTCTGCTGATCCACACGAAGGACCAGATCCCTTCCGGAAGGCTAGACCTCTCACATTTTCGGGCGTAAAGGCGACGCAAGTCTTCTTTGGTAGATGGTCGAGCGGATCGAGCCATCTCCCTTTCCTCTTCTAGGAGGTCGACCGCATCCCGACGCGCTTGCTCGCTTCGCTTCATTGTAAAGTTCAATTCGGGAGCATTGTGAAGAAGATCACTCGGTAGGACTGCTTCAGCTCCATAGACCAAGAAGAATGGAGTTCTTACTCGTCGACCGATTAGGGCGTGGTCCGCAAACCCCAAAGCATCAAGGAAGTTCATCGACCCAAGCTCCAGCCGCATGCTTGAGATCTCGATCATCGGGCTTCGCACCTTTGAGGATTAATCCGTTGGCCTGCTCGCCTGTCCATTCGATCGTGGATGGGCGATCGAGCGTAGTCGACTCGCGTGCCTTGAGCGTTGCAGAAATCCTTGAATTCTTCCGAGTTAAAATTCGACCCATTATCCGTGATAATGCTGTGCGGGACCCCATATCTGAACGTCAGCTCTCTGATGAAGGAAACAACAGTACCGGCGTCAAGACTCTTGATCGGTTTAGCTTCAATCCACTTGGTGAACTTGTCGACTGCTACCAGTACATGCGTGAAACCGCTCCGACCTGTTCGCAAGGGACCGACCATGTCCAGCCCCCATTCCGCGAAAGGCCAGACGAGTGGAATGGTCTTCAGGGCTGACGCAGGCTTGTGTGACATATTGGAATAGAACTGACATCCTTCGCACTTGTCCACTATTTCTTTCGCCATCTCATTCGCCCTTGGCCAGTAAAATCCGGCTCGGTATGCTTTGGCTACAATGGTCCGAGAGGACGCATGGTGACCACAGGTCCCCGAGTGGATGTCATTGAGTATGACTCGACCTTCTCCTGGCGTTATGCATTTCTGACCAACTCCAGTCGGGCTTTCTCTATACAGCTGTCCTTTGATAACGGTAAAGGCTTTGGATCGACGGACGATCTGCCGAGCCTCCTCTTCATCCTCTGGGAGTTCCTTTCTCAGGATATATGCGATATAGGGAATTGTCCAATCAGGAGTGACCACTAAAACCTC
This sequence comes from Aegilops speltoides, assembly GCA_021437245.1. Taxonomy (NCBI): domain Eukaryota; kingdom Viridiplantae; phylum Streptophyta; class Magnoliopsida; order Poales; family Poaceae; genus Aegilops; species Aegilops speltoides. The sequence continues at coordinate 476,080,706 of CM038145.1, read as the reverse complement.
CATGACCAAGTCGACCACTGCCGGGACCTCAACCTCAGTCAGATCTGTGGCACTCTTGGGTTGTGGAGCTTCCTCTGTGAAGGGGTCTTCTTTAACTGACGGAATGCGTATATGTTCCAAAAACGCACCACTCGGAATGGCTTCTCTTTTGGAACCTATCTTTGCCAGATCATCTGCTGCTTGATTTTTCAGTCGGGGGATGTGATGGAGCTCCAACCCCTCGAACTTCTTTTCCAACTTCCTCACTGCATTGCAATATCCAGTCATAGCTGGGCTTCTCACGTCCCACTCCTTCATCACCTGGTTGACCACTAAATCTGAGTCGCCATAGACCATCAGGCGACGGACGCCGAGTGAGATGGCCATGCGCAATCCATATAAGAGGGCCTCGTACTCTGCCTCATTGTTGGAGGAATCAAAGTGAATCTAGAGCACATACCTAAGCTTATCTCCTCGGGGAAACCGAACAACCCCAAAGACCGGAATCATTCAGCATTTTAGAGCCGTCAAAGAACATGGTCCAATGCTCGAGTGAACTTGATCGGCTGCTGTTGTTCAATCCACTCGGCGAGGAAATCCGCTATAGCTGGGACTTAATGGCTTTCTTTGCCTCAAATTTGATATCAAGGGAAGAAGTTCAATCGCCCATTTAAGCCACTCGACCGGTTGCGTCTCTATTGTGCGAGAATCTCGATAAAGGGCGTCGGCGGCGATCGTGATAGAATGATCGAGAAATAATGAGCAACCTTCTTCGTGGTCATGTATATGCCATACACAAGCTTCGATAATGAGGATATCTCTGCTTGGATGGAGTCAAGACTTCAGACAAATAATACACCGGGCGCTGAACTTTGAAGGCCTTTCCTTCCTCTTCCCGCTCGACCGTAAGCACTGTACTGTCGACTTGTCCTATGGCTGCAATATAAAGCAACAGAGGCTCTTTGCTGATTGGAGCAGCAAGCACCGACTGGGTGGAGAGCAGAGCTTTTAGCTCGGCAAACGCTGCATCAGCTTCTGGAGTCCACTCGAACTTGTCGGCCTTCTTCATCGATCAGAAGAGGCGTGCCTTTTCACCGAAGTCGTGAGATGAATCGACTTAATGCGGCCAAGCATCCAGTAAGCTTCTGGACGTCGTGCACTCGCACAGGGCGTTTCATTCGGAGAATAGTGCCGATCTTCTCAGGATTAGCATCGACCCCTCATTCGGAAACGAGAAAACCGAGTAATTTTCCACCAGGAACTCCGAATGTGCACTTTGATGGATTGAGCTTGATATCGCACCTTCGAGGTTGGCAAATGTTTGGCGAGGTCAGCGAGCAGGTCGGAACCTTTTCGTGACTTAACGACGATATCATCCATATACGCTTCCACATTCCGACTGATTTGGTGAGAAGACACTTCGAATCATTCGCATAAATGTGGCTCCGGCATTCTTGAGGCGAATGGCATGGTGATATAGCGAAGCACCGAATGGAGTGATGAAAGCTGTTTTATTTCGTCGGGTCCATCTGACGGATCTCGATGATACCGGAATATGCATCTAGAAAAGACAATCTCTCACATCCCGCAATGAGTCAACAATTTGATCTATGCGGGGGAGAGGAAAATGATCTTTCTGGCAGGCCCGATTGATGTGCTTAAAATCAATGCACATGCGGAGCGAGTTGTCTTTCTTGGGAACCATGACAACATTAGCGAGCCACTGGAGTGGTATATCTCGGATAAATCCTACCGCCAACAATCGAGCCACTTCTTCACCAATAGCTTTTCTCTTACGACGGCGGACCGCCAAGATGCTCTTTGACTGGTTTTGCTGACTTGTCGACTGAGGCGATGCTCAGCCATCCCCTGAACACCCGCATGTCGGTGGCTTCCATGCGAAAATGTCCGATTCTCACGAAGGAACCGGATGAGCGCTTCTTCCTATTTCGGTCGAGTGTCATGGAGATGTGGGTCGGGCTGCATTGGGATCGATTGGGTGAATATGGACTGGCCGTCTCACCGGACGGATCAAATCAGATTCTGTGGCCGGCTTCTTTGATCGCAACAAATCACTCGGATCTGCGTTTTGCTTGTATTCTTCGAATTCGACCGCTGTCACTTGGGAGTCGGCAATCTTCGAGCCCTTCTGAAAGCAATCTTCTGCCTTTTTCCGATCGCCGGTGATAGTGATCACTCCCTTGGGGCCTGGCATTTTCAGTTTGAGGTACACGTAACATGGTCGAGCCATGAATCGTGCGTAGGCTGGCCTCCCCAAAATGGCGTGGTATCCGCTCTGAAAATCCACAACCTCAAAGGTCAACTTTTCCTTGCGAAAGTGCTTGGAATCACCAAAAACCACGTCCAGAGCTATTTGGCCGAGTGAGTTGGCCTTCTTCCCTGGTATGACTCCGTGGAAACTCATGTTGCTAGAGCTCAGTCGGGACATCGGAATGCCCATCCCTTTCAATGTATATGCATATAACAAGTTCAGCCCACTACCACCATCCATCAGCACTTTCGTCAGTCGAGTGCCTTCGACAATTGGATCGACCACCAATGCTTGCCGCCCAGGGGTGGCTACGTGAGTCGGATGGTCAGATTGGTCGAATGTGATGGGTGTTTGGGACCACTTCACATAACTTGGCTTTACTGGGGCAACCATGTTCACCTCATGGTTAATGACTTTCAGTCGACTTTTGCTTTCCACATCCGCGAAGATCATCAGAGTGGAGTTGACATGCGGATATTCTTCCTCACTGTCCTCTTTATCTCCGGCCTTGTCTGGCTCCTTCTCCTTGTCCTTAGACTGTTTTCCTTGAAACTGTTGGATAAGGAGTCGACACTGGCGAGTGGTGTGCTTTGGGTAAATGATGTTGCCCTCTTCATCTTTCTTCGTGTGAATATGGCATGGCATATCCATCACGTCATTGCCTTCTTTATCTTTTACTTTTTAGGATTCCGGATCCTTCGGCTTCCCTTGAACTTCCCCGAGTCACGGCGGTGGCCTCTCCAGAGCTGCTGGCTCGGCTTTCGCTTCTGCTTCCGACTGGAATTTTCCTTTTCCGACTGACTTGGCTTGTAGTTGCCGCTTCGGAGTCGGTCCTCTTCCTCGCCGTTGGTGTACTTGGTAGCAATCTCCATCATTCGACTCAGGGTCATGTCGCCGGTTCGACCGAACTTCAGACTCAATTCTCTGTTCTTGACGCCATCTTTGAAGGCGCAAACTGCCTGATGCTCGGACACATTTTCCACAGTATGGTGCAGAGTAATCCACCTCTGAATGTACTCTCGGAGAGTTTCATTGGTCTTCTGCACACAAACTTGTAGTTCTGTCAAACCAGCCGGTCGCTTGCAGGTCCCTTCAAAAGTCCTGACGAACACTCGGGACAAATCTTCCCAAGTATATATACTGCTAGGAGGTAACTGATTCAGCCATGCTCGCGTAACCTTCCAACATGAGGGGCAAATGCTTCATGGCCACCTCATCATTCCCACCGCCAATCTGAACAGCCACTCGGTAATCTTCAAGCCAAGTTTCGTGCTTGGATTCCCAAATGAACTTGTCGACTTCGCTGCCAATCTGAAATTGGGGAATTATCGCGGCTCGATAGCCCCGCTAAAACACCTGCACGAAACATGCACTCGATTGCTGGTGGGTGCATCCTCTCGGTCCGCTCGATGGGCTCTGTTCGGTCGACCAAGCCTTGCACGATAATGGATCGCGTCGAAGCTCGGTTCTCTCGGGTCGATTGGAACTCTTCGCCAGATCGAATCGACGCGTCGTCATCCTGCCGCCGAGGAACGCGTCGACCCTTCCTCGGAGGGGAAAGGGCACTCGACGCCTGTCATCCCGGTCATGCCGGTCTCCATCTTGATCTCGCCGGTTGTCGCGCCCTTCGCGCTGGAGGTGATCGGGACCGTGAGCCGATCGACAAGATTCGCAGCGACGGATTGATGCGGAATTTGTTGCGCGATCGCGACACGGCTGAGTTCGGTCTCCTGCTGCTCGGAGTAAATCTCGATCGCATCAAGCCTCTCCAGCTTCCGACCGAGAAGGCTGGATGGACTCTGCTATGCGGGTTGCAGCTGCTAAATTCTGAATCGGCGTGCCGTACACCTGAGTCGGGGGGAAGAGACGACGTCGACTAGCTTCAGGAATTCGTTGCCGCGCGCGCTCGTCGAGTGCTCGTTGAAGATTCTCCAAGCGAGCGCGTTCAGCCACATTGGCCAAACGTGCCTCCTCCAAGGCGCGAGCCTCGGGGGTTTCTCCCGCGATGGGAGTATGCAGGGCATCCATGTTCCTGCGGTGAAGCTCTTCTCTCTGCAGAGAGTCGAGTGTCTCGGGCTGGTACTCTTCGTGCTCTTGCGCGGGGTCGGCTCCACCGGCCGCTCTGCCGCCGTGGGCGAAGCCGGGGGGACTGCGAGGGCCGTCGACCCTGAGGATTTCCGCCGCTGGATCACTGCTATCGCACTCGGATGCAGTCTCTACGGATCCAATGCCGATCGAACAGCCAGAGGGACTCGTCTGGCTCAATTGCGCGACACTGGCGGTGGCTGTCTGGCGAGCCACCGCGTGCTTCACCCACCGCTGGAGTCTCGATCGACCAGAGCGCTTGCGCTGGCCGGAGACTTGGTGAGCGACCGATAGGGGAGTCGACCGATATGGGGTCGACGATTGCCGCAGCAGAACACCGCGGACACATGCGCGAAAGTGCGTCGCCCCGCGGACGAGGAGCGCCTCGATGTCGAGTGGAGCCTCCTGGAGCCACGCAGAATCATCGGCGACAAAGGTGAGAGCGCCGAGACGGATCTCGCGCCCCTCAACCAAAACTCCAGCAGTCACCATGATGAAAGTACTCGGAAGTACCGCAACTTCTCCACAAATCGCTAGAACACCTGCCCCACGGTGGGCGCCAACTGTCGTGGTTCTAAGTCTGACAGTAGAGTGGGGGGTAGGTATAGAGAGGCAAGGTCCTAGCTATGGAGAGGTTGTGAACACAAGTGATGTACGAAGTTCAGCCCTTCTGAGGAAGTAAAAGCCCCACGCCTCGGAGCCCCGAGGCGGTCGAGTGGATTCTCAGTGTAGGTATTACAAGAGTGCGAACCCCTCTATCCGTGGAGGGGGTGGCTTATATAGAGTGTGCCAGACCCCAGCCAGCCCACATAATGGAGAGGTTAAAGTACATTAAGCACAGGGCGCATGTAGTAACGCCTCATAAAGTGCCTTAACTATCATTAAGTCTATTCAATTACAGCCGCATTGCTGGAGTGCCTTCCGACCTTCCGTGGTCGAGTGTATCTTCATGGTCGAGTGAATCTCCATGGTCGAGTCCTTCCAGTCAGTCGAGTGGGTTCCTCTTTGGTCGACTGGAAGATGGTCTCTCCTAAGAGTGCCCTTGGGTAGGACGTTTAGGTCAGGCCTATGACCCTACCCTAGGTACATGAATCCATCAGTGCCCCAAGCCAAGGAACTCAACCCCGAAGCCTAACAATGGTGGAAATAATTCAGCGCCAAAGTGAAACAATTTCAACCCCAATAACAACCACTGGAAGGGTCACCTGAACCACGTGACCAAAGAGGAAGCACAGAACACCCCAGATATCGTACTCGGTACGTACCCCGTCAACACAATACCTGCCATGGTTTTGTTTGATTTCGAGCTTCACTCATTCATTTCAAGTGTTTTGCTTTGCAAAATAATTTTCGATGCTTCCTTTGGAAAATCAATGATCATCAAGTCCCCCTCGATTAAGCAAGTGACCCGAGTTATTGTCAAGGTGTAGTTATTGAATTTGAAGGATTGAAGTTTTACGCCAACCTTATTGTATTGGAAAGCAAAGTACTGGATGTCATCCTAGGGATGGATTGGTTAACCACCAACAAAGGTTTTATTGACTGCTTCAACCGGACCGTGATTCTTACACACCATCACGGGAAGACAATAAAAGTTTCAGCCAAAGAGAGACAAATACCTCGGCAACTGAGATTAAACAAGGTGGACGTTTCTGAGCTGAACAAGGTTCCAGTAGTGTGTGAATTTCTAGAAGAACTACCAGGCATGCCACCAGACCGAGAGATAGAATTCAGCATTGAGCTAGCACCCGGAACCACCCCCATATACAAGAAACCATACAGAATGGCATCATCCGAATTGGTAGAATTGAAGAAGCAAATAAAAGAACTATTGGAGAAAGGATACATACGAGCCAGTTCCTCACCTTGGGGCTCACCAATTTTATTTGCCAAGAAAAAGGATGGAACACTGAGATTGTGTATTGACTATCGAGCTCTTAACATGGTCACAATGAAGAACAAATACCCAATGCCCCTAATAAATGATTTATTTGATCAGCTCGCACAGGCCAAAGTCTTCTCAAAAATTGACTTGAGATCAGGATACCACCAATTAAAAGTACGAACAGAAGATATTCCCAAGACAGCCTTCACTTCCAGATATGGACTGTATGAGTTCACAGTAATGCCATTTGGGCTAACCAACGCCCCCGCATATTTTGTTCACCTCATGAACAAAGTATTTATGAAGTATATGGACAAGTTTGTTGTGGTATTCATCAATGATATTCTGATATACTCCAAAACACCAGAAGAGCACGCCGAGCATCTCAGGATTGTACTAGGAGAACTCAGGAAACATCAACTGTACGCCAAATTCGGCAAATGTGAATTTTCACTAAGACAGGTGGGTTTTCTGGGCCATGTACTCACCCAAGAAGGTATTGTAGTAGACCCGGAAAAGGTCAAGGCCGTACTTGGCTGGAAACCACCAGCCAGCGTAACCGACGTACGAAGTTTCTTGGGAATGGCAGGTTACTACCGAAGATCTATTGAAGGATTTTCCACTATAGCAAAGCCAATGACGCAGCTACTCAAGAAAGACAATAAGTTTGAATGGACGGAAGCTTGCGAGAAAAGTTTCCAAGAACTAAAGAGGAAATTAACGACAGCACCAGTATTAATTGTGCCAAACATACACAAGAATTTTGAGGTGTATTGTGACGCATCCCGGAAGGTAGTCGCGTATGTTTCCAGACAACTTCGCAAACATGAGGAAAATTATCCTACTCATGACCTGGAGTTAGCAGCAGTCATCCATGCACTCAAGGAATGGAGACACTTTCTACTTGGAAATCGTTGTGAAATATACACAGACCATAAGAGTCTTAAGTATATTTTCACATAGCCAGAACTTAATTTACGGCAACGACGCTGGTTGGAGTTGGTGAAGGATTATGATGTTGGAATCCACTACCATCCCGGAAAAGCAAATGTTGTGGCAGATGCCCTTAGTCGGAATCCTAGCACGGACAACGACAGTATGCCAAACTTGAGGCCAGAATTTCAACAGGAATTTGCCAAACTCAATTTTATAATGGTCACCGAAGGCAGTGTGTCAAATTTGGAAATACAGCCTACCCTAATGGAAAAGATTAAGGAGGCTCAGCATGGACACCCCAGCATTGATGGTATAAAAAGGAAAGTGAGTTTGGGCAAGGCCTCAAAATTCAACGTAGATGAGCAAGGAGTATTGTGGTACGGAGAGAGACTTTGCGTACCAAATATCAAGGACCTCAAACAACAGATTCTAGCTAAAAGCCACACCGCTCCGTATTCAATCCATCCTGGAGGAACAAAAATGTACAAAGACCTTCAGGAAAATTTTTGGTGGCACGGTATGAAGAGAGATATAGCCACGTTCATTGCATGTTGTGACTCTTGTCAACGTATCAAGGCCGAGCACCAGAGACCAGCCGTGCTGTTACAACCAAACAAGATACCCGAGTGGAAATGGGACGAGGTTGGAATGGAATTTATTGTTGGGCTACCTCGGTCACGACACGGACATGATGCCATATGGGTCATCACTGATAGACTGACTAAAGTAGCACACTTTATCCCAGTGAAGACAACTCACACCACTCAGAGACTGGCTAGACTTTATCTTGCCCGTATCGTCTGCCTACATGGAGTCCCAAAGAATATCATATCCGACAGAGGCACACAGTTCGTCTCTAGATTTTGGGATCACCTACAACAGGCACTGGGAACCCAACTAGCATTCAGTACCGCATACCACCCCTAGACTGATGGACAAACTGAACGCGTAAACCAAATTCTAGAAGACATGCTGAGAGCATGTGTCCTCACCTATGGAACCAGTTGGGAGGAAAGTTTGCCATACGCAGAGTTTGCATACAACAACAGTTACCAGGCCAGCCTGCAAATGGCACCATTTGAAGCCTTGTACGGACGGAGATGTCGTACCCCGCTAAATTGGTCAGAGACCGGAGACAGCCGAATATTCGGCCCAGACATGCTCAAATAAGCCGAGGAAAAGGTCAAGCTAGTCAGGGACCGACTCAAGACAGCTCAGAGCCGACAGAAGAGTTATTACGATCAGAAACATCGTGGAGTCAATTTTGAACCCGGTGAGTTCGTATACCTACGAGTATCTCCTATGAGGGGACTGCAATGATTCAAGATTAAGGGGAAGCTAGCACCAAGATTCATCGGACCATTCCGTATAGTGGCACGAAGAGGCAAGGTAGCCTACCATCTAGACTTACCCGGAGAATTATCCGATATCCACGACGTGTTCCACGTCTCGCAGTTAAGGAAATGCGTAAGCAACCCAAAAAAGCAAGTATCCCATGAAAACATCGACGTGCAACCAGACCTCACCTATCGGGAACATCCAGTAAAAATATTGGAGGAGTCTGAAAAAAGGACCCGACAGAATACAATCAAGTTTTTCAGAGTTCAGTGGAGCAATCACACCGAGAATGAAGCCACTTGGGAAAGAGAGGATTTTCTCCGGACAGAGCATCCACACTTGTTTGAGGATCAGCTGAAATCTCGGGGACGAGATTTTTCCTAAGGGGGTAGGTGTTGTGACACTCCAAAAAATTTTATTTGGTTTTCAGCAAAAACTTTGTTGGATTTGAAGAAGGTCATTTAAACCCTTCCAAAAAACCTCTCTCTCAAAAATTTTCCCCTTTGGCAAGGATTTTATTTTGGTATCTTCTTCAACCCTGGTGTTTGGTTATTAAAAACCTTTCTTCTGTTTGACACCTTCTCAAAATTATTTTTGGGATTTATTTTCTTTTAAAAGAAAATCCTAGGAGTTTTGGGACTTCTCTTTTGTTGATCCCTTCCTGTTTTTACCATGCCTCTTATGGTAAAAAAATTCTCCCAAAACCCCTCCTTCCACTTTGGGGCAATCCATATTTTCTGTCCCAACAAGTCCAACTCATTTTTCGATTTTATTTCATTTATTTCTTTTCCCAAAACAATTCTGTCCTTTATTTTGAGCCTAGGTAATTTGCAAAGCAAGTACCTTAATGCCTTTGAACCTTGGTCTCAAACCAACTCCTCTGGATAGTCCATAGCACCCACAACCTATATCCATCAAGATCCACTCTTCTTCCTTTCAAATTTTTCAAATTTCAGCCTGTGCAAGTTTGGACCAGATTTGTCAAATTTGGTGACATTCATATCTCCTCTGCTCCAAAAATTCTACCAAAATTCAGGCAACCCCCCAGTTGCAATGAGAGACCACTCCACCAGAAACCAGCTCAAGGAAAAATCCCCACATGCCAAAATCATTCTCGTCAACACCGCCTACATTGTTCTTGGCATTTTCGTAAAGTTCAGAGTTTGAGTTGTCGTTTTGCCGGTGTTGGCACTGGTCGCCCGTGCACCCTGGCGCTTTGTGCATGGCCTCTTCCCCCTGGCCAGAGCACCGCACACCCACTTGGACGGACGCAGGCGGCGTGCATCTTTAACGCCGGCAGCCTCTGCGGTGGCAGGGCCACCCGTGGCGGTCGAACGGAGCTCGCTCTGCATCACACTACCGCTCTGCGCCGCCTTTGCTCCCTAGCCTCCGCGTGGCTCATGCATGCCAGCGCACCTCCAAGAGCACTGCTGCCATGGTTCGGCAAGCACAGTGGCACGCTCGCCGCCGACGGGCCCAAGGCCGCCTGCTTTTGTCGAAACCAACCAGGACGCCCGATCCAACCAAGGTTAGATGCTAAATGGAGCCCGTGGACCTCCACGTCGATGATCAACCGCCTAAACCTCCCCGACAAATCGCTATGCCTCGGATCGGATCGCCTATAAAAAGGAGCCCCGAGCTCGCTCTCGTGCACGCACCACCACTGCACCTCACCAACACTCGACCAAGCCACTAGGAGGACCTCGAGGAGGTCTCCTCCCCCAACCCCGGCCGCCCCGATCCACCTCGGCCACCAGCTCGATTAACTCCAGTGAGCTCCTCCCCGACGCCCAAACCTCGTCAGCAACCCCCTCAAGCTACCAGAGGTCTAACCCCCTCCTCAATTTGTCCTCCGCAGCACTCTCCGACGAGGCCCACGACCACCCGAACCACCGTCCGCCGGAGCAAGGGCCGCCATTGACGTGGTGCTTGCCGGCGACCTCTACCACCACCCACCGACTTAAGGACGATCGAACACGGAGGTACCGCCGGTGTCAAACCGCGGATCTCGGTAGGGGGTCCCGAACTGTGCGTCTAGGCGGATGGTAACAGGAGACAAGGGACACGATGTTTTTACCTGTGTTCGGCCCTCTCGATGGAGGTAAAACCCTACTCCCGCTTGATTGATATTGATGATATGGGTAGTACAAGAGTGGATCTACCACGAGATCAAGGAGGCTAAACCCTAGAAGCTAGCCTATGGTATAATTGTTGTAATGGTTGTGTGTCCCACGGACTAAAACCCTCCGGTTTATATAGACATTGAGAGGGCTAGGTTACACAGAGTCGGTTACAATGGTAGGAGATCTACATAATCAGACGCCATGCTTGCCTTCCACGCCAAGGAAAGTCCCATCCCGACACGGACGAAGTCTTCAATCTTGTATCTTCATAGTCTTGAGTCCGCTATCCGGACACCCCTAGTCCAGACTCCTCAAGAGCTCCTCGAACCAGCTTCAATGACGATGAGTCCGGCGCGATATTGTTCGGCATTGCAAGGCGGGTTCCTCCTCCGAATATTTCATAGAAGATTGTGAACACCAGGATAGTGTCCGACTCTGCAAAATAAATTCCACATTCCACCGTAGAGAGAATAATATGCACACACGTTCAATCTGCTGATGTATTTTGTGGCATGACATCATTCCACTACTAAGCCTTTACTTGAATCGTTTTTTATTATACCACCTCAGCGCGTTTAGCGAAGCGGTTTCCTTGGCACGTCTTGTCGAAGCAGATATCGTGTTCCCCTTATTCTGGGATTCTCATCAATACGGACGTGGGTAACCCAACCGCGCCATTGATGGTGGCACTTGGGGGATAAGCGAGTTTTACCAGGCCAGTGGGGACACATAGTCTTCGTCCGTCCATATATAAGGGGATAAGCATCCACCTTTTTTTGCCCACGCCTTCTTCCTCCTTTGCTTATCCATCTCTGCGCACTCGAGCTCCAGCGCCCAAGCCCGCACATCTCGTCTCAACCTTCTCCAGCCATGTCCGGAGCGGGAGGCAAGTGGATGACCTCCTCCGTTACGGAGGAGCACATCGAGAAGCTGCGCGGCATCGGATACCTGTCCAGCGATATCGCGCACCGGCTGCCTGACAAGGGGTAGCTCATCCCCACCCCCAGGCCCCATGAGAAGGTCGTATTCCTTCCCCACTTCCTCCGCGGACTGGGCTTCCCACTTCATCCCTTCGTCCGGGGCTCATGTACTACTACGGCCTGGACTTCCACGATCTGGCGCCAAACTTCATTCTCAACATCTCGGCGTTTATCGTCGTGTGCGAGGCCTTCCTCTGCATCTAGGCCCACTTCGGCTTGTGGGTAAAAACCTTCAATGTCAAACCGAAGGTAGTGAAGGGCGTCCAAGCGGAGTGCGGAGGCGCCATGGTGGGCAAGATGCCCAACGTCCTCTGGCTCGAGGGCGCCTTTGTGGAAACCATCAAAGGGTGGCAATCGGGGTGGTTCTATATCACCGAGCCGCGGGACCCTAAATGGGCAGCGCCCCGAAGTTCAGATCTGGTTCCCTTATGCAGCTCACCTCCCGGAAAGAGAAGGGCCTGCTATGGGCAGTTCGAGGAGCCGACCGACTCCACCCTGCCTCTGCACCTTGGTTAACAAGAAGCTCAAGCTTGTCAACGTGATCCAGGTCATGCTCGTCCGCCGGATTCTCCCCGCCAACAACGGGCCTTCAACCTGTGGAGTTCGATCCGCACAAGACCGACCCTTAGCGGGCTCTTCGACACAACGCACGGCTGCCGAGGGTGCTGTTCAAGGGGAGAAGTTTCGCGATCCGCCGATCAAGATCGCGGATTCAGCACTAAACGCCCGCCGGTGCGGTAAGTTATCCTTTATGGGACACGATTTTTCCATAGTTTGACTCTATGTGGGATCTAAAATTCCAATGCCTTAAACAGATCGGCAGAGGACGCCCAGCCAGTTAATCGTCCGCCCTCCCCGAAGAACCAGTGGATGCCCGCTTAACGGGTTGCTAGTCCCTGCACTTTATGTGGTGCCGAGAAGAAGGCTAAGAAGAAGGCCATGGGAACCCAAGGAGTTCCCGCGCCAGTGGTATCGGACTCATCGTCCGATGACTCGAGGCGGACTCTCCCAAGGCGCAGGAGGAGAAAGAAGTCTCTCCCGTGAGGGGGAGAGAGGAAGAGGAAGGCTTCCCCAACGCGGGAGGCCGAAGGGTCCAAGAGGGGAAGGACCCTTCCTCCGGACAGCTCCGCCAACGCCAACGACGGCGACGAGGAGTGGCCCTCAAGGGCCAAGCCCCTGGCAAGATCATAAGTATCCGAATTCCTGAGTGATTTATAATTTCTCTTTTGTGCCACGTAGTGTCCTTCTAATGCCGCGTACTACCTGTAGCCCGGCCGAGGAGGATCTTCCCGCTTCATCCAGCAATATTATGAGTGCGGTGATTCAGAAGGTTCAGCTCGCCAAGAGCGGGCTGACCGAAGCTTGCAGCAGCCTTCTAACAGGCTTTGAGGTAAGAAGTTTTAAAATATGCAATTTAATACCACATAGACAGTAGCCCCTGATGCTCGGTTCGGTGTTCGGAAAGAAAAGCCAGACTGAGGATCTAAAAAAGATATACGCATGAGTACTAAAAATTATGTCAATATGGGTTTGCAGGCTACGCTGCTTGACTCTCCGCCGATTGATCATGGAGGTCGGTGCTTTGAAGCAGACCTCGAGCGGACTGAGAACGAGCTCGGTCTTGCCAAGAAGCAGCTCGAGGACAAAGAAGGTGAGGAACACCAGATAAATTTGTACCTTCTGTAAAAGGATTTTGGTTGCGATAGAAATAACAAGGATAACGTCGGGATCAGTAGGGGCCACTTAACGAGGTGGCGACTTCTGAAGGAGGTTGTGTCCGCGTCAACGCAATGCGGTCGCGAACAAGCGGAGCGAGAGAAGCAGGAGGCGCGGTGGCGGAGGTGCGGCAAGAGCCTGCACTCTCATGGTAAAGCATGAGAGTTTGGAGCGACTCAAGACTCGAGAGTCCGAGCTTGCCTCGCTCTTGAAAGTGCCAAAGTGCTAAGGCCGAGGCCCATAAGGCCCTCCAGAGATTGAGGCGGTGAAGAAAATAGTGGCGGGTAAGGCATTTTTCATGCAAAGCAAGCATGTGAATGTAAATTACCTGTTACTTACCCGGATTCGGAGCTCTCCAGGAGCATTTGCAGATCTACCTCGCAGCGTATCCAATGCCGCCGCGTTCTACCGAGCCGAGGAGGGGAGTTCGACGGAGAAGGTCTTCTGGTCTCAGTATGCTGAGGTCGGACATCCGGTGCCCCCTGGCGACCAGCTGAAGCAGCTGGTCGAGGTCCACAAGGTAGCCGAGCAGGCCATGAAGGGCCTCATAGTCCGGCTGTGGCCTGGGGAGGCCATGCCTGGGAGCTACTTCGGCCTCGTGCGGCGGCTGGTGGATGCGTGCCCTTGGGTGGAGGTCATCAAGCGCCGCTTTGCATTGAAGGTGCCTGCTGGGCCTTGCCCGCGCAAAGGTGCACTGGGGCAGGCTGGATGCTGAGAGGCTTCTGACGGACGCGCCGCCGGCGGGCAAGGAGTATCGTATGCCCAAAATATACTATAAGTCTGTCCTGAAGGGTGCCCGCAAAATTGCGGATGAGTGCCCCAGAGATGTAATTTTTGAGTAGACTCGCAATGTGTTATCCTGAGCGCTGAAAACTTTGTTCATATGTGCTAAGCAACGCTTATTTGATTTAAAATATTACCTTCTGTGCGGCCGTTTATCAAATCTGAGAGATGGCAAGTCGTCGGCTTCAGCCCCCATGCCACGAAAGTGTCGGGTGTTCGATAAATTTGAGCGCCTTGTTCCCATTTTTGGGTCCATCTAGGAGGCGCCAACACAACAAACAAGGCAACCGGACTTATAATGCTTGAACACTCTCACTTGGCCATAGAATTCTATAATTTTAAATTTCGCGAAGCCCCTAGTGTTCGAAGACCGAATTGGGCGCTTATCCACGCGCTGGCCGGACACAGCTGGTTCTCGCTTCTAAGCGGCATAAGTCTTTAGGACTCGAAAAGACCTCTCGAATAGCGACCAGCTCTCGCCTTTATCATGACGGTCAGTTTTAGCTTTCCACCGAGGCGCCGCCCAGCTCAACCGGGCGCAATCGCAGTGGTTCTCCCAATGCTACCTTACCGATAGAATGGAACGAAGGTACCAAAACATGGGAGCCGGCAAACCCAACTATTGACCCAAGACATGATTCGAGCCGATGCATATAGTGGTATAAGTTCGGGTGCCGACTTGTGAAAGTGTTCGGACTTCACACCATAATGCGGGGAACATAAGCCCTGGTGTATTCGGCCGCACTAAATTGTAATGGATGCAAGATGTCATAAATGAACATATATATAAAGAAAAGGAATGCAATTATAAGCGAAAAATGATGCATTCTTTATTTAAGGAATTCTGCTATGAGTGCAGAACGATACAAATAGTGCGGTAAGCAAGGGTTTGGACTATTAGACATGTCCCCCTCCAGGGGTAGGCTGCGGAATGGTGTAATAAATAGATTTAATGCTCGTAATGGAGACCACCTGAGTGTTCGTCGTAGCCATTGTTCCTCCCTGGCTGTTGCATCGTGAGTTCGGCAGATCGACTGCCGGACAGGGCCTCTGGTAAACGGAGTCCTGTGGATAAAAAAGGAAAAGAAAATGAGCAACACACTTGGGAGCCCCTGGTGTGGTTGAGCCGCACTCTGGGCCTGTCGTGGTCGTGCCCCTCCCCCTGTGCCCAAGGTATCTCCAGAGCGTAATGATGTACGCGGAGAGCTTGTCTTGCAATCATGCGAGGGCTGGGGTTAGGGCCGCATTGCTACACGTGCTCGGAATGTGCCAGGTGGTCTTGATGTATATTGCTCCGGGCGCACTTAGTCATGTCCGGTCTTTTAACGGCCAGAGCCGAAAATTGCCTTAAGAGGCTGCTCTGTACTTCTGCCGCGAGAGCCGCTGTGTGTTCCTCCGTTCGTAGGGAGCATTCAGTGTTTCCATTGACCGTGATGACTCCACGAGGGCCTGGCATCTTGAGCTTGAGGTATGCATAATGCGGCACCGCGTTGAACTTTTAGACACGCAGTTCGTCCGAAAGCAGGCGTGATAGCCACTTCGAACGAGACTATGTCAAGATTAACTCCTCGCTTCGAAATTATCCGGGATCCAAGACCACTTCCAGCGTGACCGAGCCTGCACAATTGGCCTCGACACCTGGTATGACGCTTTGAAGGTCGCTTTGTAGGTTTAATCCTTGAGGGTCTATGCCCATCTTGCGACCGATCCCGATAAAGCAGGTTCAGGCTGCCGCCGCCGCCCATCGTGACTCTAGTGAGGTGAAATCCATCGACGATTGGGTCTAAGACCACGCGCGAATCCGCCATGGCGGATAATGGTGGGTGGTCCTTAGATCGAAAGTGATCGGGCAAGAGGACCATGGATTGAACTTCGGGCGATCGCTCCATCGCATATACGCCCCGGCGCATGCTTCCGCTCCCTCTTGGGTATGTGGGTTGCGATATCATGTTTACCGTCCGCACTTGCGGGGGGAAACCCTTCTATCCTCTACTGTTTGGCGGCCGGGTCTCTTCCTCGTCATCGCTATGCAGCCCCTTGTCATTGTTTTCGGCAATTAGCTTGCCTGCCTGCTTGAATACCCAACAATCTCTGTTGGTGTGATTAGCTGGCTTTTCGGGGGTGCCATGTATCTGGCAAGAGCGGTCGAGTATTCGGTCCAAATTGGACGGACCCGGAGTGGTTCTTTTGAATGGCTTTTCCTCAATGTTATCGCCGTTAACGCGGCGTTTGTTTTTGCTGCGACGCGACCTGCCATTGCGGTCCTTGCTGTCCGGACTGCCAGAGTTTTTGTTGAGGTTGTTACTGCGAGCTAGCCAGCTATCCTCTCCCGCACAGAAGCGGGTCATGAGTGATGTGAGGGCTGCCATGGATTTCGTCTTTTCCTGTCCTAGGTGGCGGGCCAGCCACTCATCGCGGATGTTATGTTTGAAGGCTACGAGGGCCTCTGCATCCGGACAGTCGACGATTTGATTTTTCTTTGTTAGGAACCGTGTCCAAAATTGTCTGGCCGAGTCATCTGGCTGCTGAATTATGTGGCTTAGGTCATCGGCGTCTCGTGGTCGCACATATGTGCCCCGAAGTTGTCAAGGAATGCGGCTTCCGTGTCCTCCCAACACCCAATTGACTCACCGGGCAAGCTATCATGCCAATGCCGAGCTGGTCCTTTAAGCTTGAGTGGGAGATACTTGATGGCGTGAGATCGCCACCAAGGGCCATATGGATATGAAGGAGATAATCTTTGATCCAAACCGCGGGTCTGCTTTTGCCATCGTTGATTCAATGTTCACGGGTTTAAACCCTTCAGGATTTGATGATCCATTACTTCATCCGTGAAGCATAGTGGGTGTGCGGCGCCTATATTGAGCAATATCATGATGTAGCTCAATAGAGCTTTGTCTCATCGTGTTCGCCCGCCGGAGTTGTCAGATCCGCGCGACGGTAGTCGCGTGGGTCGTGGGGCGCCCGCGTGATCCGTAGATAGTTCTTGATTGTCTTGCCTTATCCTCCAATATATCCCGCAAGTTCGGCGCATTACCCCGTGGCTTCGTGCTTTTCAAGCGGTGCCGGGGTATGGCTCTGGCGGAGGGCCTGGCTGCCTCTCTGTCGCGGCCTCGAGGTGGTCGGTTTGCCGTATTGTGCGCTGGTGATGATGGTTTGTATGCTTCCTCCTCTAGTAGGGGGAGCAACTTGCATTTTGGGTAGCTTTTGGAGGGGCGTTCGAGTTCATACTCTTCGGCCGCAAGGACCTCGGTCCATCTGTCGGCCAGCAGGTCTTGATCAGCTTGAAGCTGTTGCTGCTTTTTCTTTAGGCTGTTCGCCGTGGCCATTAGCCTGCGTTTAAAACGCTCTTGTTCAACGGGATCCTCGGGCATGACGAATTCGTCTTCATTGAAGCTTGCCTCGTCTCCGGAGGGAAGCCTGTAATTTTCGTCCTCCTCGTCTGCCGCTCTCTCCTGAGGGCTGGCTACTCCGTCCTTCTGTGCTGAATCGTGCTGGAGGGGGTTGTCTTCGGCACTCTCTGGGGCGTTATTATCTCCGGTGCCGGAATCTCCATTCTTGCTGTGGCGGGATTTAGAGCGGCGGCCCTGACGTCGACACTTGGGCTGTTTCTTAAAGGAATCTGCCTCCGCTGCTTCTTCGCTGTCCCCATCCTTTGGGGTGTCCACCATGTATATGTCGTATGAAGAGGTGGTCTTGCAGTATCCTGTAGGCGCTGGTTCTTGATCGTCTCTGGCATTGTCGTCCATACCGTCGATGTCTTCGGAGTCATAATCTAGCATTTCAGTTAAATCGTCGAAAGTGGCTACAAAGTGGGTGGTGGGTGGGCTTCGAATTTCTTCGTCGTCAGCATCCCAACCATCCTGACCGCAGTCCGGCCAGGGCTCTCCTGATAACGAGAGATACTTTAGAGAATCCGGGATGTCGCCAAAGGGTGAGTGCTGAAAGATGTCCGTAGCGGTGAACTCCATGATCGGCGCCCAATCGGATTCGATTGGCAGGGGCGCCGGAGGCTCGGAGCCCGGTAAGGAGTCCGGCACCTCGGAGTCACAAGCTTTGCAAGGGACAAGGTCGGTATTCGGCTCTATCGCCGTAGAAGTTGCAGCCCCCGAGGCGGTGTCCAACCACCTGTCCCCGATCTGCGCGGTCGGCTCCAAACTGTGGGTGAGAGCGGACTTGTGTGCGGCCTCCAAGGTACTGTCCGGAGGCAGAGTTAAGTCATGCCCATCGTGACAGTGCGGCACGCTCGGCTGTGGCACGACTCCATCGAAGATCAAGTCTCCGCGGGTGTTAGCCGTGAAGTTTAGGCTACCTAACCTGACCTGATGGCCAGGGGCGTAGCTTTCGATCTGCTCCAGATGGCCAAGTGAATTGGCCCGCAGTGCAAAGCCGCCGAACACGAAGATCTGTTCGGGGAGGAAAGTCTCACCCTGGACGGCGTTGTTGTTGATTGAAGAAGCCATCAAGCCTATCGGTGACGACACAGAGGAACTCTCAATGAAAGCACCAATGTCGGTGTCAAAACCGGCGGATCTCGGTAGGGGGTCCCGACTGTGCATCTAGGCGGATGGTAACAGGAGACAAGGGACGCGATGTTTTACCTGTGTTCAGCCCTCTCGATGGAGGTAAACCCTACTCCTGCTTGATTGATATTGATGATATGGGTAGTACAAGAGTAGATCTACCACGAGATCAAGGAGGCTAAACCCTAGAAGCTAGCCTATGGTATGATTGTTGTAATGGTTGTGGATGGACTAACCCGTTATCTACTTTTGATATAAGCCCTTTCTGTGATGTCGCTCAGACGTCCGACTGTGGCATTTGTTTTACAAGCTCTTTCTGTGATGTCGCTCAGACGTCCGACTGTGGCATTTCTTTTACAAGCCCTTTCTGTGATGTCGCTCAGACGTCCGACTGTGGCATTTCTTTTACAAGCCCTTTCTGTGATGTCGCTCAGACGTCCGGCTATGGCATTTCTTTTTACAAGCCCTTTCTGTGATGTCGCTCAGACGTCCGACTGTGGCATTTCTTTTACAAGCCCTTTCTGTGATGTCGCTCAGACGTCTGACTGTGGCATTTCTTTTATAAGCCCTTTCTGTGATGTCGCTTAGATGTCCGACTGTGGCATTTCTTTTACAAGCCCTTTCTGTGATGTCGCTCAGACGTCCGACTGTGGCATTTCTTTTATAAGCCCTTTCTATGATGTCGCTCAGACGTCCGACTGTGGCATTTCTTTTATAAGCCCTTTCTGTGATGTCGCTCAGACGTCCGACTGTGGCATTTCTTTTATAAGCCCTTTACGTGGTGTCGCTTAGGCGCCCGACTGCGGCATGAGCTTTATTTATTTACCTTTCGAGAGACCCGATTGGTTTTCAGTTATTTGTTTTACTTATCAAGTCGTGCAAAAATAATATTATTATTGGAATGAGCATCATCATTTTTGCTAATGACGCATTCATGCATACATTTGTTATATCTTTTGTCCGAACTGTCTTGCGAGTACTTTCAAAGTACTCACCTGGCTTGTTGATTTGGCCAGATGTTGATGAAGGCGATCTCATGGATGAAGAGTTCGATAGTGAGTCCGACGCCTAGAGGAGTCCTAGTCAGTCCCGTGCGATCCTGTTTTTGGTCACTGTATCATATCCGCTTCCGCCACCATAGAAATAAATCCATCGAGCCTCACCTCGACGCTCGATGAGCTGCCAGTTAGGAGTCAAGTTATCCACCACCACTTTTTATCTCGAGCTAGTAGCATGTCACCACACCCCTGTGTCATAACCGCCCTTATGTAAGATATTGGCGAGTTTGTAATAAATTGTTGAGCGTCACTCTCCCCTGTCCGATTTATGGAACGTGCCGGTTCAGCATGGCCTACCTCAGTCAATCTGGCCTTTCATTTCGATACTCATATTATGGAAAATTTGGGATGCTCGCAACGGCAAAACGTTTAGGGATTTTCCCCCTTCTCCGTGTAATGTAATTAGGGCTATTATCTCTGATCTCACTCTTTGGTCTCATCGCCTTAAAAAGGTGG
Source organism: Aegilops speltoides (assembly GCA_021437245.1). Taxonomy (NCBI): domain Eukaryota; kingdom Viridiplantae; phylum Streptophyta; class Magnoliopsida; order Poales; family Poaceae; genus Aegilops; species Aegilops speltoides. Next base: position 476,060,572 of record CM038145.1, on the reverse strand, counting down.
ATCAAAAAATCCACGCCGGATTGTGGCGGGATTTTTTCACCTCTCGTCTTGTCTGAACTACTATTTTTTGAAATATATTCAGGTGGGGAGTCTCCCCCCCCCCCGGGACAGTTTCAAAACAAAAGTTGATGGTTACAGGGCATGTGTCGTTTATTACCTTGACAAATTAGCACCTTGAGGCATGCTATTTCAATGCCACCAGCAATCAGTGTGATTACGTGCCGGATCACAAAGCTCAGAGTGAATTTCCGGACCACACTGATTCAGACAAATTAATTACTAACATTTGGCTGCACCGAAATGTAATCATCCTCTCCCCCCCCCTTGAGAAAGTAATTTACCCACCCTCCTCAATTCTGAGAAAATATTCACTGCACCCACCCCCTGTCACGTTCGCCTCATTTACACCCTCGCCATCGTCTCGTCACACGCATGCATTCTCCTCTCCTTATCGCCTATTTAAACGACAAACTCCACATCATGAAAGTGCATCATTATCCGTACTCCACCTTGTCCAAGGGCAAGTACATCTCAGATAGAGTACTACCAATGATCACACGCCCACAACCTGAGATAGAGAGGGTAGACTCGAGATCTGTAGCTGCCTTACTACACTAGAGCGGTGCCTCAGGCAGAAGTGCTAGCGATGACCAAGACCAAGATCGTGCTTCCGCCACTACCGCCGCAGATGAAGAACACACAGTATGGGAAGTGGACACACCGACACTACTAGGGAAAAGCCAGCAGCAGCGCTGGTTTTAGGCTAGCAGAAGCAAGCGGGTCAGCGCTACTAATAAGGCGCTACATCTAACTCATAGTAGTAGCGCGCCCTAACCCACGCTACTATCTGTGATTTATATCAGCAGCACTTTTGTGAATGCGCTACTATTAACTAGCTGTAGCGATTTCGCCATCCTCGCCATCGCTATATCTTTCATCATTTTCCCACTACCCTTTCCTTTCGGTTCTCCTTTCAGATACTAGATACTAGGTACGCTAGTAGATATCAAATTCATAAACCATTACTAGATGCGGTAGTATTCTTCGTTTTAATTACTCGTCGTGGTTCAACCACGACGAGTAATTTGGAACGAAGGGAGTACTAGGTAACAATTTCATGCATAGCCAACATGCATCCTCAAGCAGTACAAGGTCATATCAACGGCCATCATCATATGTAGTTCTAGATGATATCGACGACGATCATCATATGTAGTTTTAGATGATATAGCCACACACACATATGTAGTTCTAGATGATATATCCACACACACATATGTAGTTCTAGATGATATAGCCACACACACATATGTAGTTCTAGATGATATCGAAGACAATCATCATCCTCAAGCCTGGGCGGTTGGTGTTCCTGATAGTAATTAGGATGGCCTGTCCAACACGAAGATTCTTGCCATCGAGGAATTTCTTCCACCCAACCGAGTTTAAGTGTGTGCGACCATCCGTGTCCACGCGGTAAGTACAGGTTGTGACGGAGCCCCTTGCAAGAAGGCGTAGTCCAGCTGAGCCTTCTTCATCGTGCTCGATACCATAACTCATGATATGCTCTTTGCCAATTTCTGAATAAGAAAACATATCAATTAATAAGCATGTGATCGAACTCTACACTAAAACATATATATCATCGACTAGATTCCACACAACATACCATATCATTGGACTGTACACTAAGTAATTCACACTATTAATTTGCATTTGTAAGTAGAACATACCATATCATGTCGATCAACCATGGTATTTGTCAAGTGGGTCATGAATGGCACCCCGACAAAGTCAGCATGTGGCAGAATTATGTCCCACAGGTTGGACACCTCCTCCTCACTCAGCCTTGTTCTTTGAGCTACGATGGCTTCATGAAGTGGGTCCTCATCATCTTCATCGAGTGAGTCCTCATTATCTTCATCATCTTCGTCATCTTCATCATCTTCCACCAGGTTGAGATAAATGACAGCTAGCTTGGGTCTTTCTGGTCGGAAGTTGAAGCTGATCAACTCACCACCAGGAAGATGCATGCGAGCGATTTAAACGGGCCCATCCATCTCCTCCAATCATGCGACATATTGCGCCCTTTCTCGACATCCATAGTGTACGCCTCAGAGCATCAAATGTCACAGTGTCTCTCGTCGACTTGTTGAATTTCAACCTCACATTGCATGGGACGATCTGTGTAAAATAAGCAAAATGACACAATGCAGTAATGCCAACACTAAAAATAAAATAGTTATTACATTTCATCTAATTTCTTACCGCCGCATGACAAAAACTCATTTGGAAGTAGATGCTTAACAGCTTGCCGGTTGCAAGGTTGTGGCGATCTTGACTTGCACAATGACATAGTGGTGGTGGTGGTGGCGCCATTCTTCCTAAAGCCATATGAGCAAAGGATTAACGATCAACTAAATCAAAATGTTCTAAGTGAACTAAATCAACTAGCCTACTAAATCAACTAAATCAAAATGTTCTAAGTCAACTAAATCAACTAGCCTAGTAAATCAACTAAATCAAAATGTTCTAAGTCAACTAAATCAACTAGCCTACTAAATCAACTAAATCAAAATGTTCTAAGTCAACTAAATCAACTAGCCTACTAAATCAACTAAATCAAAATGTTCTAAATCAACTAAATGAACTAGCCTACGAAATCAACTAAATCAAAATGTTCTAAGTCAACTAAATTAACTAAATGAATTGGCCTACTAAATCAACTAAATCAAAATGTTCTAAGTCAACTATATCAACTAGCCTACTAAATCCACTAAATCAAAATGTTCTAAGTCAACTAAATCAACTAGCCTACTAAATCAACTAATCAAAATGTTCTAAATCAACTAAATGAACTAGCCTACTAAATCAACTAAATCAAAATGTTCTAAGTCAACTAAATTAACTAAATGAATTAGCCTACTAAATCAACTAAATCAAAATGTTCTAAGTCAACTAAATCAACTAGCCTACTAAGTCAACTAAATTATATCAACTAAATCAAAATGTTGCATATGAGCAGGAGGGAGAAGGAGGGGCGACTCGAGGAGGGACAAGAGAGTGGGATGGAGGAGGAAGGCGGAGCGAGGAGGGGCCGACCGACGCGGGCAGTTGAGGGAGGACGGAGGAGGAAGGCGGAGCGAGGAGGGGCCGGCAGGCGCGGCCAGTTGAGGGAGGACGGAGGAGGAAGGCGGAGCGAGGAGGGGCCGGCCAACGGCGAGTGGAGAGGGAGGATGGAGGAGGAGGCCGGTACCGAGTCCAGCAAGGAGGAGGAGGTGACGGCGCGCGGCGCAGATGGAGGAGGGGCGACGGGGGCGCGCGGCGCAGACGGATCGGAGAGGATTGAGTGGCTGTGTGTGTGAGTGGATCGGAATGGAGGAGATGGCGGAGATGAATGGCTTAGCAGTAGCACTCTTTAGGAAAAGACGCTACTGCTAAGCTATCTAGCAGCAGCGCCTTTCACAATAAAGCGCTACTGCTACGTGTCAGCATGTAAAAATAGACTTTGTTCAATATATCAAAAATACATTGATTATCAACGATCTTTTTGTGTACAATCTGATTTGTCAATATGAGTCCTCACCGGTTTAGGAACAGGTCAAGACTCATATTGCAGCCACAAATTCTACACATAGAGTTCAATGAAGATCAAGTGCTTGTCAAAGTTTGAGAAGTAACATATTTAAGGTGGTAGAAACTCTCTTCACGGAGCGAGGTGGGACTAAATTTTTGTAGGAAACTTAGCAGTAGCACTTATCTGAGAAATGCGCTGCTACTATGCTACGTAGCAGTAGCGCGCATCACTATAACGCGTGGCTGCTATAACTAGCATCGTGGCGGCCTCGTAAGAATTATAGCAGCAGCGCGTCTTTGGGAGGACGCGCCATCGCTATATTTCTCTCAAGCAGCGAAGTTAAATCGTCCGCTCTCATCGCTAGTTAGCAGCAGCGAGTTATTTTGAAGCGCGCTGCTGATAAGATTCTGTGTATAGGCTTTTCCCTAGTAGTGTGACGAGAAGAACCTGTTCGTGAGCGTGGGAGGCATAGGTAACCTGGAACAAGTGTAGGGGTCTATCGTAGTCCTTTCGATAAGTAAGAGTGTCGAACCCAACGAGGAGCAGAAGGAAATGATAAGCGGTTTTCAGTAAGGTTTTCTCTGCAAGCACTGAAATTGTAGGTAATAGATAGTTTTGTGATAAGATAGATAGTAACTAGCAAAAAGTAAATAAAGTAAATAAAGTGAAGCAAGGTGGCCCAATCCTTTTTGTAGCAAAGGATAAGCCTGGAAAAATTCTAATAATGAAGAAGGAGCTCCCGAGGACACATTGGGAATTATCGTCAAGATAGTTTTCATCACGTTCATAAGATTCGCGTTCGGTATATTTGATATGTGGGTGGACCGGTACTTTGGTACTGCCCTAACTTGGACAAGCATCCCACTTATGATTAACCCCTATTGCAAGCATCCGCAACTACAGAAAGGAGTATTAAGGTAAACCTAACCACAACATTAAACATATGGGTCCATATCAACCCCTAACGAAGCAACGCATAAACAAGGGTTTAAGCTTCTGCCACTCTAGCAACCCATCATCTACTTATTACTTCCCCATGCCTTCCTCTAGGCTCAAATAATGGTGAAGTGTCATGTAGTCGATGTTCACATAACACCACTAGAGGAAAACACAACATACATCTCATCAAAATTACGAATGAATACCAAAGTCGCATGACTACTAATAGCAAGACTTCACCCATGTCCTCAGGAACAAATGTAACTACTCACAAAGCATATTCATGTACATAATCAGAGGAGTAATAATATGCATAAAGGATCTGAACATATGATCTTCCACCAAGTAAACCAATTAGCATCAACTACAAGGAGTAATCAACACTACTAGCAACCCACAGGTACCAATTTGTGGTTTTGATACAAGATTGGATACAAGAGATGAACTAGGGTTTTGAGAGGAGATGGTGCTGGTGAAGATGTTGATGGAGATAGACCCCCTCCCAATGAGAGGATCGTTGGTGATGACGTTGGTGATGATTTCCCCTCCCGGAGGGAAGTGACCCCGGCAGAACAGCTCCGCCAGAGCCCTAGATTGATTCCGCCAAGGTTCCGCCTCGTGGCGGCGGAGTTTCATCCCGTAAGCTTGCCCATGATTTTTTCTAGGGGAAAAGTGATTATATAGCAGAAGATGGACGTCGGAGGCCCACAAGGGGGCCTAGGAGATAGGGGGTCGTGCCCTATAGGGGGGCGCCCCCCTGTCTCCTGGACAGGGTGTGGGCCCCCTGGCCTATTTCTTTCGCTCATAAATTCTTATTAAATCCAAAAAGTTGTTTCGTGGAGTTTCAGGACTTTTGGAGTTGTGCAGAATAGGTTTCCAACGTTTGCTCCTTTTCCAGCCAGAATTCCAGCTGCCGGCATTCCCCCTCTTCATGGTAAACCTTGTAAAATAAGAGAGAATAGCAATAAGTACTGAGATATAATGTGTAATAACAGGCCATAATGCAATAAATATTGATATAAAAGAATGATGCAAAATGGACGTATCAACTCCCCCAATCTTAGACCTCGCTTGTCCTCAAGCGGAAGCCGAAATCGAAAAATATGTCCACATGTTGAGAGATAGAGGTGTCGATGAAAATAAAATACAGACATGAGGGCAACATATATAGATTTTGTCATATGATTTCCTATGCTCAAGTAATAAGCAATTCACAATGTCAAGTATGGTTCAAAAACTTCATTGGGAACTAACAAACTATAATCTCAGTTGAGGGAGTCCTGGACTAGGGGGTGTCCGGATAGCCGAACTATCATCATTGGCCGGACTCCAAGATTATGAAGATTACAAGATTGAAGACTTCGTCCCGTGTCTGGATGGGACTTTCCTTGGCGTGGAAGGCAAGCTTGGCAATACGGATATGTAGATCTCCTACCATTATAACCGACTATGTGTAACCCTAGCCCTCTCCGATGTCTATATAAATCGGAGGGTTTTAGTCCATAGGACGAACAACAATCATACCATAGGCTAGCTTCTAGGGTTTAGCCTCCTTGAGCTCGTGGTAGATCCACTCTTGTACTACCCATCGAGAGGGCCCGAACCTGGGTAAAAACATCGTGTCCCTTGTCTCCTATTACCATCCGCCAAGACGCACAGTTCGGGACCCCCTACCCGAGATCCGCCGGTTTTTACACCGACATTGGTGCTTTCATTGAGAGTTCCTCTGTGTCGTCGCTCATAGGCCCGATGGCTCCTGCGATCATCAACAACATCGCGCTCCAGGGTGAAAATTTTCTCCCCGGACAGATCTTCGTATTCGGCGGCTTCACACTGCGGGCCAATTCGCTTGGCCATCTGGAGCAGATCGAAAGCTACGCCCCTGGCCATCAGGTCAGATTCGGAAGTTTGAACTATACGGCCGACATCCGCGGAGACTTGATCTTCGACGGATTCGAGCCACAGCCGAGCAGCGCCGCACTGTCACGATGGGCATGATCTAGCTCTGCTGCCGGACAGTGCCCTGAAGGACGACGAGAGTCCGCTCCGACCCTTAACTCGGAGCCGACTGCGCCGATCGAGGATGGGTGGCTAGACACCGCCTCGGGGGCCGCTACATCTACGGCGATGGAGCCGAATACCAACCCTGCCCCTTGTGAAGCTCGTGACTCCGAGGTGCCGGATTCCTCGTCGGACTCCGAACCTCCCGCGCCCCTACCAATCGAATCCGATTGGGCGCCGATCATGGAGTTCACCGCTGCGGACATCTTTCAGCACTCGCCTTTTGGCGACATCCTGAATTCGCTAAAGTGTCTCTCTTTGTCAGGAGAGCCTTGGCCGGATTATGGCCAGGACGGTTGGGATGCGGACGACGAAGAAATTCAAAGCCCACCCACCACCCACTTTGTAGCCACTGTCGACGACCTAACCGACATGCTAGACTTCGACTCCGAAGACATTGACGGTATGGACGACGATGCCGGAGACGACCAAGAACCAGCGCCTACGGGGCACTGGAAAGCCACCTCGTCATACGACATATACATGGTGGACATCCCAAAGGATGGGAATGGCGATGGAACAGAGCGGAGGAAGACCCCTCCAAGAAATAGCCTAAGCGCCGCCGTCAGCGGTGCCGCTCTAAATCCCGCCACAGCAAGAATGGACATTCCGGCACCAGAGACAATAATACCCCGGACAGTGCCGAAGACAACCCCCTCCAGCAAGATTCAGCACAGGAGGATGAAGAAGCCAGCCCTCATGAGAGAGCGGCAGACAAAGAGGTAGAGGATGATAATTACATGCCTCCCTCCAGAGACGAGGCAAGCCTCGACGACAATGAATTCGTCGTGCCTGAGGATCCCGTTGAACAAGAGCGTTTTAAACGCAGGCTTATGGCCACGGCAAGTAGCCTCAAGAAAAAGTAGCAACAGCTTAGAGCTGATCAAGATCTGCTAGGCGACAGATGGATAGAAGTCCTTGCGGCCGAAGAGTATGAACTCGAACGCCCCTCCAAAATCTACCCCAAACGCAAGCTGCTGCCCCGATTAGAGGAGGAAGCATATCAACCTACATCACCAGCGCACAATACAGCCGACCGACCACCTCGTGGCCGCGACAGAGAGGCCTCTAGGCCTTCCACTAAAGCCGTACCCCGACATCGCTCGAAAAATACAAAGCCACGGGGGAATGCGCCAGACTTGCGAGACACATCGGAGGATAAGGCAAGACAATCAAGATCGATCTATGGATCGCGTGGGCGCCCCATGATACGCGACGACAACCGTCGCGCCAGATACAGCAATTCCGGCCAGGCCGAACACAATAGACAAAGCTCGCTTGAGCTACGTCATGATATAGCCCAATATAGAGGCGCCGCACACCCACTATGCTTGACAGATGAAGTAATGGATCATCAAATCCCTGAAGGGTTCAAACCCATGAACATTGAATCCTACGACGGCACAACAGACCCCGCGGTTTGGATCGAAGACTATCTCCTTCACATCCACATGGCCCGTGGAGACGATCTTCATGCCATCAAATACCTCCCTCTCAAGCTTAATGGCCCAGCTCGGCATTGGCTTAAGAGCCTGCCAGCAGAATCAATTGGGTGTTGGGAGGACCTGGAAGCCGCATTCCTTGATAACTTCTAGGGCACATATGTGCGACCACCAGACGCTGATGACCTAAGCCACATAATTCAGCAGCCAGACGAATCGGCCAGACAATTCTGGACACGGTTCTTAACCAAGAAAAATCAAATCATCGACTGTTCAGATGCAGAGGCCCTCGCAGCCTTCAAACACAACATCTGCGACGAGTGGCTTGCCCGGCACCTAGGACAGGAAAAAGCCGAAATCCATGGCAGCCGTCACATCACTCATGACCCGCTTCTGCGCGGGTGAGGTCAGCTGGATAGCCCGTAGTAACAACCTCAACAAAAATCCTGGCAGTCCGGATACCAAGGACCGCAATGGCAGGTCACGTCGCAACAAGGACAAACGCCGCATTAACGGCGATAATACTGAGGATACGGCAGTCAATGCCGGATTCAGAGGCTCCAAACCCGGTCAGCGGAAAAAGCCATTCAAAAGAACTACTCCGGGTCCGTCCAATTTGGACCGAATACTCGACCGCTCGTGCCAGATACACGGCACCCCCGAAAAGCCAGCTAATCACACCAACAGGGATTGTTGGGTATTCAAGCAGGCAGGCAAGTTAATTGCCGAAAACAATGACAAGGGGCTGCATAGCGATGACGAGGAAGAGACCCAGCCGTCGAAAAATAGAGGACAGAAGGGTTTCCCCCCACAAGTGCGGACGGTGAACATGATATACGCAACCCACATACCCAAAAGGGAGCGGAAGCGTGCAATCAGGGACGTATACGCGATGGAGCCAGTCGCCCCAAAGTTCAACCCATGGTCCTCCTGCCCGATCACGTTTGATCGAAGGGACCACCCCACCAGCTTCCGCCATGGCGGGTTCGCCGCATTGGTTCTAGACCCAATCATCGATGGGTTTCACCTCACTAGAGTCCTGATGGACGGCGGCAGCAGCCTGAACCTGCTTTACCAGGATACAGTGCGCAAGATGGGAATAGACCCCTCAAGGATTAAACCCACAAAGACGACCTTCAAAGGCGTCATACCAGGTGTAGAGGCCAATTGTACAGGCTGAGTTACACTGGAAGTGGTCTACGGATCCCCGGATAACTTCCGAAGCGAGGAGTTAATCTTTGACATAGTTCCGTTCCGCAGCGGCTATCATGCACTGCTCGGACGAACCGCGTTTGCAAAATTCAATGCGGTGCCGCACTACACATACCTCAAGCTCAAGATGCCTGGCCCTCGAAGAGTCATCACGGTCAATGGAAACACTGAACACTCCCTCCGAACGGAGGAACATACAGCGGATCTCGCGGCAGAAGTGCAGAGCAGCCTCTTAAGGCAATTCTCGAGTCCGGCTGCTAAACGACCAGACACCGTCAAATGCGCCCGGAGTAACCTACAACAGGACCACCTGGCACATTCCAAGCACACGTAGCAGTGCGGCCCCAACCCCAGCCCTCGCAAAATTGCAAGACCAGTACTTCGCATACATCATTACGCTCTGGAGATACCATGGGCATATGGGGAGGGGCACGACCACGACAGGCCCAGAGTGCGGCTCAACCACACCAGGGGCTTCCAAGTATGTCATCCTTTTTCTTTCCTTTTTTCTTATCCTCAGGACTCCATTTACCAGAGGCCCTGTCCGACAGTAGACCTGCCAAACTCACGATGCAACAGCCAGGGAAGGAGAAAAGCTACGACGAGTATCCAGGTGGTCTCCATTACGAGCATTACACCTGTTTTATACACCATTCCACAGCCTACCCCTGGAGGGGGACACGCTAAATAGTTCCACCCCTTGCTTATCGCACTATTTTATCGTTCTGCATTCACGGCCGTATTTTTTGAATAAACAATGCATCGCTTTTTTCCTATAATTGCATTCCTTTCTTATACATATGTTCATTTATGACATGTCGCATCCGTACATTTTGGTACGGCTAAATACACCTGGGGCTTAAGTTCCCCACATCATGGTGTGATAAGTTCGAACACTTTCACAAGTGCGGCACCCCGAACTTATAGCATTATATGCATCGGCTCTGAATCATGTCTTGGGTCAATAGTTGGGTTTGCCCGGCTCCCATGTTTTGGTACCTTAGGTTCCATTATATCGGCTAAGGTAGCCCTGGGAGAACCACTGCGATTGTGCCCCAGTTGAGCTGGGCGAGCACCTCAGTGGAGAAAGCTAAAATTGACCGTCATGATGAGGCGAGAGCCGGTCGCTGTTCGAGAGGTTTTTTCGAGTCCCTAAAGACTTATGCCGCTTAGAGCGAGGAACCAGCTTTGTCCGGCCCAGGCGTGGATAGCGCCCCGAATTCGGCCTTCCGAACACTAGGGGCTTTGCCGAAATTTAAAATTATAGAATTCTATGGATAAGTGAGAGTGTTCAAGCACTATAAGTCCGGTTGCCTTGTTCGTTGTGTTGAGCGCCTCCTAGATGGACCCAAAATGGGAACAAGAGCGCCAAGTTTATCCGAAAACCCCAAAGACTCGTGGCATGGGGGCTAAAGCGACGACTTGCCATCTCTCGATTTGATAAACGGCCGGACAGAAGGTAATATTTTAAATTAACAAGCGTTGCTTAGCGATATGAACAAAGTTTTCAGCGACAGATAACAAAATGCGAGTCTACTCAAATATTACATCTTTTGAGCACTCACCCGCAATAATGCGGCACCCTTCAGACACCCTTATAATACATCTCGGGTGTGCGATACTCCTTGCCGGGCGGTGGCGCAGACATCACAAGCTTCTCAAGATCAATCCTGCCCAAATGCACTTTAGCACGGGCAAGGCCCGACGGGCACCTTCAATGCAAAGCGGAGTGCTTGATGACTTCAACCCAGTGGACACGATCCACCAGCCCGCCGCAGCAGGCAAGTAGCTCCTGTGCATGGCCTCTTTGGGCCATAGCCGAACTATAAGGCCCTTCATGGCCTGTTCGCCACGTTGGGAGCTCGACTAGCTACTTCAGCTGGTCGCTAAATGGCACGGATGTCCGCCTCAAAGATCCGAGACCGAACACCTTATCCGCCGAGCTCCCTCCTCGGCTCCAGAGAAAGCGGCAGATCGGACACGCTGCAGGCAGATCTGTGAACGCTCCTGGAGAGCTCCGAATTCGGGTAAGTAACAGGTAATTCACTTTTACATGCTTGCTTTGCATGAAGAATGCCTTACCCGCCGCTATCTTCTTCAATTCCTCTATTTCCTGGAGGGCCTTGTGGGCTTCAGCCTTAGCGGCTTTGGCACTCTCAAGAGCTGACGCAAGCTCGGAATCTCGAGTCTTCGAGTCACGCTCCAAACTCTCGTGTTTTTCCACGAGAGCCTGGAGCTCTTGCCGTACCTCCGCCACCCGCGCCTCGTGCTTCTCTCGCTCGGCGCGTTCCGCGGCCGCATTGCGTTCAGCCGTGGATACTGCCTCCTTCAGGGTCGCCACCTCGTGCGTAGCCCCTGGAGTACCCACGTTATCCTTGTCATTCCTCTTGCAACCAAATCCTTTTCTGTAAGGTAAAACTTTAATAAGGTGTTACTCACCTTCCTTGTCCTCGAGCTGCTTCTTGGCACGGTCGAGCTCGCTCTCGGACCGCTCGAGGCTCTGCTTCAAGGCGTTGACCTCCATGATCGGTCGGCAGAGGTCAGCAGCAGCCTGCATTCCCATATTGACATTTTTTAAGACTCCTGCAGATATCTTTTTAGATCCTCAGTCCGCTTTTCTTTCCGAACACCGAACCGAGCATCGAGGCTACCGTCTATGCGGTACTATTTTACATAACTTAAAATTCTTACCTCAAAGCTCTGTTAGAAAGGTGCTGCGAAGCTTGGTCAGCCCGCTCTTGGCGAGTGAACCTTCGAATCATCTGACTCATGACAAGGCGGTGTTCCTCTTCGATGGAAGCACCGTTGAGCGCCTCCAGCAAGTTATCCGGCGCCTCCGGTTGGACGGAGGCCACCGGCGTCACAGTCTTGCCCTTCTTACGAAGGGGCCGCCTGCCGGACTCCGGAGCCACTTCAGGTTCCGGTGAGGAGTCCGGTCCAAAGTCCAGGAGGTTGCCCTGCGGCACCTCCGGGGCCTCCTCCTCCTGGTGGGTCCCTTTCCGGGATCCCACCTCGGCGTCGTTGGCGTCACGGGGAGAGGAGGCAGCCGGAAGTGAAGTGCTATTCACATCCGACGTACCCAAGGACCCGCTCAACGAAGCGGGAAGATCGTCCTTGGGCGGACTACAGGGTTGTATGCGGCGTTAAAAGATGCTATGCGACAAAAAGAAATTTATGAGTTATTCAGGATTCTGGATACTTACGATCTCGCCAGGGGCTTGGCCCTTGGGGGCCACTCCTCCTCGTCGTCTTCGGTGTTGGCAGAACAGTCCGGGGGAAGGATCCTTCCCTTCTTGGACCCTTCGGCCTCCCCCGTTGGGGAGGCCTTCCTCTTCTTCTCACCCCCGCTGGGGGAGAGGCCTCTTTCTTCTCCTCCTCGTCCGCGTGGGAGGAGTCCGCCTTGGAGTCATCGGACGATGAATCCGATAACACCTGACACCGGGAACTCCTCCGGGTTCCCGTGGCCTTCTTCTTGACCTTCTTCTCCGGCATCACGTAAGGCGCCTGGACCAGCAGCCCTATTAAACGGGCATCCGCTGGGTCTTCTGGAAGGGGAGCCGGACAGTTAATCTGTCCGGACGATTCCTGCCAGGCCTGTTAAAGGTATTGGGAGTTTGGATCCCACATAGAGTCAAACTATGAAAAGCAAGTGTCCCATAAAGGATAAGATGGCTTACCTCATCAGCCGGACGCTGCGAGCTGAATCCGCGATCTTCGGTAGCGGATGCGGGATCCTCGGCGCCCTTGAACAACACCCTCCAGGACTCTTCGTACGTAGTGTCGAAGAGCCCGCTCAAGGTCCGGTGCTGTGCCGGATCGAACTCCCAGAAGTTGAAGTCCCGCTGTTGGCAGGGGAGAATCCGGTGGATGAGCATGACCTGGATTACGTTGACAAGCTTGAGCTTCTTGTTCACCAGGGTTTGGAGACAGGATTGAAGTCCAGTCAGCTCTTCTGAACTACCCCACAGCAGGTCCTTATCTTTCCAGGAAGTGAGCCGCATGGGGATGCCAGATCTGAATTCGGAGGCCGCTGCCCATTTAGGGTCACGCGGCTCGGTGATGTAGAACCACCCCGATTGCCACCCTTTGATGGTTTCCACAAAGGCGCCCTCGAGCCAAGTGACGTTGGGCATCTTGCCCACCATGGCGCCTCCGCACTCCGCTTGGCTGCACTTCACAACCTTCGGCTTGAGATTGAAGGTCTTTAGCCACAAGCCGAAGTGGGGCTGGATGGAGAGGAAGGCCTCGCACACGACGATAAACGCCGAGATGTTGAGGATGAAATTCTGGGCCAGATCGTGGAAATCCAGGCCGTAGTAGAACATGAGCCCCCGGACAAAGGGGTGAAGTCGGAAGCCCAGTCCGCGGAGGAAATGGGGAAGGAGTACCACCCTCTCATGGGGCCCGGGGGTGGGGATGAGCTGCCCCTCGTCGGGGATCCGGTGCGCGATGTCGCTGGACAGATATCCGGCACTGCGCAGCTTCTTGATGTGCCCCTCCATAATGGAGGAGGCCATCCACTTGCCTCCTGCTCCGGACATGGTTGGAGAAGGTTGAGGTGAGATGTGCGGACTTGGGTCTTTGGAGCTCGAAAAGCGGAGATGGATAAGCAAAGGAGGAAGAAGGCGTAGGTAAAAAGGTGGATCCTTATCCCCTTATATATGGGCGGACGAAACTATGCGTCCCCACCAGCCTGGTAAAGCTCGCTTATCTCCCAAGTGCCACAATCAATGGCGCGGTTGGGTTACCCACGTCCGTATTGATGAGAATCCCGGAATAAGGGCACACGATCTCTGCTTCGACAAGACGAGCCAAGGAAACCGCTTCGCTAAACGCGCTGAGGTGGAGTAATAAAAACAATTCGAGTGAACGCTTAGTTGTGGTGTGACGTCACGCCACAAAATATGTCAGCAGATTTAACGTGTGTAAATATTATTCTCTCTACGGTGGTATGTGGAAGTCATTTTGCTGAGCTGGACACTATCCTGGCGTTCACAATCTTCTATGAATTATTCGAAGGAGGAACCCGCCTTGCAATGCCGAAGACAATATGCGCCGGACTCATCGTCATTGAAGCCTGGTTCAGGGGCTACTGAGGGAGTCCTGGACTAGGGGGTGTCCGGATAGCCGAACTATCATCATTGGACGGACTCCAAGATTATGAAGATACAAGATTGAAGACTTCGTCCCGTGTCCGGATGGGACTTTCCTTGGCGTGGAAGGCAAGCTTGGCAATACGTATATGTAGATCTCCTACCATTGTAACCGACTCTGTGTAACCCTAGCCCTCTCCGGTGTCTATATAAACCGGAGGGTTTTAGTCCATAGGACGAACAACAATCATACCATAGGCTAGCTTCTAGGGTTTAGCCTCCTTGATCTCGTGGTAGATCCACTCTTGTACTACCCATATCATCAATATCAATCAAGCAGGAGTAGGGTTCTACCTCCATCGAGAGGGCCCGAACCTGGGTAAAAACATCGTGTCCCTTGTCTCCTATTACCATCCGCCTAGACGCACAGTTCGGGCCCCCTACCCGAGATCCGCCGGTTTTGACACCGACATCAGTCATTGAAGCAATTGCAATTTATCATAACATCAGAAAGAGTCAATAATAGAGCTTTACAGCAAGCTCACATACTCAACTATCTCGTAGTCTCCTATAATTGCTAACACTCACGCAATACTCGTGGTTATAGAGTTTCAGCCGGACACTAAGAAAGATAGGGGCTTATTGTGTTGCCTCCCAACGTATTCACCTTTAGGTGATGTCAAAAATAATAGCCTATGCCAACTTACATCCAATTGGATATATGTATCATGATCTTTCAAACACGAGGAGCTTGCCAAAGGATAAAATGAAAAAGGGAAAGGTGAGGATCACCTTGACTCAAGCATAAAGTAAAAACATAAAGTAAAAGATAGGCCCTTCGCAGAGGGAAGCAGAGGTTGTCATGCGCGTTTAGGGTTGATGCATAAAATCTTAATGCAAAAGAACGTCACTTTATATTGCCCTTGTATGTGGACCTTTATTATGCAGTCTGTCACTTTTATTACTTCCACAACAAGTTCGTACAAAGCTTATTTTCTCTGCACTAATAAGTCATGCATATTTAGAGAGCAATTTTTATTGCTTGCACCGATGACAACTTACTTGAAGGATCTTACTCAATCCATAGGTAGGTATGGGACTCTCATGGCAAAACTGGGTTTAAGGATATTTGGAAGCACGAGTAGTATCTCTACTTGGTGCAACGAATTTGGCTAGCAAGAGGGGGAAGGCAAGCTCAACATGTTTGGAAGGTCAATGACAATATACTTTAACTGAGATGTCGGAAAACATAAACCATTACGTTATCTTCCTTGTCCAACATCAACTCTTTTAGCATGTCATACTTAATGAGTGCTTCACAATCATAAAAGATGTCCAAGATAATATATTTATATGTGAACCCCTCTTTCCTTATCACTTCTTATGAATTGCAACAATGATCAAGGCTACGTTCATCAACTCACAACAATTTTTATGCCTCATACTTTCTATGTCTGAAGTTATCACTATCCATAAGATCAATATGAACTCTTTTATTCTTTCTACTTTCTCAAGATCATAGCAACAAAGCAAAGCCCTTGACTCAACACTAATCTTTATTATAGATAGCACATTGACTCGACTACATAAAGAGATCACAAAGCAAAACTCAAAACTACTTGATATCAAAACTTAAATCTACTAGATCGATACTACTAAAAGGATCGAACTGAATAAAGCGGTAAAGATAGGAGTGTGATGGTGATACGATACCGGGGCACCTCCCGCAAGCTTGGCAGTTGCCAAGGGGAGTGCCCATACCCATGTGCTTATTTCTCCTTCTTCACCGTTGGTGTTATGATCTTCTTGGGGATGATGCCCTTCAGGATACGGTTCTCCTCCTCGAGCTTATTGACTTGTTTTTTGAGGTCCATAATTTCTTTACGGAACTTGCCCGTAACGGCCAAGGCTCCTTTTACCCAAGGATGCTGCATACCTTCTGGAGAACAAGTGAAACTCTTTTTCATATTTTCATAAGAAAGAAATCTAGAGTTGGAAGGGATGACCGAAGCAGGGACGGCCAGGCTAGGTAATTCCCCCATAGTGAATTCTGCTCGGAGACAAGAGGCAACTTCTTGATCTTCCTCCATGGCATCTATCCTTTTCAAATCAGCCTCCATATCATCCTCCTTTGATGGTCCAAAGTGATAGGCATCGCTATTTGCTCCTAGACCTGGCGTTGGGTGAGACACCCGGCTCTCCCCAACTGACTCCTGAGAAGACATATTACTTTATTCTGCAACAGGAACAGCTCGAAATGAAAACAGAGGATATTTTCATGATACGGTGGTCAAAACCTTCGGGAGTATATATAATGAATTTTTACTGACCGAAATATGTAACATACAAGAAAACGGAGTCCGGGAGGCACATGAGGTGCCCACGAGACAAAGGGCGCACCCTACAACGGGGGGGGGGGGGCTCCTCTCTCGTGGGAGCCTCGTGTCCCTTTCGGACTACTTCTTTCTTCCTAAAATTCTTAAAGTAATCCAAAACTGATAAAATTGCCATTAGAGTTGTTTTGGAGTCGGTTTACTTACCGTACCACGTACCTATACCTTTTTGGAGTCTGGAACGTTCTGGAAAGTGTCTCTTATGTATTCCTCAGGGGTTATGGTTTCAATAATATTAGTTTCAACATTGATAGGATTACCTGAAATATAATGTTTAATTCTTTGACCGTTTACCACCCTCGGGTTTGTGCCTTCGAAGTTGTTGATTTTTATAGCACCAGAATGATAGACCTCCTCGATAACGTAGGGACCTTCCCATTTTGAGAGAAGTTTTCCTGCAAAAAATCTTAAACGAGAGTTGAATAATAACACATAATCTCCTACGTTAAACTCACGCTTTTGTATTCTCTTATCATGCCAGTGTTTGACTTTTTCTTTGAAAAGCTTGGCATTCTCAAAGGCTTGGGTTCTCCATTCATCAAGTGAGCTAATATCAAATAACCTTTTCTCACCGGCAAGTTTGAAATCATAATTGAGCTCTTTGATAGCCCAATATGCCTTATGTTCAAGTTCAAGAGGTAAATGAATTGCTTTTCCATAAACCATCTTATAAGGAGACATACCCATAGGATTTTTGTATGTAGTTCTATAGGCCCATAATGCATCATCAAGTTTCTTGGACCAATTCTTTCTAGATCTATTCCCAATTTTTTGCAAAATTAATTTGAGCTCTCTATTGCTCAACTCTACTTTACCACTGGACTGTGGATGATAAGGAGATGTTATTCTATGATTGACATCATACTTAGCGAGCATCTTACGGAAAGCACCATGAATAAAATGTGAACCACCATCAGTCATAAGATATCTAGGGACTCCAAACCTCAGAAAAAGAACTTCTTTAAGCATTTTAATAGAAGTGTTATGATCAGCACTACTAGTTGGAATAGCTTCTACCCACTTAGTAACGTAATCAACAGCAACTAAAATATGTGTATAACCATTAGAGGCAGGAAAAGGTCCCATATAATCAAAGCCCCAAACATCAAACGGTTCAATAACAAGAGAATAATTCATAGGCATTTCTTGACGTCTACTAATGTTACCTATTCTTTGACATTCATCACAAGATATGAAAAACTTACAAGCATCTTTGAAGAGAGTAGGCCAATAAAAACCAGATTGTAGTACCTTGTGTGCAGTTCTGTCTCTAGCGTGGTGTCCTCCATAGGATTTAGAGTGACACTTACGTAGGATCTGTTCCTGTTCATGCTTAGGCACACAACGTCTAATAACACCATCTACTCCTTTATAAAGGTGTGGATCATCCCAGAAGTAATGTCTTAAATCATAAAAGAACTTTTTCTTTTGCTGGTATGTGAAACTAGGCGGTATATACTTAGCAACAATGTAATTAGCATAATCAGCATACCAAGGAGCAGTACGAGAAGCACTAACAACCGCTAATTGTTCATTAGGAAAACTATCATTAATAGGTAGTGGGTCATCAAGAACATTCTCTAACCTAGACAAGTTGTTTGCAACGGGGTTCTCAGCTCCCTTTCTATAAATAATATGCAAGTCAAATTCTTGGAGCAAGAGAACCCATCTAATGAGTCTAGGCTTAGCGTCTTTCTTTCACATAAGATACTTAATAGTAGCATGATCAGTGTGAATAGTAACTTTGGAATCAACAATATAAGGTCTAAACTTATCACATGCAAACACAACTGCTAAGAACTCTTTTTCAGTAGTAGCATAATTTCTCCGGGCAGTATCAAGAGTCTTACTAGCATACTGGATAACATTCAATTTCTTATCGACTCTTTGCCCTAAAACAGCACCTATAGCATAATCACTAGCATCGCACATAATTTCAAAAGGTAAATTCCAATCAGGTGGCTAAATAATAGGTGTAGTGATCAAAGCTTTCTTAAGTGTTTCAAATGCTTCTACACAATCATCATCAAAGACAAAAGGAATATATTTTTGCAATAAATTAGTCAGAGGCCTAGAGTTTTTAGAAAAGTCCTTAATGAACCTCCTATAAAAGCCGGCATGACCAAGGAAACTTCTTATACCTTTTATGTCCTTGGGACATGACATCTTTTCAATAGCATCAACCTTGGCTTTATCAACTTCAATACCTCTCTCGGAGATCTTGTGCCCCAAGACAATGCCTTCATTAACCATAAAGTGACACTTTTCCCAATTCAGGACGAGACTAGTGTCTTCACATCTCTGCAAAACTCGATCAACGTTGCTCAAACAATCATCAAAAGAGGATCCATAGATGGAGAAGTCATCCATGAATACCTCACAAATCTTTTCACAAAAATCAGAGAATATAGCCATCATGCATCATTGAAAGGTAGCAGGAGCATTACATAAACCAAAAGGCATACGTCTATAAGCAAAAGTACCAAAAGGGCAAGTAAAAGTAGTTTTAGATTGATCCTTCGCCGACACAGGTATTTGAGAGAAGCCAGAATAACCATCTAGAAAGCAAAAATGTGTGTGTTTGGATAGCCTTTCTAGCATTTGATCAATAAAAGGTAAAGGGTAATGATCTTTCTTAGTAGCTTTATTTAACTTACGAAAATCAATTACCATCCTATAACCTGTAATAATTCTTTGCGGGATCAATTCATATTTATCATTAGGAACAACGATAATACCTCCCTTTTTAGGGAAACATTGGACAGGGCTTACCCATTCACTATCAGCAACGAGATAAATAATACCTGCCTCAAGGAGCTTTAGAATCTCCTTTCTTACCACTTCCTTCATTTTGGGATTTAATCTTCTTTGAGGATCTCCAACTGGCTTGGCATCTTTCTCTTCTGAAATTTTGTGTTGACATATGTGTGACTAATGCCTTTAAGATCATCCAGAGTATATCCAATAGCAGCTCGGTGCTTCTTCAGAGTTTTCAATAATCTTTCTTCTTCTTTCTCTGAAAGGTCAGCTCTAATAATAACATGATATATTTCTTTTTCATCAAGATAAGCATACTTAAGATTATCAGGTAATGGTTTGAGTTCAAATACGGGATCGCCCTTGGGTGGAGGGGGATCCCCAAGAATTTCAACGGGAAGGTTATGTTTCATCATAGGTTCCTGTTTAAGGAACACCTCATCTAATTCTTCCCTTTCCTTCATAAACATATCATTTTCATGGTCTAGCAAATATTGTTCTAACGGGTCAGTTGGAGGAACATCAATGGAAGCAAGACCAATAATTTCATCCTTACTAGATGGTTCCCTTTCACGAGGTTGTCTACTAAACTTGGCAAAATTAAACTCATGAGACATACCATCTATGCCAATAGTGACAATGTTCCTTTCACAATTAATCTTAGCACTAGCTGTATTCAAGAAGGGTCTACCAAGAATAATGGGACAAAAATCATCTTGTGGGGAAGCAAGAACAAGAAAATCGGCAGGTTATTTAACCTTCCCACACAAAACATCAACATCTCTAACAATCCCAATAGGTTTGATGGTATCCCTATTAGCAAGCTTAATAGTGACATCAATGTCTTCTAATTCAATGGGTGCAATATCATGCATAATTTCTTTATAAAGATCATAAGGTATCGCACTAGCACTAGCACCCATATCACATAAGCTATGATAACAATGATCTCCTATTTTAACAGAAATAACAGGCATGCCTACAACAGGACTACGTGTCTTAGTATCAGGTCTAGCAATATTAGTAGTCTCACCCAAGAAGGAAATAACATGCCCATCTAAATCCTCATCCAAGAGATCCTTAACCATAGCAATACTAGGTTCAACATTAATTTGTTCAGGAGGTGTATAGGTCCTAGTATTACTCTTACGAACAACAGTCGAAGCTTTAGCGTGATCTTTTATCCTAACAGGAAAAGGAGGTCTTTCAACATAAGCAGTAGGAACAATAGGATCACTATATGTAATACTCTTCTCTTCGACTGTAATAGGTGCAACTACGTTCACTTCAACAGGAGGATTATATTTAAACCACTTCTCTTTAGGGAGATCAACGTGAGTAGCAAAAGATTCACAAAAAGTGGCTACTATCTCCGAGTCAAGTCCATACTTACAGCTAAATCCACGGAAAACATCAGTATCCATAAAAGATTTAACACAATCGAACTTAGGTGTCATACTTGACTCCTTACCATCGTCGGAACCCCAATCTTCAAAGCTGCGTTTAATTCTTTCCAATAAGACCCATTTGAAATCAATATTCTTCAGCATATAAGAACCAGCACCGGAAGTGTCGAGCAGGTTGCGATTATCGAGAGAAAGCCGAGCATAAAAATTATGAATAATCATTTCCCGAGCGAGCTCATGATTGGGGCATGAATATAACATTGACTTAAGCCTCCCCCAAGCTTGAGCGATGCTTTCTCCTTCGCGAGGCCAGAAATTATATATGTAACTACGATCACGATGAACAAGATGCATAGGATAGAAATTTTGGTGAAATTCCAACTTCAATCGCTTATAATTCCAAGTTCTCATATCATCACATAGCCTATACAATGTCATTGCATCTCCCTTCAAAGATAAAGGGAAGACCTTCCTTTTGACAACATCATCGGGAATACCTGCAAGCTTAAATAATCCACAAAGATAAGGTGTAAATCGGGATGCAATGCTCCGTCTCCTGCAAAAGGATTAGCTAAAAATTTTTCTATCATACCCGAAGGAATCTCAAAGTGAATATTTTCATAAAGTTTAGTAGGTTGAGGAGCATCTCTTTGCTCTTCTGGTTGGGGTGAAGATACCCCAAACAAGCCCCTCAAAGTATTAGTTTCCATAGTGACAAGTAACAGAGAATTTCAGCACACTATATAAATGTTTCCTTACCAAGTTCCACTCACCAAAAGCGCTACACTCCCCGACAACGGTGCTAGAAAAGAGTCTTGATGAACCACAAGTGTAGGGGATCTATCATAGTCCATTCGATAAGTAAGAGTGTCGCACCCAACAAGGAGCAGAAGGAAATGATAAGCGGTTTTCAGTAAGGTTTTCTCTGCAAGCACTGAAATTGTAGGTAATAGATAGTTTTGTGATAAGATAAATAGTAAGTAGCAAAAAGTAAATAAAGTAAATAAAGTGCAGCAAGGTGGCCCAGTCCTTTATGTAGCAAAGGATAAGCCTGGACTAATTCTAATAATGAAGAAGGAGCTCCCGAGGACACATTGGGAATTATTGTCAAGCTAGTTTTCATCACGTTCATAAGATTCGCGTTCGGTACTTTGATAATTTGATATGTGGGTGGACCGGTACTTGAGTACTGCCTAACTTGGAAAAGCATCCCACTTATGATTAACCCCTATTGCAAGCATCCGCAACTACAAAAAGGAGTATTAAGGTAAACCTAACCACACCATTAAACATATGGGTCCATATCAACCCCTAACGAAGCAACGCATAAACTAGGGTTTAAGCTTCTGTCACTCTAGCAACCCATCATCTACTTATTACTTCCCCATGCCTTCCTCTAGGCACAAATAATGGTGAAGTCTCATGTAGTCGACGTTCACATAACACCACTAGGGGAAAAGATAACATACATCTCATCAAAATATCGAACGAATACCAAAGTCACATGACTACTAATAGCAAGACTTCACCCATGTCCTCAGGAACAAACATAACTACTCACAAAGCATATTCATGTTCATAATCAGAGGAGTAATAATATGCATAAAGGATCTGAACATATGATCTTCCACCAAGTAAACCAATTAGCATCAACTACAAGGAGTAATCAACACTACTAGCAACCCACTAGTACCAATTTGTGGTTTTTGATACAAGATTGGATAAAAGAGATGAACTAGGGTTTTGAGAGGAGATGGTGTTGGTGAAGATGTTGATGGAGATTGACCCCCTCCCGATGAGAGGATCGTTGGTGATGATGTTGGTGATGATTTCCCCCTCCCGGAGGGAAGTGTCCCCGGCAGAACAGCTCCGCCAGAGCCCTAGATTGATTCCGCCAAGGTTCCGCCTCGTGGCGGCAGAGTTTCATCCCGTAAGCTTGCCCATGATTTTTTTCCAGGGGAGAAGTGATGATATAGCAGAAGATGGATGTTGGAGGCCCCTCAGGGGGCCAAGGAGATAGGGGGGCACGCCCTATTGGGGGGGCGCAGCCCCCTATCTCTTGGACAGGGTGTGGGCCCCCTGGCCTATTTCTTTCGATCATAAATTCTTATTAAATCCAAAAAGTTGTTTCGTGGAGTTTCAGGACTTTTGGAGTTGTGCATAATAGGTTTCCAACGTTTGCTCCTTTTCGGCCAAATTCGACCCAAGCATTCCCCCTCTTCATGGTAAACCTTGTAAAATAAGAGAGAATAGCCATAAGTATTGAGATATAATGTGTAATAGCAGCCCATAATGTAATAAATATTGATATAAAAGCATGATGCAAAATGGACGTATCACCTTGCAATAATTTCAGTTTCAGTTGGACAGAACCAGGAGAGAAGCGACGGCAGGAAAGACAAGGCAAATGCTAACTTGAGATTGTAATTATTGTGAATCAATAGTACAATACAGTGAATAGTGTGACTGAATTTAAATTTCAGATTGTAATATGTTTTGAGAGTGGAGTTGAGTGAATAGTTTGACTGAATGCAAAATTCAGGGTTGTATACTGATGCAAATTGTGATTGCTAAAAAATATTGGATATGAATCACTTAAGTTATGTGTACTGTGATCTGAGATTGTTAGTTTGAGAGTATCGCTTTCAAAGTCACAATGCTTGCTTTGCTTATTGAGTATACAATGAATATAAAAAGTGACACTTCAACCTGTAGATGCACTGAACAAAAGAGATGCCAAACCGGATAGCATATCTCTTGAAGGAATGGCAAGAGATTGAGCATTTTAGTTGTTACTTGTACATGAGCATAATTGGACTGAACTAAGTTGCAAAATGTTGCCCAGAACTGAACTTGGACCGAACTCAATGACAAATGCTGCCCATAACTGAATTTGCCCAAAACAACAACACTTCACCACGACCCAGTGAAAACATCATCTGTAATTGGCCTCTAAAAATCAAATAAAAAGTTAAGATTACCGTATAAGCAAGATTTTGCCTTTCTGCCCACTATAGCTAAGCCAAAATGCCCAAGTTATACAAAATAGATTTTCAATGGAAGTTTCTCTCATGACAAAAGGGACAATTTGATCAAGTTCAAAGCAATCTAATGACAAAAAATCGGTTAATTTCAATGAGTCCTTCATGACGAAGACTGCAACAGAAGGACAAAATATAGAGACCTGCAAACAAGATCAAAGAGCAGGTAGCTCGTCACATCCAGGATTGATTCCCTCACGAAGGCTGCCTTTTCTGTTGGTATGGCACCGTTTGTACATCAAAGTTCAACCATAAATTTCTTTCATGACAAAAGGAAAAGCATGAACAAGTTAAAAGTAATGTGATGATTGATCTAATTGTATGAGACATACGCACAAAATCAAAGAGGAGAATACCTCGTCCCGACGGCTATCATTTTCTTCAGTGAAGGGGAGGCCGCTTTTCGTCGTGCGCGCCCTTTTTATTCATTCTCGTGCCTTTTCCATCTACCATCATGTTGGACTGGGCTGCATCGTCCTGTGAACTGATTGGGCTGGCTCGGTTCCGTTGTTGGCTATACGTCGCGGCGCGCGTTGTGGGATGCTGGATGGACGGTGCTGGGCGATCTATGTCCTTCGTCAGTAGTTTCTCTTAGGTTAGAGGATCTCGTTCCTAGCTTGATCTACAATACCGCTTCGGGTGGGGTCCGTCCCATGAGTGACGGTTGGTTCCCATCTCGGGCGATTTCCACGGAGATCTACGGTTCCCGCACCGCCGCCGCCCAAGTCCACCGTTGGAACCAGCCGCCTCCTCCCCTAGACACCGTTCCCCTGCCGCCCCCACCATAAGCCTTTTCCGCCACGAGGGCACGAGATCGTACACCACCTGAAACCCTAGCTAGCTGTGGATCGGTTTTGGCATTCAAGATGGAGAAGGTCGAGGGACTGCTGCGGGGGTTGAGATTGTCGGAGAAGGAGAAGAAAGGCAACAAGATTGGCTGGTCCGGATCTGACAAGGCAGGCGTAGTGGAACCACAAGCGTTGGCCAAGTTGTTCTCATAGAAGCCGGCTTCGTCGAGGCCATGCCAGAAACGCTGGGGCGCGTATGGTGCCCGATCAGAGGTGTCGTTTGCAAGGAGGTCGGTGACAACACGTTCCTTTTTACCTTTGGCCAGGAATCAGGAAAGAGAATGGCGTTGGATAACGGACCATGGTAGTTAGGGAACGATCTGCTAGTCATAGAAGATTTCGTGCCAAGGAAGCGGATCGAAGACAACTCTTTTGATACTATTCCGGTATGGGTGAGAGTGCTCCGGTTGCCGCTTGGTTTGGTGAACAGAGATGTAGGAGAAACCATTGGAGCTGTGATTGGGGAGGTAATGGAGGTGGATGCAAGGCCAGATGGGAAAGCAGTGGGCAAATATCTGAGAATAAAGGCCAGGATGAATATTAAGAACGGACTAATGATAGGTTTCAGTCTAGATGATGAGGAGGATGATGGAAAGATGATCACACATGGGCCTAAAATGCAAACTGAGGGGAAGGACAGGAATTGGTGCCCGTTCAAGTATGAATTCCTTCCCGAGTTCTGCTACATTTGTGGGGTGCTAGGTCATTGTGATAGAGTATGTGCTATCAAAATGAAAATAGGAGAGAAAAAATAGTTTGGACCATGGCTACGGGCTTACATGGAAAAACGGAGAGGTGGTGATGGTAAGAACAGATTGGTGGAAGGGCGCTCGTTCTCAGGTGGATGCGGTTCAGGAGGAAGAGGTCAAAACACATGGAAGGGTAGGTTATCCTCGGGAAGTGATGGACCATCATGGCGAAAAGAGAACAAAAACTGGGCAGACATTGTTGAGGATGAGGAGAAGGGTCAGGAGGTCACCAGCCCGTTAAAGCATAAGGACAGTAAGAGAACCAGAAGCAACCTAAAGAAGCTTGTATTTCCACTTGAGGGGAACACTAAGGCAGAGGTAGATGAAAGGCCACATGTTGGAACTGTGAATGGGGCGGTACCTGCCCCTGGAGATGTCCAGAACGACCCAATGCATGCGCAAGCTCGACCGTAACTCTTGACATCTATTGGCACGGGATCCGATGGCACACCAACAGAGGTGGTTCTTGTTGGTGGTGCAGCTCTTGTGGCTGAGGAAGCTACCGAGGGGGGCACGGTCCCCCAGGCCATGCAAAATGCTCCCTTGCAAATGCACGTGAACGGGATGAAGGAGGCTCCCTTAGGCCAGTTGAAGTTGTCAATGTTCGGGAATGTAGTAATTTCAAAAAAATCCCTACGTACACGCAAGATCATGGTGATGGCATAGCAACGAGAGGGGAGAGTGTTGTCTACGTACCCTCGTAGACCGTAAGCGGAAGCGTTATGACAACGCGGTTGATGTAGTCGTACGTCTTCACGATCCGACCGATCCAAGTACCGAACGACGGCACCTCCGAGTTCAGCACACGCTCAGCTCGATGATGATCCCGGACTCGATCCAGCAAAGTGTCGGGATGAGTTCCACAAGACGACGGCGTGGTGATGATGATGATGATGCTCATCGCGCGCAGTGCTTCGCCTAAACTCGCGACGATATGACCGAGGTGGAATATGGTGGAGGGGGCACCGCACACGGCTAAGGAACGATCCGTAGATCAACTTGTGTGTTCTAGGGTGCCCCCTGCCCCTATATATAAAGGAGCCAAGGGGAGGGGTGGCGGCCAAGGAGGGCGCCAAGGGGAGTCCTACTCCCAGGGAGTAGGACTCCTTCTTCCTAGTTGGAGTAGGAGAAGGGGAAGGAGGAGGAAGAGGGAAGGAAGGGGGGGGCGCCGCCCCCCTCTCCTTGTCCTATTCGGACTAGGGAGGGGAGGGGGCGTAGCCCACCTCTTGCCTCCTATCCTCTTCTCCCTTAGGGCCCATGAAGGCCCAATAACCCCCAGGAGGGTTCCGGTAACCCCCCGGTACTCCGGTAAAATGCCGATTTCACCCGAAACACTTCCCATGTCCAAACATAGGCTTCCAATATATCAATCTTTATGTCTCGACCATTTCGAGACTCCTCGTCATGTCCGTGATCACATCCGGGACTCCGAACAAACTTCAGTACATCAAAACTTATAAACTCATAATGAAACTGTCATCGTAACGTTAAGCGTGCGGACCCTACGGGTTCGAGAACTATGTAGACATGACCTAGAGCTATTCTCGGTCGATAACCAATA
This sequence comes from Aegilops speltoides, assembly GCA_021437245.1. Classification (NCBI taxonomy): domain Eukaryota; kingdom Viridiplantae; phylum Streptophyta; class Magnoliopsida; order Poales; family Poaceae; genus Aegilops; species Aegilops speltoides. The sequence continues at coordinate 476,033,496 of CM038145.1, read as the reverse complement.
GCGGAACCTGGATGCCCATATTGGCTCCTGCATATTCTACGAAGATCTTTATCGGTCAAACCGCATAACAACATACGTTGTTCCCTTTGTCATCGGTATGTTACTTGCCCGAGATTCGATCATCGGTATCCAATACCTAGTTCAATCTCGTTATCGGCAAGTCTCTTTACTCGTTACGTAATGCATCATTTCGTAACTAACTCATTAGCTCCATTGCTTGCAAGGCTTGTAGTGATGTGCATTACCGAGAGGGCCCAGAGATACCTCTCCGACAATCGGAGTGACAAAACCTAATCTCGAAATACGCCAACCCAACATGTACCTTTGGAGACACCTGTAGTACTCCTTTATAATCACCCAGTTATGTTGTGACGTTTGGTAGCACCCAAAGTGTTCCTCCGGTAAACGGGAGTTGCATAATCTCATAGTTACAGGAACATGTATAAGTCATGAAGAAAGCAATAGCAATATACTAAACGATCTAGTGCTAGGCTAATGGAATGGGTCATGTCAATCACATCATTCTCCTAATGATGTGATCCCATTAATCAAATGACAACACATTTCTATGGTTAGGAAACATAACCATCTTTGATTAATGAGCTAGTCAAGTAGAGGCATACTAGTGACGTTATGTTTGCCTATGTATTCACACATGTATCAAACGACAGCCAGAAGCAGGGGAAGAATATAGGCACTTTCAAGAGACTGAAAGGGAAAGACAAGAAAGGAAGGGATAGTATGGGCAGAACATCATAGGCTGAGCCAATTGCGGGGGGTAAGAGAGGATTTGAGGATGTGGAAATGGCTGGAGAAGGGGTACAAAAAAGGTGTGTGTTGAGAGGAAGGAGGGACAGTCGACGGGTGAGGTTTCAGAAAACACGGGGCTGCCGGGACAGCCCTGCGCCTCCCAATGAAGATCATGGCCTGGAACAGCCGGGCTATGGGGAACGGGCCGACAGTTCATGGTCTTCTGGATATCCAAAAGAAGGAGGTCCCCGACATTCTCTTCTTGTCTGAGACCAAGCTCATCGAGAAGAGATTAGAAAATTTCAGAATAAAACTTGGTTTGATGCATATGGTGGCAAGGGGTTGTGATGGAAGGAGCGGTGGTATTGCTCTCTTCTGGAAGCCGCGGGATAGACCTGAGTCTCCTGTAGAAGGGAAGGATGCACATTGATGCTATTGTAACTGAGGAGGATGGTTTCAAATGGAGACTGACAGGGATCTATGGAGACCCAAAGAACAAATCAAAAACCTGGCGCCTGCTGCGGATCCTCCATAATCAAGTAAAGCTTCCGTGGTTGTGAACCGGAGACTTCAATGAGATTATGTTTAATTATGAAAAAGAGGGACGTGTACCCCGTAGTCACTCATGTATGCAGCAATTTCGTGATGCTTTAGCTTTTTGTGACCTAAAAGACCTCGGTTTTGATGGGGATGTTTTCACTTGGAGAAATAACAATTATCGTGTTGAGGGTTACATATGTGAGCGGCTTGATCGAGCTGTGGCTACACCTGAGTGGCGTGCACAGTTCCCGGGTTATAAAGTGGTGAATGGCGACCCACGTAAGTCTGATCATAGGCTGATCATTCTGGACCTCGACGGGGGAAGACCGGGTCAACAATAGAAGAACTTTAACGTCTTCAAACGATTCGAAGCACGCTGGCACTTGGAGGAGGAGTGCGATATCCGTGTCCACAATGCTTGGGACCTGGCCAAGGCATCTGGTAATGGTACGGTCCAAAACTGTCTGAAATTGGTCATGTCTGATATTTGCGATTGGAGCAGGAACATTCTGGGAGACCTGGCGAAACGGACAAAGAATATCGAGGGCGAGCTTGAAGCGTGCAGAAGAAGAGAGCTCTCCCAAGCTTCGGTGCACCAGGAACAAATATTATGGTTTAAAGTTGAGAAGTTGGAGGAACAACACGACTTGATGTACAGACAGAGAGCTCATGTGGATGGGATGACCTATGGGGACCGAAACACAAAATTCTTCCAAGCTTATGCAAGTGAACAGAAAAGAGTAAACACAATCTCAAAGTTGAAGAAGGATAATGGTGAAGTGGTAGAAGGAGAAGAGGGCTTAAAGGCCCTGGTTACTGACTATTTCTCATCCCTTTTTACCCTTGTGACAGGTCCCCCGACCGGTGATTTTCTCAATACTATTACCCCGAAGGTCACGGCGCGAATGAATTCGTTCCTCATGGCTGAGTTCACGGCCGAGGAGGTGAAGAAGGCTTTGGATATCATTGGTGACTTGAAAGCGCCTAGTGCAGATGGTATGCCGGCGATCTTCTACATGAAATATTGGCAGCTAGTTGGTGACAGCATGGTGCAGGAGGTTTTACACGTGTTGCAGGGCGGCAGTGTTCCTGAGGGATGGAACGATACCCTTGTGGTACTTATCCCAAAGTTGAAGAATCCAGAATGGCTAAAAGATCTACGCCCTATTAGCCTTTGCAACATTGTGTACAAGCTTGTGTCGAAGGTCATCACCGACAGGCTCAAATGCATATTGGGGGAGATCATTTCTAACAACCAGAGCGCATTCGTCCAGGGTAGGCTTATCTCAGACAACACGCTACTGGCCTACGAGATGTCACATTTTCTGAAGTGAAAGAGAACGGGAGCTTCTGGTTTTGTGGCTCCGAAGCTGGACATGAGCAAAGCTTACGACCGGGTCGACTGGATTTTTCTGGAGAGAATCATGAACCGGCTAGGCTTTTGCGAGGGATTCGTACAACTGATATGAAAGTGCATCAGATCTGTCTCGTACAAATTCAAGATAAACTCGACATACACTGACCCCATTGTCCCAGGCAAAGGGCTCCGACAAGGAGACCCCATCTCCCCCTATCTCTTCCTCATATGTGCGGAGGGCTTCTCGGTGTTGCTCCAACAGGCCGAGAGGGCTGGTAGGTTGAAAGGCATCCAGGTGGCACCAGCGGCTCTGACTGTGTCACACTTGCTGTTTACCGACGATTCTCTACTCCTCTTCGAGGCCACTGAGGATGGGGCGTCGAAGATAAACCGAATCCTCCAGGTCTATGAGACTGGGTCAGGTCAAATGGTTAACCGGGAGAAGTCTTCCATCATGTTTAGCAGGAATACAAAAGCCACAGTCAAGGGTGCGGTGTTGAATATTTTGGGTCTGCAGCAAGAAACAACGAGCGACAAGTATCTGGGTCTCACGCTATATGTTGGCCGCTCAGTTAAGCAATGTTTCGAATACATCAAGGACCGTCTATTGGCGAGGATCCAGGGGTGGCTGGAACAATTCCTCTCAATGCAAGGCAAGGAAATCCTTGTGAAAGCAGTGGCCCAAGCGATCCCGACGTATGCTATGGGCTGTTTTGATCTGACCAAAGGACTCTGCGAAGAACTGAGCAACATGATTTGCAAGTACTCGTGGTCGCAGCAAAAAGATGAGAGGAAGATGCACTGGGTGAGTTGGGAAAAGATAAAACTACCCAAGGAGGACGGAGGGCTGGGATTCAAAGACCTATACTCTTTCAACCTGGCGATGCTCTCAAGGCAGGTATGGCATCTTCTCCAGGCCCCGGACTCCCCGTGTGCTACAGTTCTGCAAGCAAAATACTACCCTGACGAAAACATCATTTCTGCTGTCCCAACAACGGGTATGAGCTATACTTGGCGCAGTATCCTCAAGGGGCTGGAGATCATAAAAGAAGGGTATATATAGAGAGTGGGGTCAGGGGAGAACATAAGGATTTGGGACGACCCGTGACTCCCGCGCGATCTGTCGAGATATCCAAGCACCAAGAAAGGGCAAAATATACTCACCAAGGTATGCGAGTTGATCGACCCGTCGCTGAATTCCTGGGATGAGGCGCTTGTGCGACAGACTTTCAACCAAGAGGATGCAGAATCTCTCCTATCCATACCAGTTTTTGAACAACACGAAGATTTCATTGCTTGGCACTTTGATGCGAAGGGCCTTTTCTCTGTCAAATCAGCCTCTAGAGTGCATGTAAGAATGGTTAATGAGGAGACCCAGGTGCAGCAGGGTGAAGGATCATCAAACCCAGGTTGGCGCAATGCTGTATGGAAAGTCGTCTGGAAAATCAATTGCCCGGGAAAGGTCCACCACTTCCTTTGGCGTTTTGGGCATAACAGCCACCCCTCCATATGAACATCGCGGGTTAGGAATTGAACTAGATACACGTTGTGTGGTTTGTGGGCGGCAGTTTGAAGACGGAGGCCATTTTTTCTTCAGATGTAAATGGGTCAAGCAGGTTTGGAGGGCGGTTGGCCTCGACAATGTCAGACAGGAACTAATGGGAGCTTCTTCACCCTTAGAAGTACTCGAGAAGGTTTTTGCCTTGCCAAACATGACGAAGCTCGGAGTTATCTGCATGTTGTGGAAATGGTGGAGTGAACGGAATAGCATTAGATACGGTGAACAGAGGACCCCTGCGGATATGTTTGCCGGCCAGATGATGATCATTACTGCGTAATGGAATGAGTTCCATGCGAGTCCACCAAAGGCGCCGTCACTTGACCACGGTAGAAGGAAGCCGCCACCTCAGGACTGGATTATGATCAACCTGGATGCCTCTTTTCTTGCTACAAACAGACGGGGAGGTTGGGGATGCATCGCCAGGGACACGCTTGGGGATGTCTTGTTTGCTGCAGCGGGACCCCTCGCTAACCTCTCTACGGCCACACATGCTACTGCTTTGGCCCTCATGAAAGCCATCAACTTGGCGGAAAGTTTTGGTATGGGGCGTGTAATCTTCATGACGGATTGTCTCCCTCTGAAGCAAGCGATGGAAGCCAACTTGTCTGATCGAAGCCAACTCGGTTGCCTCTTCCGCGAGTCCAAGTATCTGTTACAGATGGATTTCATAGAGTGTAAGATCTTGTTTGAGCGTCGCTCGTGTAATAAGCCAGCCCATCAGTTGGCGGGCCGTGGTGTAAGGATAGGCATTGGTAGTGATCAGGTGTGACTCACGAACCTCCACCCTAATGTAATGGGTGTTGTGGTCCACGATTTAGTCGAGCCCACTAGCTAATGGAATGCAAGGTATTCCAGTTAAAAAAAAGAGGATCTCGTTCCGAGAACCTCTGGGGCTTCCCAGCGGTGGGCCGCAGCTAGGGCGGGGCCCTGGTAACAACAATGCAGGCATTTACAGCAGACGGCAGCACGCGTGGCTGGCGTATGCATGTTCCATGCCGTCCATAGCTGCGACGGTGTCTATTTCGACGGCATTGTGGACTGAGGCAGGCCGAACGACTGCGGAGGCGCCGGCGGTGTCAGACCTTGAATGGCTTGCGTCTATACTGGGTACTTGGGCCGTGTTAGTCGACTTCTGTTGTGCCATATTGAGCTTTGTATGCGGGCACATGTATCTACTGGTGTGTCAGGGCTGTGCGTGCATAGGGACACAGAAGTGATCAGTGGTGCTTGGAGTAGTACGGCTCACCCTTGGGCCGCGTGTGGCAGTGTATATATTGCAAGGTATGGTAATGGGTTATCCTACGTGATTCACCTGCTTACATTGTTTAATTATACTACGATTATTTTTTTAGATAAAAGGCCGAAGCCCGGCTTTATAAATAAAGCCACCAGGTAGAGTTAAACAAACAAGACGGACAACATAGTGGTCACTTAGAGTAGCACTCAACATGAAAGGGCAGAAGAGGTAGCGTACATGGCTCCCAGGCCAGTACACGGCACGTAGGCCGGAGGGCCTAAAGACGCCAAACATAGGGCCAGCAACACCTAGCTGCCGTCACGGGGTGGAGATAGCGAGATAGCAAAAGCCCGGATCTTGGAAATCATCATATCAAGCGCATCCCTATCCGCCTCCTTAATCAATAATTTCCACTGCTGCAAGAACACGCAAGTTTTAAATAAGCAATCAGTAGGTTTAGCAGGGAAAACATGCTCAATAGTAAATTTGTTTCTAGTCGTCCATAGAGACCAGCACATCACAGCAAAGCACACCCAGAAAATTCTCCTCTAGGCCCCAACCAGATTCTTAGCCAGGAGACGAAGCTCAGAGAAGGAAGACGGTCTCCAAGAAACATGCAACCAGGATCTGATACGACACCAAAATAACTTAGCTAGAACACAGGAGAAGAAAACATGCATAGTGTCTTCTCTCAGCCCACAAAGGGCGCAGCAATCAGACCCAGGCCCATTGCGCTTGCGAATCTGATCACCAGTCGGGAGCCGCCCGCGAGAAGCTTGCCAGAGAAAGATCTTGATCTTAGGGAGAATGCGAGTCCTCCAGATCCACTTAAATTTGGAAGTAGTATAACCCGAGATAAGTTTGCCGTAGAGCGATTTCACCGAAAAGCGTCCAGAAGACGAATGAGGCCACACCACCGAGTCCTCCTCCGAGAGCACCGGGAAAAAGGCAGCAAGACGTTGCCAGTCACCCCACTCTTCAGGGGAAAGAGTACGACGAAGATGAAGATCCCAATTATTGGAAGAGAGCTCAAAGATTGAGATCTCAGTGTCAGGACAGTATGAAAAAAGAATAGGAAAAGCAGCAGCCAACGTGGTCGAGCCATACCATCAATCGAGCCAAAATCTAGTGGATCTACCATTGTGGACGACAAACTTGACAAGGCCTTGGAAAATAGGCCTCAGCTTAACAAAGTCTCTCCAGAACTGGGATGCTTCGAAGGCAGGAGCAAACATAGGGCTAGAAGTAGGGAAATACTTAGCTTTGAGAATTTGGAGCCAAAGAGGTCATGTCGATGAAAGCCTAGAGATCACATTATGATTAAGCCCTGAATTTAAGCGGCTCATGCCAATATTTAGCCTAGAGATCACATTGCGCTTCCATGATCGTTCAAAGCGAAGCAGGCCGATGAAAGTTGTCTGTAAGTCACTTGCGTGAAAGTAAGGCTGGTTGTAATGGGGAGTATCATATACTAGTATCATGCATATGATACTAGTGTATGATACTACCTTCCTAATGCGTAGTATCATATATTAATATCATGTAGTACTCTATTTATTGCCATGCATGACACAAAGTAGCATAATATTTATTATGATACAGTATCATGATATGATACTCCACCCTCTCTTTCTTCATTTAATGCTATCACACATCATCAAAATTGCCTAGTTGGCATGCATGATACTAGCTATGGTACTACCATTATGACCAACCTAATAGGTCTGCAACGACTAGTAAGATCACTTGGTGATGAATTCCCGAAGTCCTTCTGGTTCGAGTATTTAGCCAAAAAAAACTATTACTACTTTACAGGTATATGTCACACGGAATTACCACTTTTGATTGATAGCCAAAAACTATCACTTTTGCTCTAATTTTTGCAAATACCTACCACTTCGCGTTAGTCACTGAGGCATAAACTATGGTAGCATATGAATACCGATGCCTCATGAAAAAAAGTAGCTTAAGGCATCTACATTAATATTTTTCTCCTTAATGCAAGCTAGCATTAGTGGCCTCATCAAGGAATAGAAAATAGAGACTCCACTACACATGCATCGATGCATCTCTACTCTTCACATCAACTTTTTCAGATTTTTGCATCAGACCACACTTATTTTCCCAAGAATCCACCCTCTGCAGAGGATCACGGTACACCATTCAAACATATTTCTCCTGACATTAAATCCTACATGGCCTGCCGGGCATCACCCTGGATCTATGCATTGGCCATGGCCTTATTGGTCCATATTAAATCCCATTATGGCAGGGCTGGCCCACTTGTAAGCAATCATATGGCATGATAGTCAATTATTTTAGATTGACCGACAAGTTGCGTGTTATGACATGTAGGACCCAGATGTCACTCTAAATAAATAAATAAATAATCCTTTTCACGGTCACCATCGCCTTCCATGGGTTACGTGGCCGCCGGAAGCCCCTCGACGTGCCACCCAGCCCAATCGCTCAGTCTCACCCTCGTGGACCTCCTGGTGGAGGGAAATGCCCCGGGACACCTCCCAGCCTCGCCTGGGTGCTGCATACTCGCGCCTCGCCCTGTGTTGCCTTCCTCCAAGCCACCATGTGGGAAGGGATGCAGGGATGGCCCCCCTGGTCACCTCAGCAGCCTGCCAGAGCCCACGTGTTGGGCCATGCAGTGTGTTAGCATCAGCAAGATCTCATTTTCCCTCAAGATCTTGTCGATTCCCTAGTCCTGGATATCGAGGAAGTGCGCAACCCCGATTTTACCGAATCACCAACGACGGTCGTTGTTTGCACGACCAGTGACCTCCCCATGATCCATGGGCATGTCAACGAGATTTGTCTAGCCTTGTTCATCGTCCTCGTGAAAGGAACTAATGTAGGAACCTCTACATCATTAGCTCCCATTTCGTCTTCCCAGAGTTTGATCTGCCGATGCCGTGCCCCGACCCCCCTATTTTCGTGAGGTTCTACCTCATACATATGTTCCCTGAGCTCCCTGAGGTGCCGCTGGACTCTTCCTTATGCCTCGACACCCGCTGTCGCTACGGGAACTCCTCATCGATGAACAAGGAGTAAAGAAAGGGTTTATGGGTTGCCTTTATATTTTACCAGCTGGGCCATTGTAACAGGATCTATTCGGGCTGGATTTTTCACATATCGTGTAAATTGGCCGGGATTTTAAGCCCAACGAGCTTATACGGGTCTGCTAGAGATGCTCTTACCGGATCTGGCGTGTTTTAGGGTTCGTACCTGGTAAAAACCCAACCCTCCTTCGTCTCTCTCTCTCTCTCTCTGTCTGTCTCTCTCTCTCTCTCTCTCTCTCTCTCACTACAAGAAATATGTCAACTTGTGACCTTCTCTCAGTGACCCCAGCTGAATTGGTCGTAAATCCACAGCCATTTCGCTTGGAAGGGCTCAAACCCTGAAATTGCCTTACACCAAATGGTCATAAAGCAGACAGAGTGGTTCACGACCTTATTTCTATCTGATTACGACCAATATAAATGGTCATGAGGTTGTGAACGTGGATGCATTGGTACTTAAGGTGTCGCCCAAGATGGGCTTGGGCCTCGGTGGAACGAGGCCACCTCCTTTTAAAAAAAATCTATGTGCCATGTAGGCCTTGGTCCATCCAGGAAGAAATGTGGGATGCCCTCATATTACTAAAAAAACATATATTCGCCCCAACAAAAATGAGAAAATAAAAATATCAACAATGTTAATCATGTATTTAAATTTTTCTAACCAATATCAACAATGTTTTATATGTATACAAAAATGTACAATGTGTAAAAAACATATAGACATCAAAACGTATGTATAAAAAGATGTTTTTTGTTGAGAATATATGAAAAATATGTTAATCATGTATTTCAAAAAAGCTAAACATATATAAAAAAATATGTACAATGGGTCTTAAAAAATGTAGACATGTGTTCAAAATATTAGACATCAAAATATTTATTAAAAATGTTAATGATGTAACTAAAACTGTTTAATATCTATAAAAAATGATTCTAGTGTACACAAATTTGTTCAAAAAATGTGGTATAATATTATTGAAAAATGGAGAAGTTTTCTTTACAACAAATATTTTTTAGGTTCTTCACAAAAAAACTCATTTTGGGAACTCGAAAAATGGAAAATGAATAAGCCGGAATTTGTCTTTTTCACGAGAGGTGGATCAAAAACTTTTTACACCCAACCATTTGGTTAATTGTACATTAAATATGGCCAAGTATTTCAGAAATTTGATTTGGTCCAATTTTACAACAATTATTTGGTAGGTTCTTCACAAAAAAACCTCATTTTTGGCACTAAAAATGGAAAATAATTATTTCGTCCAAAGAAAATGAAAACTTCCTTAGGCAACATTGTTTGCCATTCCAATATGCACCCTTGTGCACAATATGAGATCATTTTAACAAACAATGACATGAATGTGGCCATAAGGTTGATCATTTGGCTTGAAAAGACATTGATCTCCACACGTGATAGCTCGTCTCTGAGATCACTTTTTTTAAATAGTTGCCGTATTACAAGTTTATTATTTTTCCAAAGAACCTGGCCACATAAAATGACACAATGCAAAGGTTTCCCTGCTTTTTATTTTATTTCTGAATTTTTATGCCCGTTTCAAAATGCGGTCAAAACGTCAGGCATGACCGTTGCTAGCTAGTGGTTGAATCTTGGAAAACTTTTGGTTTTTATCTGATTAAATCAATACTTTTGTACCAAAAATGATTTTTGGGAAAAATAAATAGCAAACTATGAGGCAGATGCAGTTCAAATTTGACCCGCTTCCTCCTGAATCAGCGGAAATTTGTCTTTTTCACGAGAGGTGGATAAAAGCTTTAGACGCCCAACCATTTGGTCAACTGTGCATTAAATATGTCCTAGTATTTTAGAAAATTGATTTGGTACAATTTTGCAATAATTATTTGGTAGGTTCTTCACAAAAAAACTCATTTTGGGCGCTCGAAAAATGGAAAATGATTTTTTCGTCCAAAGAAAATGAAAACTTCCTTAGGCAACATTGTTTTCCATTGCAATTTCCACCCTTGTGCACAATATGGGATCATTTGAACAAACTATGCCATGATGTGGCCATAAGATTGATCATTTGGCTTGAAAGCCATTGATCTCCACACGTGATAACTCGTATTTGAGAGCACTTTCTTAAAATAATTCCGTATTACAAGTTTATTATTTTTCGTGGGAACTTGGCCACATATAATGACACAATGTGAAGGTTTCCCAATTTTTTGATATTTTTTGAATTTTTCATGCTCGTTTCAAAATGCGGTCAAATCAGCGGGTATGACTGTTCCTAGCTAGTGGTTGAGTCTTGGAAAACTTTTGGGGTTTCTATGATTAAATAGATACTTTTGTACCTAAAAATGATTTTGGGGAAAATAAATAGCAAACTATGAGGCAGCTGCAGTTCGAATTTTACCCGCTTCCTACTAAATCGACAGAAATATGCCTCTTTCACCAGAGGTGGAAAAAAGCTTTTGACAACCAACCATTTGGTTAATTGTTAATTCAATATGTCCTAATATTTTAGAAAAATGTTTGGGTCCAATTTTGCAACTATTATTTGGTAGGTCCTTCACAAAAAAAACCTCATTGTGGGCACTCGGAAAATGAAAAATGAAATTTTCGTCCAAAGAAAATGAAAAATTCCTCAGTAAACATTGTTTGCCATTCCAAGATGCCCCTTGTGCATAATATAAGATCATTTGAACAAATATGCCATGAATGTGGCCATAAGACTGATCATTTGGCGTGACAGCCATTGATCTCCACACATGATAGCTCCTTTCTGAGAACATTTTTTAAAAATAATTATCGTACTAAAAGTTTATTATTTTTACCGGTAACTTGGTCACATATAATGACACAATGCGAAGGTTTTGCAATTTTTTGATATTTTTTGATTTTTTTATGCCCGTTTTAAAATGCGGCCAAAACGGCGGGTATGACCGTTCGTAGCTAGGACTTGATTTTTGCAAATCTTTTGGAGTATCTATGAAGAAATAGATACTTTTGTACCTATAAATGATTTAAAAAATAAAGAGCAAACTATGAGGCAGCTGCAGTTCAAATTTCACCCGCTTCCAACTGAATCGGCAGAATTTTTTCTTTTTCATGAAAGGTGGATAAAATCTTTTGACACCCAACCACTTGGTCAATTGTATATTAAATATGGACTAGTATTTTAAAAATTGATGGAGTCCAATTTTTCAACAAATATTTGGTAGTTTCTTCACAAAAAACACATTTTTTCCACTCAGAAAATGATTAAAAATAGATAGAAAGATCAGAAATGCATACAAATTGGCCCTTATCCATAAAATGTGGTCTAACTCTAGTGAAAATTTGTGTGGTGTCCTTTTGCAAAATATTTTTGATAGCTACTTCACAAAATCCCTCTATTCTAAATCAGAAATTTTTCAAACCAATCAGAACACTTCCCACGGATCACCCTACCCGGTGGATCCAACGTCTCTCACTCACCCCACTGTTGCCCAACCGAAACCCTAGCAACGGCCACCTCTCTCTCCCCCTCTCCCCTAGAACACACTTGTCACCGCCTCTCTCTCCTCTCTTCCCGATCCAGATCGACCATGACCGTGGGCTGGGAGGCGGTGCTGCCGGATTGCAACCACGCCAGCCGCGACCAACCCGGTGCTACAAGAGGCCGAGGCCGAGTCCATGATCCTCGTCTCCGGGCCGCGCGTCGCTGTCTCCGGGCTCAGGCGGGCTGAATGTCGCGCAGGTGCTGCTCTCCTCCCCTTCCCGTCCCTTCCCCTTGGTCGTCGCGCCGTCGTCCGTCCGTCGTGTCTAGGTTTCTCGGCCACACCTGTGCGCATTTTGTGGTTGCTTCTACGATTCGCTGGTCCTGCCGTGTATTCGCTGGTCCTGTCATCGATTTGCCTCCTACTCTTCTTGAGAATGGCCAGGCTTACCTTTCCAAGCTCATTTCACACACAATGACCAGTAGTCTATTGATCTACCAAACATGAAATGCAGTCTGTTCCATCTAATGTCATGCTTCAGTTGCTCCCCTGTCGTGCTAATCTCACAGTTATTATACTTCGAAGGTTACTGGACTGATATTTTGTTTGACAACTACTGCAACTGAAGTTTCTGAGATTTCTTGCAGTACCATCTATTGAATGTCTTGGTGTTATTCTAAACCATTTGCATTTGTTGTATTTCATTGCCAGTGTTCATACTTCATGCCCGGGAAGAAAGGAAGCGCCGAAGACCAGCCACCAATGGCGGTGCCGCTGGAGTACCAAGCGGAAGCTCTGGCATCAGCACCAACGCACCCTCAACCTCCTCGCCCTTGGATTCTGGCTCTACGATCTTGGATTTCCAAGTGTAAGCATTCTACTTGTGCATACACAAATGACAAATCTCTGCACTTCTTCTGTCTGGCTATAGTTGACACCAGTGTGGATAACAATAACATAACAGTATGAATGTGCTATGTAGGTTGCGAAATGCATCGAGATCGGTCTTCCAGAGATCATACTGCTGGTGGCCCTTTCCCAGGTAGTACATGCATCATCAGTCCTATATTGTTGCGGCTCGTGTACTCATTTTGTTCTAGGAAAGTGGGAGGGCAGGGCCCCTTGATTTTCTTTTGCTAATTCATATCACCTTTCGGGAATCAGACTAGTCTAGAGTTCAGAAATTGATAAAACTGAATTCTCACATATAAAGTTTTAATTGCAAGGATGGGAGGTGGATGCCCGCATGGATCCGGCATCTCCGACCTCGGCATCCACAAGGAGGAGCGGCGCAACCCCGGACCCGTCCACTGGTGATGTTGATCCTGCTTGGACGGTCATGCTGCCTCTTCCACGTCGGCTACATGACAACCATACTGAGCTCTCTGCTCTCTGCATCTTACAGTAGTTGGCCTGACATTATAGTTGGGCTGGAAATGAACTTCTTCAGTTTTATTTATGAGATATAATACCAGTCTAAATCAGTGGATCATGGGTGATATGAGACTCTAACTAATTCCTTAAGTTTGTTTCTTTAACCATATGTGTATGTAAAATCCTGGTTCATTGCATTTTAACAATGCAAACTGTACCATGAGTCATTCAACAATTACAGGATATTGTGACTTTCATGGGTACCTACTTGGACACACAAAATATGAGTAGATACAATCGACTTCTTGTTATATTATGTTGTCAGCTTCATCTGTTTTGATCTTTAGAATATTGCATTCATACTATCTAATTTCTGCAGCTATTGAAGTTAAAATGCACGATGCTCGTGACTAACCAGAAAAGTTCTTTGAGTTCCATACCTTGAGTAAAACATTTCAATATGTCATTGAGTTAGCTATATATATCCGTGATACCATTTTTGTACTGTGATAGTTTCTCATATTTTTGCATTATACTTGTATAAATATTCCTACTTGAAGTCATCAACTAAGACGTTGTAAACATTCCTGCCATGTGCTTCTTCCTTATTTCTGCTTTGCTACTAGATCATTTGCTTGAACTGAGTTGGTTGATGTATTTGTACTTATAATTATGCTTCTATGTGAATGTTGCAGCATGACTTTCATGCCCAACCAAATAAACATTTGTGCCTTGATCAATCTCTAAAAGTGTGGCGTTACCTTTCTTTTACAGGAGCTCCGGGCTGAAGAAATTTGAAGAAGCTTGAAGCTCAACAAAGTAAAGAGTAGCTAGTTATAATCTCCAAAAGTACGCTTAGGTGCTTGAAAAGTTGAAGGCCGAGCGTGAGAGGGGTACCACCATTGATATTGCCCTGTGGAAGTTCGATACCACCAAGTACTACTGACGCACCTGGACACTGTGACTTCATCAAGAATATGATTACTGGTACCTCCAGTGGCTGGTGTGTTGTGCTCATCATTGACTCGACCTTTGGTGGTTTTGAGGCTGGTATCTCCAAGGATGGCCAGACCCATGAGCACGCCCTCCTTGCTTTCACTCTTGGAGTGAAGCATATGATCTGCTGCTACAACAAGGTATACTTTCTATTAACCTTTCAATGCTGCTTCTTGTAGACGTCTCCGATGGGATGTTGTGCCTTTGTTTTTATCAGTTCTTGTACTGTAGCTCTTATTTATAAACGTGGCAGCTCCTCTTTTACGATGACCTGAATTAGGACTATTAGCTCCTTTACTTGCTCTGGTTTGGTTAAGACTGACGATGCCATGGATAAGAACACACACATTACTATTGAGTTTAAAAGTTCTGTTGAAACAAGGTGGAAGGATGTTCTTTCTTGCAAATGTTCTGTTAGCTAATATGAGGATAGAGCATTGAGTTTAATCCATTAGTAATGATTGTTATTGTTTTTCTTTGAACAATGCTTGCGTTTTAGCTACTACCACTTTGGGCTGCTGTAGCTTGTAGTTATGAATTCCAGCTGGGCTTATATATTGCATTTCTAGAGCAGTTGATCGACATTTTCGAGTTTTTTTTGTTATCTAAGATGAACAAATGTTATGTTTACAGTGTGAGCTCACTAGTAATCCTAGAGAGAACCAACTCCATTTTTGCAAATGTTATGGTACATTACATGGTTTCTTTAGCTATGCGATGCCACACTTATATTTTAATTTTCTGTTATTTTCATTTTTGCCCCATGTTTCATACTAGTACTCTTTATTATATACTCCTGTGCATCTTCTTTTGAAGAATCATATGGTTCCAAACCTGTGCAGGAACCAAATTCATGGGTGATCAAACAAGAGGATCTAGGCATGGCAAGACTGTGAATAGCTATCTTGTATTACACTCTTGGAGATTGTAACTGGGATTACCATACTTGTAGAGCTTGTAAAGTATATGTTAAGAGCTTGTATCACGTGTTATTTGTACAACAGGAGCTCTGTACCGAATCAGACTCATATTGTTTGAAGTATTACATGGTTTGCCAATTTAAATAATGGTTTTTTATTTACTGTTAAAATGAGATATGAAGAATATGACTCTGACAGCTAGGACCTAGTTACCTGAACATGACAATAGGGACCTACCTGACTACTTGACACATTTTACGAAAAACAAAAATTGAAATTGTTGAAACAAAAAGGCCACGGCCCAAAAATAAAAAGGCTTCAATGTTGGGCTTGGGCCATGAAGTCGACCAAATATTGACAGGAAAAAATATATAAAAAGGTTGAATTGTTGGGCTAGGCCCATGTAGAACACCGAATTGGACCGGGCTGAATCTTACCAACGACCAATTCAATTGGTCGCAACTTTGCCACGTCAGAACCGATGTGGCCTGAGAAGACAACCAATGACCAAAAATTTGGTCAAAGAACCAACGACCTTCCCATTTCTGAAAAAAAAAGTCGTTAATTTCAGTTTAGGACCGCCAGCTTTTGACCATCTATTTTTGGTCACAAAAAGGTCGTAAATGAAAAACAATGACCTTTCAGCGACCAATAGTGATGGTCCCAAGTTGACATATTTCTTGTAGTCTCTCTCTCTCTCTCTCTCTCTCTCTCTCTCTCTCTCTCTCTCTCTCTCTCTCTCTCTCTCTCCAACCGGTATTTTCCGTGTGCATAGCAACTCTTCGACCGCCTCGATTTCGAGCGGGGGACGCGGGCATGGTAGCTGAGGGGGGTGTGGTGGCTCGCCACCGCATAAGCGAACCCGCCACGATGACGAGCCCGGTAGCTCCGCCATCTGCCCCCAGTGGAGGAACGGTGTAGCATGCAGGTGAGGGAGCATGACGCCCTTTCCCGCAGCGGCGTTCAGGGGGCATGGAGGGATTTCGACCGCCTCCACGACATCCTTTGGCCGACCACCAACTGCTTCCGCAAGGTGTAGTGCAAACTTGCCGAGGTGAAGGAGGCGGTCGCGGACGGAGAAAAAGGCGTCGTCCCGGGCCTCGAGGCGGCCAAGGAGGATTTCGACCTCGCCTTCGTAACTCCACGCGATGGAGTTCCATCTCCATGTCAAGAAGGATGAGTAGTTTATATTAGGTTTAATCTAGTATGTGTTTAAGTGTATGCGATGAACTTCCGACGAACTATGGTGGCGGGAACTATGTGTATCTACTATGTTTAATTTTTGCAGTATGCTTTCAAGGATCTTCTCTGTTGTGCTTTCCACGATACCGCAAAATCGTTTTATAGTATCTCGTAAACGAAATTTGTGGTGCCGCGGTTTACAGGATCTGCTAGAGATGCTCTATAAGGAGGTTTTAAAGAACCCATTGGTATATGTTGGTCGATATTAATGTGAAAGTGCTTTACGATGTTGCCTTTTCTCCACTGTGGAGCTTTAGGTCACTTTTGTTGTTCTTTCTAAAGAGATAGTGGCGCCAAGATGAACCTTATAGGCTTTTTAGAAAAGGAGGGTGACCCCCGGCCTCTGCATCTGGGAGATGCATACGGCCACTTTATTGATTATTCTCGAGGACCTTACAAAGTATTACAACAATATGCTTGAATCCGCCGTCTTGGCAACATATGCCACTACTCATATCCAAATGATGCAGGGGTGCTACCTGGGCCACATACCCAGACTACTCACCTAATCATATCATCAAAGCCGAAGCCCGGCCGAGCCACATACCGGTGCAGGGCATAAACTGGTCTGACGCACTCACATGTGTCGTCGCCACCATCTTTCACAGGTCCGTCTTCAGAGCAGATATTGAGGCTTCTACCTTGTCAGGTCACTCCGTCATCGACGCCACCTTGACGTCAGACAACAACATCCACCTGCGCGAGTCCATCACCGCGCATTGGGCGCCGAGTCTACACTGCACCACGCCGTCGAGATCCGTCGTCATCAATGTGAAGGATGAAGCACCGCTCCACCAAAAAAGGCGTCCGCTGGCCCCTCGATCCCGTGTACGCCTCCAAGAGTGACGCCCCCAAGGAGGAAACGACACCAACGTGCCGCCGTCATCTGATCAACTGATCTAGGGTTTCCCCCGGAGGTAGCGGATAGATGTCTAGAGCTTCTCCACGGCGATGTCTTCAAGAAGGTAATGACACAAAAGGGTGCCACCAACGCCGGTCTTGGCATCAAGCCGAGCACAAGATTTTCATCCGGATCCGCTCGAAGAACCTCCATCACATATTGTGTGCACGGGTCGTCGCTGATCTGAGCCGCCGCACATCGAGCAGGCCGCACCGGCCAGATCAGATCTGTCCGGAGGGCACAACCCGCATAGTGCCGACCCAACCACCAGGCCCTCCATGCCGCCACCGCCAATCCGAGGTCAGATGGTGTGTTGCCGCAGACCCGGCCGCCGCCGCCGAACGCCGCCACGCTGCCCGAGGTACTGCCAGCTGCCGCACCCCCACCATCGCCACCCTTGGCCGAGGCAGGCCCGCGCCGCCGCCACCGGAAGGCAGCCCGCGCGCCACCAGGCCAGATCGGCCGTCACGACTAACGCCGGGGCTCAAGATCGCCCCACGGCGTAGGCAAGAGGGAAGACCACTACAAGAAATATGTCAACTTGTGACCACCACTATTGGTCACTGAAAGGTCACAAATTTCCATTTGCGACCTTTTTGTGACCAAAAACAGAAAGGTCAAAAGCTGGCCGTCATAAACCGACTATAGCGACCTTTCTTACGGAATGGTCGAAGACGTTTACGACCAAAATATTCCTACTGTGGCATTTTGGTCACTAGCAATCTCCCCAGGCCACATAGGCATCCAGCGTGGCAAGCTGATGTGGCACAAGATTCAGCCCGGTCCAATTCGGTTTTCTACATGGGCCTAGCCCAACAATTCGGCCTTTTACTGTATATTTTCTCTATTGATTTTCTCTAGCAACATGGGCCTGGCCCAACAATTTGGCCTTTTTATTTTCTAGGCATGGCCTTTTGCGGTCCATTTCATTTTTATTTTCGTGGGTTTTTTGTGGTCCAGTTTTTAGATGGGTCCCAATTGTCAGATTTTTCCTGGAAGTGGATCCACGTCACTTTTTAAGCAGTATATATCAAACACAAAGAAGAAAAGAATATGAAAATCTTCAAATAACAACCAAAATAGGTTTATTACAATATATTCTATATAGAACAGAACATGTGAAACTCTATAGACTCGTTCACATCACAACAACCAGTTTAACCTACAAATATTGCATGCCCAGGAACTTAAAACTTCACGTACATAACCATACATATTCCACACAATAACAAATATTGTGATTGAAAAATAAAACGCTACGCCAAATTAAAGCTAGCTACTCTTGGATTGGTGTAGCTTCCGTCTTCTTTTGCTTCTGCGGTCTCTGTTAAAATGAATAACAACAAATCAAGTTAATAAACAAGCTTGAAGCACTATGGGAAACAAAAGCATAAAAACAAACTAATGTCTCGGGTATAATCATAGGATAAATCTGTGTTGAAGCACTATGTTTAGATGTATTTTAATTAATTTCAAATGTGTAATGTAAGGTGTTGTGGATCAGTGTATAAGAATAGCAGTTTGTAAATAACAGGAACAACTTGGTATTACACACACAGCACTATACAGATTTTAGCTTTTCTATCCAAGTACACATAGCAAAATGGAACATAGACAGGTTGATTATATTTGACAGAGCTAGCACATATACATGATATACAGGATATACATATCCCATGAAAAAAAGAGGATATACATAGAACCTGACTGGAGCAGAATATTGATTTTGAAGATTTTGCAAGACCGTAAGGTTCTGACAGTCTACTACCATGCCCAATATGTACGACAGTGTCTCCAGTGTTTGCCTTATCCACCTTATGCTAGATGGATTATATGCTTGAAACAAAGACAGCTCAAAGAACAGTAATAATACACAGCCAACCTTGGGCATCGCTGGGGGACTCGCTTCTCGTGCATTCATCCTCCGAATTGTTGGGTTTAGGGCAGCAACTGATTCGTGTTTGCACTGAAACACACATAAGAAAACATTTTCAGCACATAATTCAGGAAAGATGTCTCTCCGAAAACCATATCCCCTACTCTCGAGCGTCCAACAAACAAAGAATAATTCTACATATCTGAAGAACAAAAACTGGGATGGTGATAACATCGGAGCCCCCCAATTCTTATCCCGAAAAGGGCCCAAGCTACGCTCTTAGCTGTAATAAAAATTGAAAAATATAACTGCTAGCCACAGAACTTGCTGAACTTTCTTTCAGCAACATCATTCTGACAATAAGCGACAAATCTTAATCGGAGAAGGCTGTAGAAAGCAGATATCTTATTGAGCCACACAAATTTGCAGGCTTGTTCAAATTTTGTTTTTGTTACTGCACAGGTATCTTATACAGTACTGAACAACACAGGAGCATCATCCGTATAACAACCACAGAATTCATCTGCTAGCTGCAATAATAAGAACAATGTAAATGTGAAGCTCTTTTACCTCCTTATCGTGCTTCTGATCGGAGGAGGAGGAGCACGCTGCCTTGGCGAAACGGACGAGGAAGGCGAGGGCGTGGGCACCGTCAGTTCCACTCCGGCATGTTCAGATGGCCTTCTCTAGCTTCGAATCTGCTCCCGGTGTATGCGCTCGGAGATCAAGATGAAATCATTCACCGCAAGCGTCGCACACAGCCAAACAATCGAAGCGGACGAACACTGGTCATCGGTGAGTGGAGAAAAGCGAGGGATTCAGCTTTTACTTACCTCAGAGCCCAAATCTCCTCGTCCTTACGGACCGATGAGCGGGCGGAGGCGCCACCACTGCAGCTCTGCCGAGCACGGACTGCAGCGGCAATGTACATGTCAATGATATGCACCGTGAGATCTGATGACTTCGGGCATCGGTCGAACTTCGGTGCACTTCGGGATCCGGTCGATGAGGATGCCCCACATCTTGGCGTTGATCTCCACAGGAGTCCATGTAGTCCCCTGGCCCGACACTCATTTCAGTAGTCAATAGAGCATGGACGGAAACAACACCTTCATCAGATTCAGAGACCAAGCAGGCAAGGCAGGAGATCACAATGCCTTTTTGCACACTCTAGTACTCTACTACTACCTAAGAGAGCCCATATGTTTGTACCTCGGCGACTTTGTAGAATTTGTAGATATCCTCGATGTAGTCGACGACGGCGAGCTGGTTGTCACCGTCAAGCTTGTCGATGTCCTGGATCGCTGGCTCTTCGGTGATTCCGGCTGCAAACTGTCATTGCAATGGTGGATCAGAATCAGAATCAGATCAGACTCCTTGCACAGGTTTAAGAAGCAAAGTGTTCATTGTCTCTGGTGAACGACGCATTTTGGAGCGCCGAGAGCACGTGGTGAGGACGGTGAATCGCTGCTGCGGGGGGAGGAGCCCCTCGGCCCCGACGGCGTAGAAGAGGTTGGCGCCCTGCCGGACGGCGTCGCTGACAGCGTTCGCCTCGGGCAGGAACGCCCCCGAGGTGGCCACCAGGACGGACGCGGCGGCCGTGACCAGCCCGGCCCGGTACAGCAGCACCTCCCGCACGTCAGCGTTGTCCACGGACCGTGGCCGTGAGCAGCCGAGCAGGAGCTCCCAAAGCTCTGTATGTGTGTGCATATGGATCGGGATGCAGAGCGAGGTGGGAGGGAGGGAGTTCTTGCCGGATCTGGCCACGACATGAGTAGCCTGAGTGGATCTAGGAGAAGAGGGGAGGGGCTCTTGGCGATGAGGTTGGGGAGGCCGGTCTGTTGGAGAAGAGTATGGCGGCGGATTGGGTTGGGCTATGTGGGGGTAGTGATTGGGTTGGGGCAGCGGCGGACTGAGATCTGAGGGAGGGGGAGGGCTAGGTTTGGCAGCCGTGGGTGCGTGGGAGAGAAGGGGAAGGACGAGGTTGGCGTCGGTGGGTGAGGAGGACGACGAGGTCGGCGGTGGGTGGGGGAGGACGGGAAGGAGGTGGATCGGGAGGGGCCGGGGACGGGGAGGAGGAGGTGGCGGCGGCGGCAGCGAGGAGATTGGGAGGAGGGAGGAGGGGTTTGATCTAGGGTTGGGGGTGCGTGGGGTATCTCTTTTTCTTTTTTGTTTCTTTTTTTCTGTAGATGGATGGATGGATGGATATGGGATGGAGAGATGGATGGATGGATGGATGGACGCCATGTCATCAATCCGTGGGAAGAGCCCTGATTGGTTCGGAAAATCAGTAATTTAAAATAGTTTCTAAGTACTAGAAATAGGGAATTTTGTGAAGCAACTATCAAAATATTTTGCAAAACGGCAGAACTAAAATTTTCACTCAAGTTAGACCCATTTTTATGGATGATCATCTATTTGCATGCATTTTTTATCTTTCTAGATATTTTTAATCATTTTCTTGTGGCAAAAATGGTTTTTTGTGAAGAACCTACTAAATATTTGTTGTAAAATTGGACCAAATCAATTTGGAATGTCACAAGGGTGCATATTGGAATGGCAAACAATGTTGCCTAAGGAAGTTTTCATTTTCGTTGGACGAAAAAACCATTTTCCATTTTCCGAGTGCCCGAAATGAGGTTTTTTTGTGAAGGAACTACCAAATAATTGTTGCAAAATTGGACCAAATCATTTTTCTAAAATACTAGGCCATATATAATGCACAATTGACAAAATTGTTGGGTGAAAAAAGTTTTGATCCACCTCTGATGAAAAAGACAAATTATCGTCGATTCAGCTGGAAACGGGTCAAATTTGAACTGTAGCTGCCTCATAGTTTGTTCTTTATTTTTTCCAAAAATCATTTCTAGGTACATAAGTATCTATTTAATCATAGAAACACGAAAAAATTTCCAAGATTCAACCACTAGCTAGGAGCAGTCAAGCCCGCCGTTTTGACCGCATTTTGAAACAGGCATAAAAATTCAAAAAATCAAAAACTGGAAAACCTTCGCATTGTGTCATTATATGTGACCAAGTTTCCAGAAAAAATAATAAACTTGTAATACGGTAATTATTGTTAAAAAGTGTTCTCAAAAATGAGCTATCAAGTGTGAAGATTCATGGCTTTCAAGCCAAATGATCAATCTTATGGCCACATTCATGGCATAGTTTGTTCAAATGATCTCATATTGTGCACAAGGGTGCATATTGTAATAGCAAACAATGTTGCCTAAGGAAGTTTTCATTTTTGTTGGACGAAAAAACCATTTTCCATTTTCTGAGTGCCCGAAATGAGGTTTTTTTGTGAAGGAACTACCAAATAATTGTTGAAAAATTGGACCAAATCATTTTTCTAAAATACTAGGCCATATATAATGCACAATTGACAAAATGGTTGGGTGAAAAAAGTTTTGATCCACCTCTGATGAAAAAGACAAATTATCGTCGATTCATTTGAAACAGGTCAAATTTGAACTGTAGCTGCCTCATAGTTTGCTCTTTATTTTTCCAAAAATCATTTCTAGGTACATAAGTATCTATTTAATCATAGAAACACGAAAAAATTCCAAGATTCAACCACTAGCTAGGAGCGGTCAAGCCCGCCGTTTTGACCGCATTTTGAAACAGGCATAAAAATTCAAAAAATCAAAAATTGGAAAACCTTCGCATTGTGTCATTATATGTGACCAAGTTTCCAGGAAAAATAATAAACTTGTAATACGGTAATTATTTTAAAAAGTGTTCTCGAAATGAGCTATCAAGTGTGAAGATTCATGGCTTTCAAGCCAAATGATCAATCTTATGGCCACATTCATGGCATAGTTTGTTCAAATGATCTCATATTGTGCACAAGGGTGCATATTGTAATAGCAAACAATGTTGCCTAAGGAAGTTTTCATTTTCGTTGGACGAAAAAACCATTTTCCATTTTTCGAGTGCCCGAAAGGAGGTTTTTTGTGAAGGAACTACCAAATAATTGTTGAAAAATTGGACCAAATCATTTTTATAAAATACTAGGGAATATTTAATGCACAATTGACAAAATGGTCTGGTGTAAAATTTTTTGATCCACCTCTTGTGAAAAAGACAAATTTCTGCCGATTCAGCTGGAAGCGGGTCAAATTTGAACTGCAGCTGCCTCATAGTTTGCTATTTATTTTTTCAAAAAATCATTTCTAGTTACATAAGGACCTATTTAATCATAAATACATGGTTTGGTGGCGTCGTTGAGGTTTGGGCGGTGGCCGAGGGCCCCAACTCTAGAGCTGCCAGAACTCGCATGCCCGCCAGCATGGTCATCAGCGTGACCATGGCGTTACCATGTGTTTCAGGCGGCCTAGGCATGTCTAGTGGGTTGGGCACTCCCAGGTTGGTGCTAGGAAGAAAATTACAACATAAGATTCTCACGAGGAGACCAATCGATGCTCAAACATGAATTAGCAGCCAAGTGTTTGATTAGCTGATGGGAAATGTACATGGCTAATGGGCGTGCGTTTTGGCTGAGGATAATCAGTTACTAAGAAGACCGTTTTCACAAATTTTCAGCTCAAAAGGAGGAGCCTAGGTGGTACTTGCTTTGCAAACCACCACACTTGGACATAAATCTGAATGTTGAAGCTCGGCTCAAAATAATGAATGGATTGAGCTGGCATTTGGTGGAGGATGGTTATTTGGGCATAGGAAAGCACTGTAGAAAATGGATACTATTTGGACATGCCAAAGTGGTACTTCCTTCACAAACTGTTACTCTGAGCAGAATAGGAAAATGAATATTTTTGAATTATTTTTGAATTAGGCAAGGAAGGTTTTTACATATTTGACGAAGATATGACCCAAAGAATTTATGAGATTTTTTTGGGAATTTTGGGAATGACAGAAATATAGGTTGCTTCACAACCTAGGGCAAAACTGCCACATGGACATGACACATAGGCAAATCGATGAGGTGGCGCCTAGTCATAGCAACCCACCACAATTTACAAAGCTATGACCATCTATATTGGTCGTTAACAACTAGAAATAAGGCAGCGGACTAGCGTTGTTTGCTTTATGACCTTTTCGTGTGAGGAAATTACGACCTTCGACCAAAATGGTCGCAATGGTTTAGGGTTTGGAGCCCCCCGAACAGCTTTTGACCAATTGGTCTGAAATGGTCATAAATTTATGACCAATTCTTCGAGGGTCACTGACAGAAGGTCATAAGTTGACATATTTCTTGTAGTGGACCCCCGCCACCGCCGTCAGCCCCGGGCTATCGCCGGCAGCGTCCTTCGGCGGCGGCGGAGGGAGGGGAGGAAGGATGGGGACCCCCGGCGGCTAGACTTTCAGATTCCGCCCGAGTCGCCCGAGCGGGGGCGACGCGGGGGGCGGGAGGTCATGATGCAGTGTAAACCCGCGGAAGGTTGAGGTCGGGCGCGGAGAGGTTGGAGACGATCCGGTAGGAGTCGCGAGTTGGTAAATCCACTGACCAGATGAACCTTATAGGTGCTCTTTTGTTACGAAACATTGGAGTCAAGGTGAGCATTGGCCATGCAATATTTGTGTAATTTAAACACTATTGTTATTGGGCAGTATTGGGCGCCGGTGCACCGGCCCTAAGTTTGGGCCGGTCACCTAGCGGCCGTATGATATGGGCGTCCTAACCGCACGATTAGCTGCTGCAGTCTTCTGCTACCTCGTGCCAGTCTTCTCCCTCCCTTGTCGCGCATGTTTCCCTGCTCAGGCCACCAGCACTCGCCGGAGAACCGCGCTCACCGCTCTTCGGTCGCACTCGCCGGAGAACCGCGCTCGCCGGCCGCCCGCTCTAGCCACCCACACTCGCCGAAGAACCCGCTCATCGATCTGGCGCCGTGCTCGTCACTCGGCGCCGCAGAATCAACACTGTCGGCCGCCCGTGCTCGCCGGCCGCCTGCGCACGCCATGGACAGCTCCGCCTCGCTGACGATTGACTGGTTCCAGCAAACAGAAAATGCCCCATTGCAGCAATAAAGCCCGTCGATGGTTTGCAGCCCCCTCTGTTGCAACTCCGGTCGCCAACAGTAGAAGCCCTCCCGCTACCAACGGTTTCCGTCATGACCGCGGTTGCAAAACCAGAAGACGGTTGTAGCCAAAAACTAGGCTGCTTCCAGCAAAATTAAAATACGGTTGTAGCAAAAATTGGTCTGGTCTAGCAAATCAAAAAGTGATAGTAGCAAAACATGTGTCTGGTTCCAGCAAAAAAAGACATTGGTTTCGGCCAAAAAATAGAGAGGGGAAAACGCACTGCATGCGCCGCGGTCACCATGGTCACCATCGTGGGAGGAAAAGCCGGTTCCAGCAAACTATGACAATGGTTCCAGCAAATTACCAGGATGGTTGCAGCATTTCATCAATCTTGCGATGGTCGCTTCCAGGAAACGTGGACTCCGGTTCTGGCAAACGCAAGACCTGTTGCAACAAATCCATCGGTTGCTGGTAGCTTTTTCCATTGCTGGTTGTAGCAGAAAAACTGCATCGTCAGCGGCGGCAGCCGTGACCTCCATGTTGCCGGATGCAGCATATCCGACGGCCGCTTGTAGCATAACTGGTCGGCGGTTGTAGCACAGCTAGGCGGGCGCCATGACCACGGCGAGAGGAGGACTAGGCGGATGTGGTGCACGGCCATGGCGTGGAGGAGGATTTGGGGGTTGGGTTGGGGGTGGGGGAGGGGGAGGAGAGAAGATAGGCAGTTAAAGGAGAGGGCATGGCGGATGCGCTCGCCGGAATCGAGTGGTACGCAGTTCACTAGCTCCACTAATTACGCTGGCGTACTGGCTCACGGGAGAAAAAGGAGGCTGAGGCAAGGGATAAGGCATAGGGTCAGAGAGAAAAAAGAAAGGGAGGGAAAGGAAAACTAGCTTTGTGGGCCACCACGCCACGTGGCTGCCTAAACGAGAGGATAACGCTTCATGCGTGGACGAGACCGGCGCTTCGTTCGGCCGGCGCACCGGCTGCCAACGTTTTCCATTGTTATTTGGGAAAACGAGTGACTGTCGTTTAAAATAGTCCAAACATATTTTTCTTGGAAAAGGAGGGTTTTTCTTAGTCCCAATTTCATTGCCAAAGTTGTATCATGGTTTTCTCTTATGTTCACTCGAAACTTTGTCGCTTGATCTAACAATCTACATTGCCAATAATTCCTTGGCACCCATTTTGTGGGAACACAATTCCATGTCCATGCCCGATTTTTCTCTCTTGCGTACACATCTCAGCTCGCTAGTGACCAGCCTATGTGTATCCAGTAAAAAGGAAAGGTGATGCAGTTGAACAGCTAAGAAAAACTCTTCTAAGAAAACAGCATATGCGTGGGCTTGATCTTGAAAATACAAACTGGCATAAAAAATGACTTAGCACATTGTAAAAGTTGTGCTTTGAACCACTCAAGGCAGAAATTAGAAGCCCAGTCTTCATTTGCTTGGGAAAAAACCATCGCTGAAAAAGACAGAAAACATGAGCAACAGACTCTGTTCGTCTACCTCTCCTACCTCCACAGTTGCAAAATTAATTCCTGATTGCAAACAAAAGTATTCACTAAAGCACTGACACTCGCCTCATTATCACCTTCCCAACCTACCCCTCCCTCTCCGTCCGTCGTGCGTAGTACCCCTCCACCGAGGCACCGACTATTTGAAGACCACAAATGCATCACCCGAAGCATATGTTCTCACGCACACAACTACACTCTCTTCGTCCACATTACTAAGAAGCACTCTAGCACTGTCACATCCCTCCTCCAGCTCTGCCTCGCGCTGGCGGTGCATGCCGTGGCGGCAGCCAAGACCGTGCCTGTTGGGGGTGAGGCGAAGGCCTCGCTTTCGGCCGCTGCTGCAGGAGAAATGGGCAAAGCGGACGAGTAGAACCTGTTTGTGTGGGCGTGGGAGGGATGGGGGACACACCGCGTGGCACGGAGCCACTCGACCGCAGTCACTTCGTGGACGACAGGCAACAACGGAGCCGGCGACGTCCCAACGGCACGGGTCAGCTTTGCGGGGTTTGAGGCAGCGCGGGTAGCATGAGACGGATCGGCGGCCGGGGAAGAGCCGGCGATATATCCCGTTGGGACAATGTGCCAGTAGTACCATCCCAATGCGCGTGCTTGGTGACGGGTACGGCGGCAGGGCAAGCAGCGGCGTCACGCCTTGAGCTGCGGTACTGGCTGCGACGTGCTGATTGAGATGCACATGAGAATTTCGTGCACGTGCTTTCATCTGGTCCTGTGCATTTGCGTACGTATGTGCAGTGACCTGGCATACCACTATACGGCACTATATTAACCAGATGGCACCACTCGACCATACCATCCATCAATATGTGCCGGCACGGCTTAATTAGTCCCACCGTACGCATGCACATCGGCTACTGGAAATGAAAACCCCGAAGTACCGAAAAGCTCTAACAATCAATAAATTAAAATTAAAGTAAGAACGTACACTCAAATGCTAACTGAAAACAGACTTGAATTTTGAAGTCGAATTCAACAAAAGAAAATGTACTAGAACACTGCTACTTGGCAGAGAGAGCCTTGGCTCAGTGGTTGGGTATGTGGTTGTACAACCCAACGACCGAGTTCAATTCCCGGAATTGACAGGTGATGCACAGGGGGTTTTCCCCGTTTATTGAGGATCAAGCTTGATGTGTGGTGGAACTCATCAAGAAATATCTTGATATTCATTTAAAAAAATTCTGAGGATCATGTTTATCTTGTTACTCATACTAAAATGGCTGTATGCATCCTTAGTTGGTGCAGATGCCGGGAAGTGAAAATCTCCCCATTTTTAAGCAGAGAGAGCCTTGGCTCAGTGGTTGGGTATGTGGTTGTGCAACCCAACGACCCGAGTTCAATTCCCAGAATTGACAGGTGATGTCTGTGGGTTTTCCCCGTTTATTGAGGATCAAGCTTGATGTGTGGTGGAACCACTCATCAAGAAATATCTTGATACTCATTTAAAAAAATTCTGAGGACCATGTTTATCTTGGTACTCATACTAAAATGGCCGTATGCATCCTTAGTTGGTGCAGAGGCCGGAAGTGAAAATCTCCCCATTTTAAGACCGTTTGCCCGGCCCGCCCTCATGAAGCGGTGGGCGATCTCGCGCCGCCGCCTCAACCCTTCCCGTCCCTCCCCTCCCCGCTGCCGCTGCTCGCGCCGCCGGGCAAAGCCCGGCCGGGCGTCGGCGGCGGGCCCCGCCGGTGCGGTGCAGTGGTGCTGGCGCGGGGGCAGCGCCAGCTGATGCGCGCAGCCATGCTGGCGGCGCGGCGCGGATGCGTCCGGGGCGGCCGGATGGCGGCTGTCTGGCGTGGAGGCGCGGGTGGCTGCAGATTCGCGGCAAGGCGGGGCGTGCCGGCGCGGGGCGGCCGTGGTGAGCTTCTCGGTCCAGATCTGGATCGGGGGCTCCTCCGGCCTGCTGCATGTGGGCGGCGCGTCCTGTCGGCGGCGGCTGGATCCCGGGGCGGCGGCCCTGGAAGGTGGCGGCTGGTGAAGCTCAGGCTTCCCGCGGCGGCATGGCGTGGTGCAGTCCATATCCAAGGCGGATCTGCATCGGCGATCTCGTGGTTTGGCCACGGATTGGTTCAGATCAGAGACGGTGATGAGTGCGCGGGATCCATCCCGGCGGCTCTCGCGGTTTGGCGAGGTGGGGTGGAGCCTCCTACCGAGCTCGGTGGTGGCGCATTCAGCGTGGCGAGGCGCAGGGCTCTACGGTGGCACTGCTGTTGTGGTTGGTCGCCGGATCTAGGCGGCTAGATCTGGGGCTTTGAAGGCGGTCGAGACAGTGCACAGGTTGTCGGGTGGATTTCTTGGAACGGATCCGGGTGAAAACTTGGTCTTCGGTCATTGGCCGGAGCCGGTGATGACGATGCTCTTATCATCGTTTCCTTCATGAAGGCATCATCGAGGTGAAGTTCCCAACCCCTACCAATACCTCCGGGGGAAACCCTAGATCAGTTGATCGGATGGCGGCGACATTCATGTGTCGTTACCCCCTTGGGGGCGGCATTCTTGGAGATGCACTCGGGCTCGAGGGACCAGCGGATGGCATTTGCGGTGGAGCGGTGTTTCTTTCTACATATTCATGGCGGCGGTTCTCGACGGCATGGAGCAGTGGAGGCTTGGCGTCAGATGTGTGGCGAGGGACACGCGCAGGAGGTCGACGTTGTCTGGCGTCGTGGTGGCGTCGATGGCAGAGTGGCCTGACAAGGTCGATGCGTCAGTACATGCTTTGAGGATGGATCGAGGGAAGACGGAGGTGACGGCCCTTTGCAGCGTGTGCGTGTGGTACTCACTGAGAGTGCGCTGGACCGGAGTGTTACCCAGTCCCGCCTATGTGGCTTGGATGGGGCATCCGGCGTTAGATGTTAGGCTTTCGTGCGATGTCTGTTTGGTATTTGGCCCGGACATTCGGCACACCTTCATCAAGGGGATAGGAGTAGCGACAGGTGTCGTCTAGATGGTGGCCTTGGGCTTACTGTTGTATTACCTTGTAAGGTCTTTGTGAATAATAAATAATATGGCCGCATGCATCACCCAGATGCAGAGGCCGGGGGTGATTCCTCCTTTTTTTTTAAAAAAAACTGCTACTTGAACGTACCGATGTTATCAATTTATTCTCCTTTCAATTTTGCACCGCCAATTCCTAGGTAGCAACAATATCTAAGACGAGCCACTATTACAACACTCTATTGCAATTTTTGATCATTGCTACCACTAGGCGTGTGATTTCCCCTTTGTTTCTTTTGTGCACTGTCCTAGGGAAGGTAATAATATTTCTCATGAACTAGCGAATTTGGTTAAGGGCCCTCTTGTAATAGCTTCCTTGATCGATCCTCTAGTGTGCCCATCCCTCTCTTGCTCAATGACGTAAGTCATGTAAGTTTTATTGGAACGTAATAAAGGATTCGTTTGCACCGATGCGTGGGCTTTGGCAAGGTGACCCGTTATCACCTTTCCTATTTTTGTTTGTGGCGGATGGTTTGTCTGCAATCCTAAGGCATCGAATGAGGTCAAATGCAATAACTCGAGGCAGGATATGCAGGAGAGCACCGGGCATCTCACATTTACTTTTTGTGGATGACACTCTTTTTATTTTTGAAGCTTCGCAGGAGCATGCACTGGATGTAAAAAAGGCCTTGGATTTGTACAACACAGCCACGGGGCAAAGCTTGAAGTACAACAAATGCTCTTTGTTCTTTGGCACCTCATGCCTGGATACAGTACAGTCTCAAGTCCGGTCTATTCTTCTTGTGACCAATGCAGTCTTTGAGGAGAGATATTTAGGTCTCCCAACTCGAGAGGGTCGAATGTCAAAGGGTTGTTTCCAGAACTTGCAAACAAGTTTGACAAAATGAATTATCCAGTGGGGGGATGGACATCTAGCGCAACCGGGCGGGGAGGCTCTGATCAAGTCCGTAGCTCAAGCACTACCGATGTATGTTATGGGGGTATTCAAACTAACCTACTCGTTGTGTAATGATTTGATGAGAACGATCTGAAACTTCTATTGGGGATCTGCTGAAGGCAAAAGGAAGGTGCATTGGAAAGGATGGGACCATCTACTCCATCCGAAATCAAAAGGAGGGGTGGGTTTTCATGATCTCCGCCTCTTCAACCAGCCATTATTAGCACGTCAAGCTTGGAGTTAGATCACTAGACCGGACAGTTTGAGCGCCCGAGTTCTGAAAGCGAGATACTACCCAAACGGGAAATTAGAAGACACCGTGTTTACAGGTAATTGTTCCTCTTCGTGGCAGGCTATCAGTCATGGAGTTGACCTGTTAAAGAAGGGGCTGGTATGGAGGGTTGGCAAAGGGAAAACATAAGGATTTGGAGGGATAACTGGATACCACGACTGTTTTCATATAAACTCATCTCACCACAAGGGAGGTGTCGCATTTTCTTTGTGTCTGACCTGCTGAATGATAATGGCTCATGGAAGTATGATCAGTTATCAAAATATTTTGCTACAGCTGATGGTTCTGTGATTTTGAAGCTACGGGCTTGACCAAGGCAGGAGGAGGACGTGTTGTCGTGGGGCCCGGTCGCTTTGGAAGGTTCATTGTCAAAAGTGCATGTGATATGGCATTTGAGGAAGCACATAGATGCGGCGCGGTAGCTAGCAGTACCAATCCTGTTGGGCATAGATCATTGTGGAAGTTGATTTGGTCGACTAATGTTCCTCCTATTGTCCAGAACTTTGCATGGCGATTGGTCTCGAAGAGTTTACCTACCTGGCAGAATAAACACAAGATAGGTCTGGAAGTACCATCTCTGTGTCCGATTTGTGCGCTGGAAACTGAGGATAATTTCCACCCAATGTTGTGATGCCCACTTGCTTGGCATCTTTATGATACCATGTCCAAGGTCTGGAGGCTTCCGGCTATTGAAAATGTCAAGAGCACAGGTAAGGAGTTGTTGTTCCAGGTTTTGGGAACTTTGGATTAACCGGAGCAGTGCATGGTTCTATTCACATTCTGGAGGTGTTGGCATTGTAATCATAATGAACCCATCTGCTGATCCTTTGAAAGGAGAGAGCCGAGCACAATGCCTGTTGTGAATACATTGAAGTGGACTCCACCATCATAGGGCTGGATTAAACTTAATACGGATGGTTCATACGGTGTGTATGGTACAACTTATTTTCTCGGCGTGCAGACAATTGTTCTCGTGTCGGGATGCTTTGGAAGCCGAACTTTGTGGCTGCATGGAAGGACTATCACTAGCAATTCATAGAAGTGATTCTCCCATTTCCATCGAGATGGACTCGCTTACTGCAGTAACCATGATTCAGGAGGACGAGGTAGATAGATCGGTCTATGCCTCCCTAGTGAAGGAAATAAAATTCCTGAGAGGTCTGAGAGAGACTTGTGTTACCCATGTGGGTCGTAGTCAGAATAACGCTAGGGATTGCCTTGCTAGTTTTGCTAGAGTTGAGCAAAGAACTATGACATGGCTTGGTTTTGGCCCTCCCAGGGTTTTAGATGTGGTACAAGCTGATTGTAATGCTTCTGTGAATGAGTAATACAAGTTTGTCCACCGTAAAAAAAAGTAATGAAGGATGGAGAAGGTTATAAAAAAACCATGAAACAGAGAGA
Organism: Aegilops speltoides; assembly: GCA_021437245.1. Classification (NCBI taxonomy): domain Eukaryota; kingdom Viridiplantae; phylum Streptophyta; class Magnoliopsida; order Poales; family Poaceae; genus Aegilops; species Aegilops speltoides. Next base: position 476,001,126 of record CM038145.1, on the reverse strand, counting down.
AAAAAGCGAACTAGATCAGCGGCCGCCACTTCAGCAGCGGCGTCCATAGTAGCACAAGAAATATTCTTTCAGGCCATCAAGTCCATGTCCAAAAACTAGAAGCCCAGCCACTACAGATTACAACCAACCGAGTCTCACGCACTTTATATTGCACCCGTAGGCATATGGTACAAATCACACAGCTCTCCGACATAATGAGTCATCCTATTGAGATCTGTATTTTTTCGCTCATCTTCTCACGCACGGCTTTCTTTCTGCTTCGCGTGCATTTCACATTCTTGGTTTTTTACGTATGTTCTTTAAGTTTTGCTGGTTTTGGGTTTTAATTTTCCCTTTTTGGTTTTTTTATTTATGGTTTCTTATATCTTATTTTTTTTCAAAATTCACAATAATAAAATTCCTTTTTTCAGTCATGAATTCTAAAATTCAAAAAAAATTATAAAGTTATGAACCATTTTTAGAATTCATACAGAAAAATCTGCAAGCAGTTTTAAAATTCATGAATACTTGTAAAGTTCTTTACATTTTACAAATCGTGTGTTTTAAATTTCATGAATAACTTTTAAATTCATGGCAAATTAAACCCTTGTACAATTTTTCAAAATAAATTAACATTTTTAATTTAAAAACGTATTAAAAATCCATGAACATTTCTTGAAATTTGAACATAAAAATTAATTGCTGAACATTTTTTAATGTTTTTAAATTCACTAACACTTTTTTAAATACTTGTAAAATTCACATATTTTCCTAATTCGTCATAAACATTGGTCAAAAATTTTCGAGCAAGGTCGAGCGACAAGAAATCAAGTTGTACTCGAGCTACTAACGGGAGTAACCGAGCCAACATTATTTGACTGTATGACACATAGTCCCCGCACGGGCGATTTGCCCTCTATGCTACGCCCCAAATTGATTGCCTTGCAAACCTCACCTACGAGACGGTAGGTCGTTCATGTCTCCACTGAGGCGAGCACTAGCAAGCTGCCCCACGTGCGTTCATGTGATTTTATGCTATCGGTTTTGGAAAGCTTCTATACGTCGGTTTGGACCGGTTTTAGAAGTTCCGCGCGACATATTGTATGTGTTTTCTGTATCGATTTAAGCGTGGCAAAGTCCGAGTTAAGAGGAACGGCATCCAAAGTGTGCCGAGATGATGCTGGACGATAGTTAGGAAGCTCCTCTCTGATTGTCTGGGGAATAATTGATGTATCCACACTCGAGGCAATGTCATGCAGAGAAGTTTTGGCTCTTGCAGAAGACTTGATGATTCAAAATCTTATAATTGGCTCCGACTCAAAGCAGATGGTGAACAACACTAAAAGAGGGACTAGTAGTTGTATCATTAGTGGGATTAACAAACGAGCTAGTTTAGTTAATTTTAAGTTTACTTTTGAAGGTCAGGCATCAAACACTAATGCAGATAGGTTAGCTAAGTTTTCAAACACTCTTGATCAGGGGCGAATCTATGGTTCATCCATCCCCATGATCCTTTTTGTATACCACTTCATGTGGACTATGATAAATAAAGCTTAGCTATACCTCCAAAAAATGAATTTTATGTATCGGTTTTCATCGCTTTTCATTTTTGTTGTTCTTTTTTATGTTTCTTTTTTGTTTGTCTTCATTTTCAAATACATGCAGAGTTTTATCAAATGTGTGTTTAACAGTTTTGGTATACGTACACATGTTGAATATTTTTCAGATACATGTTGAACATTTTTCTCAAATACACGTTAAACATTTGTCAAATGCACATCAAACATATTTTGAACACACAATGTACATTTTTGTAACACAAATTGATTTTCTTTCATAAATGCCCGAGCAGTTTTTTAAACGTGCAAAAAGAAAGTGTTAGAACATTTTTTAATGTCACGAATATATATTTGCATGGTATGAAATACTTTTTAAAAATAACATCTTTCGGATTACTGAATATTTTTTGCCCAGGGGCCTTGTACAATTAGCAAAGCAACATATTTGTTGGCTCCACCGAAATTTGGTTAACCTCTCCTCTAAAAAATGTGGTTAACCTCTTTTACTCACCCTCCTGAATTCTGAGCAAACATTCAATGTGCCCCACGCCGCTGTCGCGTTCGCCTCATTTACACTCTCCCCTACTGCCTCTCTGTCGCACGGTGTGTACTCCTCGTCTCTTCCTTCTCGTCCTATTTAAACCACAAACTCCATCACACCGAAAGTGCATCAGTACTCCGAGTGAATGCATGCGTACAAATGATCTCTTGAAAAACCTACACCGAGTGAATGATCTCTTGAAAAACCTAAAAGAGGGACTAGTAGTTGTAGCAACGATCACATGCGCACAACACAGAATAGAGTGAATAGACTCAAACATTTGTAGTTGGCTGACGAGAAGAACCTGTTCGTGGGTGTGGGAGGCATGGGGAACCTCTGGGGCTTCCTGGCCGTGGGTGGCGGCTATGCCGAGGGGCCCGGTAACAGCCTTGCTGGTGTTTTCAGTAGTGGCATCCCACCGATCGGCGGCATCAGGGGCGGTGCGGGAAGCGTCTTCACCGTCCACGGCATTGGTGGCTGCGGTGGTGTCCGCTTTGATGGCTTCGTGGACTGAGGCAATCCGTTCCAATGCAGAGGCGCCGACGCAGTCAGACCTCGAAAGAGTAATAGTACAAGCTACTCTGGCCGTGTTAGTCAACCTGTGTCGTGCTGTTGCCCGTACACACTGTACGTGTGCGTGTGGTGCATTGTACTTCGTACGCAGCAGCATTCATAAACTTGTGTGCCATGGGCAGAAAGGGTGCGCGGCTGCACGCATTCACTTCGTTTTCGGACGTCGGGCGTGACACGGAATGGAAGAGACTGGTTGGAGTACCACGGCAGTATATTGCAAGGCATGGTAGTGGGTTATCTTAATTAGGTGATTCACTTGCGTACAGCGTCTAGTTATGCTATAATTAAGCTCTGTGGTTAAGCCGCTCATGTCAATGTTGTACTCCCCAATCGTTCAAAGCGAAGTAGTCAGAATATGTCAATAAGTCAGTCATGTGAAAATAGAGTAGGTCTGCATGTACGGTTGGTAAGACCACTTCGTATTGATGCCCGAAGTAATGCTTGACACTAAATGACTAAAGCTGTCAATTGTTCGTGTGATCCTCCTTCGAGTTCACTAGAAGATATGGCAGCGACAATGTTATCCTTACATTGCAACAACATGGTGATTCTCCCAACCCTAGCTGTCAATAGTTGGTGTGATCCTCCTTCCAGTTCACTAGAGCATCTACAACCATGATGCACAAATCTGGCTCCACTAACGTCGACCGGCCAGTGTCCGGGCATGTTCGCTTTTAGTTCCAATTTGTTCATGCACACAATCATACCCTCCCAATTTTTTTTCTATATGTCCGGTCACATACATATAGTTGGTGTAGAGGAAGAGATAGAAATGAAAGAAAGAACGAGAAAAGATAGTCCGTCGTGGGCCAAATCTGCCCCATTTCTGCTTTGGACATGAGGATTTACGGACAGTCCGAGCATATGGGACAAAGTGAGGAATCCGATTGGGTGGCATTTTTTTCTTCACTCTTCTATCTGGACAACGACCGGGCTGTCCGTCCGGGCGTTTGGAAAGGATATGGGTAGTCCGAGTGGAGATGCTTAGCATTGGCTACAATCAGAGCGATCAATGCATGCGTACAAATGATCTCTTGAAAAACCTACACCGAGAAATGCCCTAACTTAGAGCATCTCTAGTTAGACCCCCAAACAATTCCCATTTGTCCTGTGGACAGGCGGTACACTGTCTGGACAAGAAAAACTTGTCTCTAACTGTACCCTGAAATTCAGTTTATATATGGGGCGGATTGAGACCGTCTAGACACATCCATCATTTCGGCCCTGCCTATCCTGGCCCATCTGAACCCCACAAAAAATCGTACCCCTACCCTAGCATGGGCCCCAAACCCTAGTTCATTCTCTCCTACCCGTTCCGCTCCGTTTCGGTTCTGTCTCTGCCGTCCCGCGTCACCATGTCTGACTCCGGCTCTAGATCAGAGGTGGACCCCATTGACTAAAACACACTTGTGGCGGAGCCAAACTCCTTGCTTTCCGATGAGGAGCTCGCCCTCTGTGGGGCTCTCCGTGAGTCATAGATGGAAACCCAAGGCGAGTCTTCGAGCGTCCTGCCCTCCAAGGGGCTCGATGGGACTTCTGCAGCTCTAGACTGTCCCCATAGATCCGACGGTAGATACTACTCCCCGACCTCTGAGCCTATTATGGCGCCCAGAATTTGAGGTGCGGTCAACTCGCCGTGCCAAGAATGTGGCCCAGGCCGGATCCTGCCATTCTAGTATGAACTATGTCATGCTGTGTACAAATTAATATATCCTATGCCATTTGTGTGTTTTTGTCGACCGGTGTTGCATGGAAATGGAGTTCGGAATGGGGTTGTTGTTGCATGAGCGGAAAAATGTGGGGGGAGGGGGGAGGGGGGGGGGTCATATTTTCCTAGTTCAGTTAGAGATTCTCTTCGTCATATCCATTTAGAAAAATTACTATGACCCTTGAACTCTACATTGATTGATGTATACAAACATAAATGATTTAAGTATTTAACATTACCAAATAAAGTCAAGAATCAGTACTAAAAAAGTCGACCTACAAATAAATAAATCATGGCCATCCAAATCGGATCTACGTGTAACTGTATCATCACAAACCTATGACCAACCCGACCTATGACTTTTTTTTAACGCAATACAAAGGCAGGTGCCCATATATATGCACATACATTTAACCCTATGAACGCACAAACACACATCTTATCCCTATGAGTATCTTGAGATACTGAGCCGGCACAATATCTTGAGATTGACAAATTTGCCGCAGACGCCTTCATAGATGACGGGAACGTCCGCTCACACTCAATGCGCATCACCAAAAGGCCTGAAATAAATCCAGAAAAAGTGCGAACACCAGTGCCAATTCTAGAATTTGAACCGTCGTGGGTTGTTTCAATCATAAGTAACCCAACCATTTGAGTTAGGCTCGATTCGCCCCAGCCTATGAACTTGTGGAACATAATCCACTGAATCGTATGCAACCGAACAAACAAAAAGTATGATACCGTGGAAAAAATATCATCGAAGCTACACATCCACTGGTCATGTGCAACTAGGGGGCGGTAGTTGCATTTTTTCCCCGAAGACTATCACCTTACGGTTTACATCTTCAGTAGTCACGCATTTTTTCCCCGAAGCTATATATGATAGGTACCGAAAGATTGGATGTCATTT